>CM056059.1:45135607-45663107 GCA_029574335.1 Rana kukunoris
CGACACTCCACACCAGGGAGAAAGCCTTGCATTACTGTGTGGAGTTACAGACAGAAGAACATGAAGTGAGGATTTCTCAGAAGAAATAAGGACATATAAAAGCAAAATCGAAGGATGAGGTAAGTGAAGGAGGACTGCACTGAGGTAAAGGAAGCTATTTAGGGGAATTTTTTTTACCTTAACAACTCCTTTAACAAGTTCTTCTTTCTTGTTCCTCAGTCTCTATTTGTGAAGTAGGACTGGCAGTTTAATTTACTTTTTATTTCAAAGTATGTTCATTAAAGCAGTATTCCGCCTCCCCCTTTCAAATACTGTAGCTGCTGACTTTTACTATTAGGACATTTACCTGTCCTGGATTCCAGCCATGTAGGCACCCAATGCTTCCACCAATGATGCCGCCATTGCCGTTAAAGGAAACCCAGCAGTAAAGCTTTACGGCTTCACCGCCGGGTCCCTACTGCGCATTCGCAAACCACGATGCGCTATCTCTTACTGGCCTGGCAGCAGGAGGGGGAAAAGGGAGGAGTTGTGGGCCGAACTTCTGAAGGACCTTGCCGCAGCGAGGTCCGAAAGAAGTGGAGACAGAAAACAGGGTCAAAACAGGTAGCCACAACCTCCTCCCCCCAAAAGGTGTCAAATGTGGCACTGAAAGGGGGGGGATCAGATAAGCAGAAGTCCACTTTTGGGTGGAACTCAACTAAGCCAAAACTCTTTTTTGTGGAGCTGCATTTTAAATATGTTATTTGATGCTGTCAGATGCAACTTTAAGATGAACATCCATTTGCTTACATTATCTGCACATTTACCGCCATTCTCCTATTTCCTAACAGTATTTCTGAAGTAGTCTGTAGATTTGTAAATAGATCTCACTAGTCTGTTGAATTAGTAAACTCCCTTGGGTGACATGCTTGTGCTCTTTCCCACTGTGGAACCTGAACCAACTGTTATTAAAAATGAAAATCTGTCTCAGTCTCTCTCTACCTTGTAACATCATCTGGAAAGGAGAGAAGGAGGTGAGAAGAAATAGTTTCAGAGCAAAAATTACAATTTTACTGCCCTTATTAAAAGCTTTGGGGCTGTCAGCATGCCCTGTGTAGCCTGACATACAAGTTATCTCAATGTGATAGTTAGCTCTTCAAAGCACAGCATTACATTAGTAGAAAGCTTAAAGAAAAAAGGTAAAATAAAACTGTCCATAATGCCACGTACACACGATCGGACATTCCGACATCAAAACCAAGGATTGTTTGCTCAAACTTGTCTTGCATACACACGGTCACACAAATGTTGTCGGAAATTCAGAACGTCAAGAACGTGGTCACGTACAACACTACAATGAGCCGAGAAAAATGAAGTTCAATGATTCCGAGCATGCATCGAATTGATTCCGAGCATGCGTAGGATTTTTGTACATCGGAATTGGCTACAGACATCGGAATTTCCGACAAGAACTTTGGTTGTCAGAAAAATTGAGAACTAGCTCTCAAACATTTGTTGTCGGACATGTAAAACCTTGGACAGAGGCGTAACAGTAGACTTGGTATACTTGGTTTTTGCAAAAGCGTTCGATACAGTTCCGCACACACGGCTCACGTGTAAGGTAAAGTCTACAGGATTGGAAATATCAGTTTGTAAATGGATAGAAAACTGGTTTAAAGACAGAATTAGGGGAATAAGGGGAAAATCGTGGGTGCGCGAAATACGTCGATAACCGCTTTCCGCACTCAGTTTGAAGTGAGCCGCCGACATATACCGAGTGCAGTACACTCGGGTACATTCGGCTAGGCTCGGCTTCGCTCGTGCTCACGCATAAACGTCACAGAGAGTGAGCACAAGCAAAGCCGAGCCTGGCCGAATGTCCCCGAGTGTACTGCACTCGGTATATGTCGGCGGCTCACTTCAAACTGAGAGCGGGAAGTGGGTATCGGCGTATATCGCGCACCCACGATTTTCCCCTTATTTTAAGGGGAAAAAAGTGTGCGGTATACGCCAATAAATACGGTATTTGATTTTTGTAGTATCTGCACATGGTGAGGAGTGCAGGCTACAGTTTGACTGGTGTATGAATGTGGGTGGCATTTCTGCCAGTAAGGGGTGTCACCCTGGGTCGTAGTGGAGAGGTTATGGGACATCAGGGGGAGGATCATCCCCTGGTCTCTCACTCCTGCCTGATGCTGCCTGCCTGCCCTCCAGGGCAAGGGCAATGCACTCCAAGAAGGAGTTGGTCTCTGCATGCATCCGCCTTGATTGCCTCCCCTCCGCCTCGATGGCAGCCGTGTTGGCCTGTACAGCCCCTGCAAGGCTCCTGACCTCTGTCACAACGCCTGATGTGGTGGCCTGCAGCTCCCCCAGGCACGTCACAATGGCAGTGCAGTTCGCACTCACATCCTGCAGGCTGTCAAAGCTGGAGGTACTCTGATCAGCCTGCAGTGTGAGGGCACGCTGCACAGCCAAGGTGCAGGCAGCCTGGGGTCAGCTGTATAGGGAGGCCCTTAGGGAGGTTTCCCTGATGGGGGAGGAGGCCCTTGTGGGGCTATCCCTGAAGGGAGAGAAGGCCCTTGGGGGGCTATTCCTGATGGGGGAGGATGTTTGGGAGGGTCCAGGGATGGTGGACTCCTCCTGGAGGTACACATCTTCCTCAATGCCCACTGGCTCCTCCTCAACTTCCTCCAGAGGAGAGGTGTGGGCACTCTCCTGCTGGGATGGCGTGGGTCGCCCAGCAGCCGACGACGGCCCAGCTCCCTCCAGCACATCTGTGGATGACACAAAGCATTCACATGTTGGTGGACCCAAACACTTGTCACATGTTTCCTTGCACCCCCTTACATGCTACACACCGGATAGGAGATAAAACACACTTACCTGTCCTCAGGGCCTGTTCACTGTAGTCATAGCCCTCCACTCCCTCCACTTGCTCCCTCTGAAGGCATCTGGCAACCACCTGCTCATCAGGAGTGAGCCTCATAGCAGTGGCTGGTCCACCTCCAGTGCCCCTGGCATGCCTCCTCATATGCCCAGCTTTTCTCTAACCACACGACGCAGGTCATTGATTTTTTTTAAATGCCCTTGGCGGTCCTAACCTTATGGACAAGGGCATTAACCTGCGTGGTGATCTCCTTCAGGATCCCCTGCTTCCTGGCCTTGCTTGTTGTGCCACTCTCTGCCCCATGGAGGTACACATCATACCTGGCCATGGCCGAGATGATAATCTCCCTCTCCTGTGCGGAGAAATTCTTCTTCCTCCTCTCCTTCCCAGAAGCTGGAGCAGACATGCCTCAACACAAAAGTACTTACACCACAACCAAACAGACGGGTGTACTTTTGCGCTAGACGGGCGCATGTCTGGGCGTATTTATGCCCTGGGCGTAGGCAGTGGGCCGGCGTATCTCAGGGGTTACGCCAGGCGTAGTTGTGAGCATCCTCTCTGAGTTGCGCCGGCGTAGCGTAAATGAGATGCACTACGCCTGCATAAAGATGTGCCGATCTACGTGAATCCGGGCCTTCGTCTCCAAATACGGAAAGGTTTCTTCACAGTAAGAGCTGTGAAAATGTGGATCAGACTCCCTCCAGTCGTGGTTCTGGCCAGCTCAGTAGATTGCTTTTAGAAAGGTCTGGATACTTTCCTAAATGTACATAATATAACTGAGTACTAAGATTTGTAGGTAAAGTTGATCCGGGGAATATCAAATTGCCTCTCGGGGGATCAGGAAGGAATTTTTTCCCTGCTGTAGCAAATTGGGTGATGCTCTGCTGGAGTTTTTTGCCTTCCTCTGGATCAACTGTGTGTATGGAGTTGAGTGTATGGGATTGTACTATGTTTTTTATTTTGTTTGTTTATTTTTTGTGGTTGAACTGGATGGACTTGTGTCTTTTTTCAACCTGCCTAACTATGTAACTATGTAACTATGTCCGATGGAGCCTACACATGGTCGGATTTTCCGACAACTAGCTCACATCGAACATTTGTTGTCGGAAAATCTGACCGTGTGTACGTGGCAATAAAGGTAATAAAAACTCTACACCTCCTAAATGCAGCCAAATATCTCATACCTAGATTTTGGAAACACAAAAATTACTCAACTATTTTGGACTAAAGTAAAAAACATAATGGAGGCTGAAAAGTGGGTGTTTAAAATCACCTTCATCAAAAAGTTTAGTACGTACCATTCCATTGCTATTCCCCCGAAAGCACCAATGACTAGACATACTGTACATGAAATAACGATTGTATTAAAAACAGAAAAAACTGTATGGAATTGGAGACATAATTAACGAGCCTATAATATAGATATTTGGTGGCAAGGACTTCATATAAGGGTATGCCTGGGAGTTATCCCATCTTTGGGCCTACCTGAATATACTGTATTTATTGGTGTATAACACTCATTGCAAAACGGTTCCAAATAGTGTGTGCGTATTATACGCCAATACTGCAATTTGGGCTGCCTTGGAGAGAATGGGGAGGGGGGCAAGACGAGCGCCATCAAATTACATACAGCGAGAATCTCCTGTTTACTCAGCGCCTCTGTAATAGGAAGTCCTGTCTCCTGGGCCAGCATTGGACCAGTGTTCCCTCTATCATAGAAGCCGGTCCAGGAGGCGGGACTTTGTATTAAAGAGGCCGCGGAGTAAACAGGAGATTCTTGCTGTATGTAATCTGACGGCGCTCATCCCACCCCTCCCTGAGATGGGCTTTGATCATCCTGCATTCATGGCAATGGGGAGGCTGAAGATGGGCATTAATCAAGCTGCATTGATGGGCAATTGTGAGGCTACAGATGGGCAATGATCAAGCTACTTTGATGGGCAATTGAGAGGCTACAGATGGGCTTTGATCAAGATGCTTTGATGGGCAATTGAGAGGCTACAGATGGGCTTTGATCAAGATGCTTTGATGGGCAATTGAGAGGCTACAGATGGGCTTTGATCAAGATGCTTTGATGGGCAATTGTGAGGCTACAGATGGGCTTTGATCAAGCTGCTTTGTAGGGCAATTGAGAGGCTACAGATGGGCTTTGATCAAGATGCTTTGATGGGCAATTGAGAGGCTACAGATGGGCTTTGATGGGCAATTGAGAGGCTACAGATGGGCTTTGATCAATATGCTTTGATGGGCAATTGAGAGGCTACAGATGGGCATTGATCAAGCTGCATTGATGGGCAGTTTTGAGGCTGCAGATGGGCATTGATCAGGCTGCAGTGATGGGTACTGACCCTTATTTTGCTTCAAAGTTCTTCATTTAAAATGTACGTTTTTTTTCCTGAAACGTCCCTCATAAAATAAAGGTGCATGTTATACGCCTGTGCATGTTATATGCCGATAAATACAGCATTTTGTTTTATTTCCCCATGTGGTGATTTTCATGTTGGACTTTTTTCAACCTCACTTACTATGTATATATGTAACTATGTACCCCTACTCTTGTTAATCTACAGGGTCAAACTATGTTTGTTTGCTACTTCTTTCTGCCTTTGTACTTCTTATTTGAAAAAGTTTATAAAAAAACGATTGAAACAGGTAAAAATAATTAACCACTTCCATACAGGGCACTTATACACCTTCCTGCCCAGGCCAATTTTCAGCTTTCAGCGCTGTTGCACTTTGAATGACAATTGCGCGGTCATGCTACACTGTATCCAAACAAAACTTTTATTATTTTGTACCCACAAATAGAGCTTTCTTTTGATGGTATTTGATCACCTCTGGGATTTTAATTTTCTGCTTAAAAAATAAAAAAAAAGACCAAAAAATTTGGAAAAGAAATACGTTTTTTTTCAATTACAAAACATTGTAAATAAGTACGTTTTCTCCTTCACTGATGGGCACTGATGGTACTGCACTGAGGGGCACTGATAAGGCGGCACTGATGGGCACCAATGAGGTGGCACCAATGAGGTGGCACTGATGAGGTGGCATTGACGAGCACTGATGATGGGCATTAATATGCGGCACTGATAGGTTGCACTGATAGGCGGCTCGGATGGGCACTGATAGGCGGCACAGATGAGCACTGACAGGCGGCATGGATGGGCATGGATAGGTGACACGGATGGGCACTGATAGGCGGCATGGATAGGCACTGATAGGTGGCATGGATGGGCACTGATAGGCAGCATGGATGGGCACTGATAGGTGGCACGGATGGGCATGGATGGGCATTGATAGGTGGCACGGATGGGCACTGATAGGTGGCACTAATGTACTGCAATGTGTTGTATTAATGGATGTCAATCAGTGCCAAACAATATTGCCTGCCAATCAGTGATGCTCATTGTGGGCACTGATTGGTATCCATTGTGGGCACTGATTGGCATCCATTATTAATTTCTATCTGTCATCTATCATTAATTTCTAATTGTCATCCCCGACGATTGCAGACTGACAGTGGTGAGAGCCGGCGGTGGGGAGAATGGTCTATGTGGACAGCTTTTCCCCCGGATGCCTGCATACTTAGATGTGTCTGCTTTAATCATCAACCATGTGAGTTGCTAAATGTTGTACCTTCATCATGATTCAGATCATCAAACTCATTTTAATATTATACAAAGATAACCTGAGTAAATCTAAGATGCAATTTTTTAATTATTATTTCATTTATTAAGGTAAAAAAGCTGTTCAAACCTGCCTGGCCCTATGTGAAAAAGTAATTGTCCCCTCCCATGCTGAATCATGAATGAACTGTAAATTAACCACAATTTTTAGGAAAGCCGAGTTGAATTTCACTTGCCACACCCAGGCCTGATTACTGCCAGACCTGTTGAATCAAGAAATCACATAAATAGAAGCTGTGTGACAAAGTGAAGCACACTAACAGATCACAAAATGCCACAATCTAAAAAAAAAAATTAAGAACAGATTAGGAAACATGTATCGGTCTAGGAAGGGTTTCAAGGCCATTTCTAAGGCTTTGGAACTCCAGTAAACCACGGGGAGAGCCATTATCCACAAATGGAGATAACCTGGAACAATGATGAACCTTCCCAGAAGTGGCCGACCTACAAAAATTACTCCAAGAGGATGACGACGACTCATCCAGGAGGTCATAAAAACCCAGAAAAACATCTAAAGAACTGCAGGTCTCACTTGCCTCAGGTAAGATCAGTTTTCATGATTCAACAATAAGAAAGAGACTGGGAAAAAATGGCATCCATGGGAGAGTTACAAGGCCAATTCTGACCAAAAAGAACACAAAGGCTCCTCTCACATTTACCAAAAAAACATCTTGATTATCCCCAAGACTTTTAGGCAAATATTTTGTGGACTGATGAGACCAAAATTTTACTTTTTGGAAGGTGTGCGTCCCGTTACATTTGGCATAAAACGAATACAGCATTTCATAACAAGATTATACCAACAGTCAGACATGGTGGGGGTAGTGTGATGGTCTGGGGCTGCTTTGCAGCTTCAGGACCTGGACAACCAGGGCCGATCCTAGGGTCACAGGCGCCTTAGTGCAGATTTTTTTCTGGCGCCCCCATATGGGTGTAGTTATCTTTACTAACTCCTCCTCTTTACAAGTGTTTCTATGGCAACGTCTTAAACACAGAGATGCACAGAGAGACAATAAACAAAATACAGAAAGAGCAAGGAGTACGCTAATGAGACCTGGAGGGAAGGGTCTCTCTAATGGCACATGGAAGAAAGGAAGGAGGGTTCACTATGGTACATGGAATTAAGGAAAGAGGGGACACTATGGTATAAGGAAGAAAGGAAGGAGGGGACACTATGGTACATGGAAGAAAGGAAGGAGGGGTCACTATGGTATAAGGAAGAAAGGAAGGAGGGGTCACTATGGTACATGGAATTAAGGAAAGAGGGGACACTATGGTATAAGGAAGAAAGGAAGGAGGGGACACTATGGTACATGGAAGAAAGGAAGGAGGGGTCACTATGGTATAAGGAAGAAAGGAAGGAGGGGTCACTATGGTACATGGAATTAAGGAAAGAGGGGACACTATGGTATAAGGAAGAAAGGAAGGAGGGGACACTATGGTACATGGAAGAAAGGAAGGAGGGGTCACTATGGTACATGGAATTAAGGAAAGAGGGGACACTATGGTATAAGGAAGAAAGGAAGGAGGGGACACTATGGTATAAGGAAGAAAGGAAGGAGTGGTCACTATGGTACATGGAATTAAGGAAAGAGGGGACACTATGGTATAAGGAAGAAAGGAAGGAGGGGACACTATGGTATAAGGAAGAAAGGAAGGAGGGGACACTATGGTACATGGAAGAAAGGAAGGAGGGGTCACTATGGTACATGGAATTAAGGAAAGAGGGGACACTATGGTATAAGGAAGAAAGGAAGGAGGGGACACTATGGTATAAGGAAGAAAGGAAGTAGGGGACACTATGGTACATGGAAGAAAGGAAGGAGGGGACACTATGGTATAAGGAAGAAAGGAAGAGGGGGGACACTATGGTACATGGAAGAAAGGAAGGAGGGGACACTATGGTATAAGGAAGAAAGGAAGAGGGGACACTATTGTACATGGAAGAAAGGAAGGAGGGGACACTATGGTACATGGAAGAAAAGAAAGAGGAGACACTGCGGTAAAGGGAAGAAAGGAAGGAGAGGACACTATGGTAAAAGGAAAAAAGGAAGGAGGGGACACTATGGTATAAGGAAGAAAGGAAGAAGGGGATACTGTGGTACATGGAAGAAAGAAAGGAGGGGACACTGTGGTACATGGAAGAAAGGAAGGAGGGGTCACTATGGTACATGGAAGGAAGGAGGGGACACTATGGTATAAGGAAGAAAGGATGGAGGGGACATTATGGTATAAGGAAGAAAGGAAGGAGGGGACACTATGGTACATGGAAGAAAGGAAGGGGGGACACTATGGCACATGGAAGGCAGGAAGGAAGAACCACTATTGCACATCGAAGGCAGGAAGGATCACTATGGTACACGTAAGGCAGGAAGACTATGGCACATGGAAGGCTGGAAGACTATGGCACATGGAAGGCTGGGAGACTATGGAACATGGAAGCCTGGACGACTATGGGACATGGAAGCCTGGAAGACTATGGGACATGGAAGCCTGGAAGACTATGGGACATGGAAGCCTGGAAGTCTATGGCACATGGAAGGCTGGAAGACTATGGCACATGGAAGACTATGGCACATGGAAGCCTGGAAGACTATGGGACATGGAAGGCTGGAAGACTGTGGCACATGGAAGGCTGGAAGTCAATGGCACATGGAAGGCTGAAAATCTATGGCACATGGAAGGCTGGAAGACTTGCACATGGAAGACTATGGCACATGGAAGGCTATGGCACATGGAAGCCTGGAAGGCTATAGCTCATGGAAGGCAGGAAGGCTATGGCACATGGAAGTCTATAGTTAATGGGAGGCTGAGAGACTATGGCACATGGAAGGCTGGAAGACCATGGCACATGGAAGGCTATGGAACTCCACAGCAATGTGAATGACTCATTGCCAGTTATCGCAAACACTTGATTGCAGTTGTTGCCGCCAAGGGTGGCACAACCAGTTATTAGGTTTAGGGGGCAATTACTTTTTCATAAAGCCAGGCAGGTTTGGACAGTTTTTTGCCTTAAACATAATTTAAAAACGTAATTTTGTATTTACTCGGGTTATCTTTGTGGAATAATAAAATTTGTTTGATGATCCGAGTCATTTAAGTGCGACAAATATGCTAAATAAAGAAAAAATCAGATGGGGCAAATACTTTTTCACAGCAATGTGTATATACAATTGTTTTGTTTCTTTGTGTCTTTGAATCACTTTTGTTCTGTGTATAAATGATAAAAAGTGGATTCACAAGCGTGCTCAGGGTGTGCCTCTGCCTAGCCTCTAGATTTTATATTACACTAGTGGACATTCTCTTTTTTTTAAGTATATATAAATCTGATCATTAAAATCTCATAGATGCTTTAATGTATGATTTATTTTAATGGTCCCCTACGAAGTACAAAATAAAAACAGCTCTAGCTGCACTACTCACCTCCTGTTCCTTGCAGTAGTTCTTTCTACCAGTAGATGTCCTCAGTCCTCGGGGTTGAATGCCCTCTGAGTGCAGGACTTTATGGACACAGTGCTTTGATGGGGGTGTCACTTCAACACTCACATACATTGATACAGAGATTGGTGCTGACATCATCATATTTTTCTGCATCATTAACCACTTCAGTACCGTGGGTGTTTTTCAGATTTGGTGTTTACAAGACTAAAACAGATTTGTTTGCTAGAAAATTACTTAAAACCCACAAACATTATATATTTTTTTCTAACACCCTAGAGAATAAAATGGCGGTCATTGCAATACTTTTTGTCACATCATATTTGCGCAGCGGTCCTACAAGCGCACTTTTTTTTTGAAAAAAAAAACACCTTTTTGAATAAATTAATAAGACAGCAATAAATTGGGCCCAATTTTTTTATATATTGTGGAAGATAATGTTACGCCGAGTAAAATGATACCCAACATGTCACGCTTACAAATTGCGCCCGCTCGTGGCATGGCGTCAAAGTTTTACCCTTAAAAAAACTTGATAGGCCACGTTTAAAAAATTCTATAGGTTGCATTTTTTGAGTTGCAGAGGAGGTCTAGGGCTAGAATTATTGCTCTCGCTCAAACGATCGCGGCGATACCTCACTTGTGTGGTTTGAACACCGTTTTCATATGCAGGCGCTACTCACGTATGCATTCGCTTCTGCTCACGAGCTCGTCGGGACGGGGCGCTTCAAATTTTTTTTTTTTTTTTACACTGGAAAAAAAATTATCACTTTTATTCCTATTACAAGGAATGTAAACATCCCTTGTAATAGAAAAAAGCATGACAGGTCCTCTTAAAGTGGAGTTCCACCCAGGAAAACAACATTTGCCCATTTTGTTTAAAAAAATGGGGTGCGCTGCTTTCTGGGAACTGTGTGTTCTCAGAGAGCAGCGCGCCCATTCACAAGCCAGCGTGAGACTCACGCAGGCGCAGTAGGAAATGGGCAGTGAAGCCGTACGGCTTCACTGCCTGTTTCCCATAGTGTGAATGGCGGCGCGGGACCCGGAGCGATCGTGGGACCGGCATCGGGGGGCCCATCAGCGCGGGCAAGTAGGACAAGGTAAGTGTCCTTATTTAAAGTCAGCAGCTACACTGTTAGTAGCTGCTGACTTTAAAAAAAAAAAAATTGCGGCTGGAACACCCCTTTAAATATGAGATCTGGGGTCAAAAAGACCTCAGATCTCATATTTAGACTTAAATGAAAAAAAAAAAATTAAAAATACAAAAAAAAATACAAAAAAAAAAAAATGTTTCTTTAAGACGCTGGTCGGGACTGACGTTTTGACGTCACTTCCGCACAGCAGAGCTATGGGGACAGATGAGGGACATATTTCCCTCACTCGCATCCCCACACAGCATCCCCACACAGCCGATGGCTCCGGTAAGCGGCGGAGGGCGCGGGAGAGCGGCGGGAGGGGGGGCACCTCTCCCGCCGCCGATAACAGCGATCTCACGGCGAATCCGCCGCGGAGACCGCCGTTATCTTTTACAGGACCGCTCGCACTAAAGATGGATATCTCGGTTGTGGCAGTAAAAAGACGTAAGGCGGTCGGGAAGTGGTTAAGGACTGCATTGTCACCCTGTCACACAGGTTTCTAATGAAGACTGCAACTGGTCATTTCAACACATTAAACAGGCATGGCCAACTATTGCCTTGTACACATGGCCAGTTTTCCTGTCGGGAAAACTGCCATGACAGCTTTTGGCCATAAAACTGGCAAACAAGAAAACCACCGGGATTTGCAACAGGGAAAATTAGAACATGTTCTCTTTTTTTCTGCCGCGATTCCGACGTTTTTTTTCCCACCAGTTTCCCTATGGGAAACACTGCGGTGGAGCATACACACGGCCGGGATTCTCAGGCAAAGCTCTCACCACAGTTTTCCCGACGGGAAAACCTCTGGTGTGTACAGGGGGAAAGTGACCGAGCAGGTTCATAGTACCCCCCGGGATTCCCGGTGGACTTTCTACCGACGGGAATCCCGATCGTGTGTACGGGGCATAAGAAAACCCACCCTGAGAAATACAATGCGGCCATAGATGGATTGCATGTGGTCAGGAAGTGACTGCAAAGAAATTGCAGGAGATCAGCAGCGCTGAGATGCAACATAGAATAAAAATTACAATTGTTTATGGTGCACAGTGCTTTAGCTAACATAACATCTACAATATGTTCAAATGTACACAGCTATCTGAAGAAACAACTATGACCTTGTCAAAAAAAAAAGTTTTACTAAAACCGGAGAGTGCGAAATCTGTGCACGGTAGCCAATCAGCTTCTACCTTCAGCTTGTTCAATAAAGCTTTGACCAAAAAAAACATGGAAGCTCTTTGGTTCTAATTCAGTGTGAAACGCGTCAGTTTCACCAGTGTGCTGTGACATGTAGTGCTGTTTTGGATTTTACAATAAGCCCTGGTTCACACTGGGCCGGCGGGAGTGAAATTGCGCCATTTCAGCTGAACTCGCGCGATTTCACTCCCTCTGGCAGTCCCGATTTCGGCGCGATTTAGGAGACATCTGTGCAGGGTTCTGCACAGATGTCAATGTAAATCGCGCCCTGAAATCGCAAAAAGTAGTACAGGAACTACTTTTCGAAATCTGTGCAGCGCCGCAGATGCAGCGTCGCACCGATTAGGACGGTGTCATTGCCAGCAATTGCCGCCGATTTGAGATGCGATTTCACATGTGAAATCGCATCTCAAATCGAACTAAATCGTACCCAGTGTGAACCTGGGCTTAAGGCAATTTTTATTCGGTGTGCGACTGTCCAGAAGAATTTGTTCTTTTGTTTTGCAATCACATATGCATTGCCTGCACCCGTGGTTCTATGAGAAGTAATCACCTTGATGATTTCCACACCTGAGCGGTCTTTCTCTCCAAAACTACAGCCACTGCTAAAGTGATTCTCAGCTTCCATAAGACCCCTTTCACATTGAGGAGTTTTTCAGGCGGTACAGCGCTAAAAATAGCACTGTTATACCACCTGAAAAACTCCTGCCCCAGCAACTTCAATGTGAAAGCCCGAGGGCTTTCACACTGAGGCGATGCGCTGGCGGGAGATAAAGAAATCTCCCGTCAGCAGCATCTTTGGAGCGGTGAGCGGAGCGGCGTGTATACCGCTCCTTCAGTGCTCCTTCCCATTGAAAACAATCCTTCCATTGAAAGCATTGCGGGCGGTATTAACCCTTTTACGGCCGCTAGCGGAGGTTAATACCGCACCGCTATCGGCCGTATTTCGCAGCAATTCCGGCGGTATAGCGCCGTTATTTTTAGCGGCGCTATATCGCCAGCGCACCTCCACTGCCCCATATGAAAGGGCCCTAAGGGTCCAACTGTGCCTAATTTCAAGGGACTATCCCTGATTTGGAACAATGTCCCTCTGTCCCTTATTTTTGTTTAATCTATATATTTGTACCCTGTTTTCCTGAAAATAAGACCTGCCCTGAAAATAAGACCTAGCATGAGCTTCTGAGATGGCTGCAATATAAGCCCTACCCCAAAAATAAGCCCTAGTTAAAGTCCTTGTAAAATCATGTAATCTGTTCTGTGAAAAGATTATATAATGTGCAGTGTGTCTTCCTGTGTAACTTTATCAGCAGCCTCTCCCTCTACAGTGCTCAGAGCGGGGCTGACATCAGTGGGGATCTCAGCCTGCAGTATTCGGAAAAAGAAGAGCTCAGGTGGGTCACGTGAGCGCCCAGCGGAGCTGTAAAAAAAAAAAAGGTACTTATCACACTACACTACACATTATATAATCTTTTTACAGAAAGGATTACCGTATTTATCGTGGTATAACGCACTCCCGCGTATACCGCGCACCCCTAAAGTGACCCCCAATCCTGTGGAAAAAAAGTTATTTTTGTACTTGCAGTTTTATTTGTATTACCAAATTTCACAATGCTGACTTCTGAGCTGATGGGGAGAATTTTTTTTGTACATATCGTAAGTAAATAAGACATCCCCTGAAAATAAACCCTAGTGTGTTTTTTGTAGCCAAAAATAATATAAGACCCGGGCTTACTTTCGGGGAAACACGATATATAAAATGCACTATTTATCTTTCAAAAAGTGTTTCCCAGTGCTAAACCTTTCATACAATTTCTAAATTTCTGCATTTGTAAATTTCAAAAGCCAATATAAAGGAATAGTAGTGTTACAAAAAAAGCACTTGTGGGTTTAACTAATTATTTTGTATAATTCTCCTTTTTTTTACATTTATCTAAATTTATAGATCTATACCGTATATACTCGAATATAAGCCGACCCGATCCTAGGGTCACTGAAGCCTGGGTGCATAAGTATTTGTGGCGCCGCCACATGGGTGTAGTCATCTTACTAACCCCTCCCCTTTACACATGTTTCTATGGCTACGACTCAAACACAGAGATGCTCCCCGAAGAAGTCTTCATTAGGCTCTATTCACACCTTGGCGACAAAACGCCCGAACGCCCAACGCTCGTGCCGCTGGAGGGGAGAATTTCCATTGCTGTCTATAGAGATGGTTCACATCTCCGAAACGCCGTACGCCTGCCGCCTGAAAAAAAGTCCCGGACCCTTTTTTTCAGGCGGCATTGGCGTTCAGCCATAGACAGCAATGAAAAGAATTTGTTTAAAAAAAAAAAAAAGTGAATCGAATCGCGGCAAAGTAAGCCGCGTACGCGGCGTTACTTGTCGCCAAGGTGTGAATAGAGCCTAAGTGTTCCCCATCAGAGTCCCCCCAGCAGGTGTCCCCCATCAGAGCCTCCCAGCAAGTGTCCCTCATCAGAGCCCCCCCAGCAGGTGTCCCCCATCAGAGCCCCCCAGCAGGTGTCCCCCATCAGAGCCCCCACACAGCTGGTGTCCCCCATCAGAGCCCCCCACATCAGGTGTCCCCAAATATCAGTATTTGTCCATTAGAGCCCTGTAGCTCGGGCGCGCTGGGAGCAGAAGCACTTTGCAGGGGGCGGGGCATACGTGGCATCTTTGGTTACTTGGAGCGTGGCACTCGGAGAGCATTTCTCATCACACCGCCAATGGGAGAAGAGCAGACACGCAGAGGGGGTGGGGCAGACAGGAGACTGCTCCATGCACACTGAACAGAATTAATTAGTGGAGCCTAGTACTGGAACATGTTGCGGTACTAAGCCCCGCTGTGGTACTCAACTGGGGACATCGGTAGGTATGCGCTCTTGTCAGTTGCCAGCGGAGAGAGCAAGCGGGATGGGGAAACGCAGCACCCGCTACATGCGCTCTGCCTCTGGACACAGACAAGGAGGAGGGAGGGGAGCACTTTGGAGCTTCGGCGCCCCCACCTCTGTGGCGCCTGGGTGCGGAGCACCCCGTGCACCCTGCCTAGGATCGGCCCTGGAGGCACCTAATTTTACCACAAAAAAATGGGAAAACGTATTGACTTGAGTATAAGCCTAGGGTGGGAAATGCAGCAGCTACTGTAAGTGGAAACAATACCCATCTGCAGCCTCACTGTGCCCATTTTCAGCCTCACTGTGCCTATTTGCAGCCTCACTAGTTCTGGTGACATTCTGGGTGTATGCAGGGGAAGGCTGGCACTATTGGTTATAGAGAGCTGAGCCCCCAGCTGGTCACCTAGCAGCAGTAATGCTGTATAACCTTCTCTGTTGACATGCTCTCAGTCAGATCTAATAAACACAGTGGGCCAGATTCACGTAGAATCCGCGGCGGCGTAGCGTATGCCATTTACACTACGCCGCCGCAACTTACTGGAGCAAGTGCCGTATTCTCCAAGCACTTGCTCCATAATTTGCGGCGGCGTAGTGTAAATGGCCTGGCGTATGGCCGCGTAATTCAAAGGGGGCAGCTTGTATTTAAATTAAGCACGCCCCCGCGCCGATCGAACTGCGCATGCGCCGGCCGTAAAAATAGCCCAGTGCGCATGCTCCAGCTCACGGCAAAAAACGTCAATGAAGCCGACGTGAGCGTCATTGACGTAAAGCCCTATTCGCGAATGACTTAGTAAAACAACGTAAACAACGGAAAAAGACGACGCTGTCCCGACGCCATACTTAACATGGCATACGGCGGACTGACGTAAGGTTACCCCTCATATAGCAGGGGTAACCTTACACTTATGGAAACGACGTAAACGACGACAAGGCAGCGCAAAAACGTTCGGGAATCGGCGTATTAGGCTCATTTGCATAGTCAAATGAGAAATCAACGTAAAGGCCACCTAGCGGCCAGCGTAGAATTACGTCTAAGATCCGACGATGTAAGTGTCTTACACCTGTCGGATCTACGCCGTATCTATGCGTAAATGATTCTAGGAATCAGACGCATAGATACCCGGGGCCAAAAACTGAGATACGACGGTGTATCTTGAGATACACCGTCGTATCTCCTATGCAAATCTGGCCCAGTATTTATTAGCATCAAGAGTACAACCACATATATATAATCAACCGTATGTTCAGCAGCCATGTGGGCTCTATGGCTGTAAGGTGTGAGCTTTGATCAATAAAATCACTGATATTTAACATTAGGATTTGACTGGGAGCATCACCTGGATTGCATCCGGATCAGCTTGTCAGAGAAGCTCCACTGCTGCTAAGCAACCTGCAGGGAGCTCAACTGTCTACAACCAATAGAGATGGGCTCGGGTGTGCTTGAAATCTCACATGCCCAATCCCGCCAGGAAGCCGACACTCCAAAGTGCTAATCACAGCCACTGAGACATTCCTGATCTGTGCAGCTGCGGCCCGGGAAATGTCTCACTGCCTGTGATTAGCGCTGTGCAGTGTGGGCTTCCTGGCAGGCTCTGGCATGTGGAATTTTGAACATGCCCAGCCCATCTCTAACAACAAATTGTGCTGGCCCTCCTGTACATCAGCCCCATAAAGTAACCAGCACTGGGTTCCTATGGGCTGCCGCCGCTGCCATGGAGACAGAGACCAGCGCTGAGAACAGCCGGGACAGGACAGCAACTCTGGTTGTTCCAGCACTGGTCCACACTGGGAGGATTCCCCGATCTACCTATAATGTGTAGATGGGGGAATTGGATCATTTCTTTTTTTTTTTTCATTCAACCTAAAAGTGATCAATGTATGGGCTGCCTAAGAGCTAAGACCAGCCATAGACAGTTTAAATCTCAGTTGGTTCAGCAGGAACTGGCTGAGATTTGAACCATTAATGAGCAGATTCTCTTATGATTATCACTAGTGGTTGCTGTATAGCCACTAGTGAGAATCACGGTTTGTCGGGAGAATACAATTGCTGGGCAGGAGGGATATTCCCGTCAGCACTGTCTGTGTTGATGGGGAAATCATTCAAGCTGCCTAACTTAGGGTGACCAGACATCCCTAGTTTCAGGGGACAGTCCCCTGATTGAGGACACTGTCCCTGGCAGTGGCGGCTGGTGCTCAAAATTTTTGGGGGGGCGCAAACGAAAAAAAAAATATTGCAGCCTCACTGTGCCCATCACATGCAGCCACTGTGCCATGCCACCAAATGCAGCCACTGTGCCACCAAATGCAGCCACTGTGCCATGCCATCAAACACAGAAACTGTGCCATCAATTGTCACCACTGTGCCATGCCATCAAATGCAGCCACTGTGCCATCAATTGTCACCACTGTGCCATGCCACCAAATGCAGCCACTGTGCCATCAATTGTCACCACTGTGCCATGCCATCAAACACAGCAACTGTGCCATCAATTGTCACCACTGTGCCATGCCATCAAATGCAGCCACTGTGCCATCAATTGTCACCACTGTGCCATGCAACACAGCAACTGTGCCATCAATTGTCACCACTGTGCCATGCCATCATATGCAGTCACTGTGCCATCAATTGTCACCACTGTGCCATGCCATCAAACGCCACCACTGTGCCATCAATTGTCACCACTGTGCCATGCCATCAAACGCCACCACTGTGCCATCAATTGTCACCAATGTGCCATGCCATCAAACGCAGCTACTGTGCCCATCAATTGTCACCAATGTGCCATGCCATCATATGCAGTCACTGTGCCATCATTTGTCACCACTGTGCCATGCCATCATATGCAGTCACTGTGCCATCAATTGTCACCACAGTGCCATGCCATCAAATGCAGTCACTGTGCCATCAATTGTCACCACTGTGCCATGCCATCAAATGCAGTCACTGTGCCATCAATTGTCACCACTGTGCCATGCCATCAAACGCCACCACTGTGCCATCAATTGTCACCACTGTGCCATGCCATCATATGCAGTCACTGTGCCATCAATTGTCACCACTGTGCCATGCCATCATATTCAGTCACTGTGCCATCAATTGTCACCAATGTGCCATGCCATCAAACGCAGCTACTGTGCCCATCAATTGTCACCAATGTGCCATGCCATCATATGCAGTCACTGTGCCATCAATTGTCACCACTGTGCTATGCCATCATATGCAGTCACTGTGCCATCAATTGTCACCACTTGTGTCACCAATTGTGCCATGCCATCAAACGCCACCACTGTGCCATCAATTGTCACCAATGTGCCATGCCATCAAAAGCAGCTACTGTGTCCATCAATTGTCACCACTGTGCCATGCCATCAAACGCAGTCACTGTGCCATCAATTGTCACCTCTGTGCCATGCCATCAAATGCAGTCACTGTGCCATCAATTGTCACCACTGTGCCATGCCACCAAACGCCACCACTGTGCCATCAATTGTCACCACTGTGCCATGCCATCAAACGCCACCACTGTGCCATCAATTGTCACCACTGTGCCATGCCATCATATGCAGTCACTGTGCCATCAATTGTCACCACTGTGCCATGCCATCAAACGCCACCACTGTGCCATCAATTGTCACCACTGTGCCATGCTATCATATGCAGTCACTGTGCCATCAATTGTCACCACTGTGCCATGCCATCATATTCAGTCACTGTGCCATCAATTGTCACCACTGTGCCCCATGCCACTGTGCTCATTGTCGCCTCTGTGCCCCATGATGCCACTGTGCCTCATGCCACTGTGCCCCATGCTGCCACTGTGCCCCATGCTGCCACTGTGCCCCATGCTGCCCCTTTCCCTGTAAAAAAAATCACTTACCTGACGCTTCCATGTCCTCCCTCGATGTCTTCTGCCGCCGTGGAGAAGCTTCAGCCAATCAGGTTCCTGAAAACCAGAATCCGGGAACCTGATTGGCTGAAACGGCTGTCAGTCTAATGTAAGGACCGCAGGTTGCCTGCGCTCCGAGCATAGACTTCCGGGAGCCGGAGGGCGGCACTGGAAAAGCCTATCAGAGCCGCTGGCTTTGATAGGCAGTTCCCCTCAGCCAACCAGCTGCCGCTATTCGGGTAACCGGCGTCCCATGTCCGGTTATACGAATAGACCAGACAGCTGGCAACAGTAACACACGTCCAATGCATAGCATTGGACGTGTGTTACTTGCGAGAGGGGGTGGCGCTGCAGCGCCCTCTATAGACGGCCGCCAGAACTTCGGCTAAAATGTCAAAATGACATTTTAGCCGAATAAAAGTTCTTAAAGGGCCCGTTTTTTTATTTATTTTTAAAAAAAAAAAATCTTTTTTCTTGTGACTGCGGGAGGGGGGGCGGCGCCCATGCGCCCATATGGGCGGGCCGCCACTGGTCCCCGGACAAAGTCTGTCCCTGGTTTTGTCCCCAAATTGGATTTAATAGGGGGCAGGAGCCATTTCAAGGACAGTCAGTGCAGAATTAAAAAAAAAAAAAAATAGAATTACACACCCCGCTCCGCCGTGCCTACTAGCATAGGGGGGGTGTATTTTTTTCCATTATCTGTGCCCCTTTCTGATGATCATGTGCTGGTCGGAGCGGAGGGAATATTTCTTCAGTTTTGGGTGCATGCCCATTCCGCTCCGCTCACATGTTGTTCTGCCTTGGCTCAAATCCTGGCCAGCCGTCTGCCTATCTCCATGCCTTCCCTGGCAGAGTGATCTTCCTCCGCTCCCCATCCAGTAGTAGCCGGGGCCCGAAGTGTAAGACTTGAGAGGCTGTAAGGTGGGGGTCGACGGGCAGAGAGTCTCTGATTGTTGCCATTACTAGTAAAAAAAAATATGTCCCCAGATTTCATTTTAAAAACCTGGTCACCTTAGCCTAACTGAAAGTGAAAGTAAATTGTAAATGTCTTGAAGAACAAGAGAGGGGGGAGACAGATGGGGGAGAGAAGGGATGGAGATAATGCAGTTCAGTGATTACAGTGTACTGCAGTCTACAGTGCACACACTTACCCACAGTCCAGGCTAGAATCTCAGGCACAATTCACACACAGCCAGGAATGCTGCTGATTTTCATATTTCCCGCCCACACATCCCCTCTCTTCAGATACAGTACACCGAGATAGTGTGGGCGGGACTGAAAGGAGGAGGAGCTGTATTCCTCCCTGCTCGTATGTGAGGAGAGTGGGGGGGGGAGGTGGCTGGACTCGCTGGGCTGTAAAAGCATGTCATAGACTAACACTCGGCTCAGCTTGCAGTCACCACTCTCGGAATTTTACAGGCTGGTTCTCCTGTCCTCCTGTCCTAAGGATGGGAAAAATCAGTCAGTTTTTTCAGTAACTGAGATGAAGGCTTGCCCCCCCCCCCCCCACAGTGCTCATGGAGTCCTTTCTGCAACTCCCTCTTCTCCGTGCCAATGAGGATTCAGGGGAAGGAGCAGATCGGGCAGCTGTGATTGTGTAAGCGCTCGTATTATGCAGTGTCAGCGAGCAGAGGGAGGGGGGAGGAATGCCCCGCAGAGCTGACTGGGGACGCTCTCCCTCTCAGGAGAGACTGTTACTCCAGTGGCAGCCCGAGCAAAATACTAAAAATGCAGGGGGGGCATATGGTGGGGCACAGCATAATGTTGGGGGGGGTCAGGGCCCCCTCTAGGGTCGCCATTGGGCCCATTGAACTTTAGAGAGCCGTATTTGACTACTATGATCTACAATTGGAATACTCCCCCAAATTAGGGCTCAGTACTCCATAACTATTATTTAATTATTACAGTGGAACCTCGGTTTAAGAGTAACTTGGTTTAACTGCCAGTGCTTGCCGACCAGCCACCGCAGTTATACGGCGGCAGGTCGGCTCTGCTGGGCGAGAGTACGTAGCTATACGTCACCTCGCCCAGCAGCCAATAGGGGAGCGCGCGCGCCCCCCGCTCACCCCCGACTCCCGTGCTAGTGCCCGCATGCGCGATCACCGCTGGTCATCCACGATCGCTAGTTACAGAGCGAGGACCGGGAGCTGTGTGTTTAAACACACAGCTCCCGGTCCTGTCAGGGGGAGAAATGCCTGACCGTCTGTTCATACAATGTGTGAACAGCGATCAGTCATTTCCCCTAGTTAGTCCACCACCCCTACAGTTAGCACACACCCAGGGAACATAATTAACTCCTTCCCCGCCCCCTAGTGTTAACCCCTTCCCTGCCAGTGGCATTTTTATAGTAATTCAATGCATTTTTATAGCACTGATCGCTATAAAAATGCCAATGGTCCCAAAAATGTGTAAAAAAATTCCAAAGTGTCCGCCATAATGTCGCAGTACTGAAAAAAATCGCTGATCGCCGCCATTACTAGTAAAAAAAAAATATTAATAAAAATGCCATAAAACTACCCCCTATTTTGTAAACGCTATAACTTTTGCGCAAACCAATCAATAAACGCTTATTGCGATTTTTTTACGAAAAATATGTAGAAGAATACGTATCGGCCTAAACTGAGGAAAAAACATTTTTTTTTATATATTTTTGTGGGATATTTATTATAGCAAAAAGTGAAAAATATGATTTTTTTTCAAAATTTATCAAATACCACCAAAAGAAAGCTCTATTTGTGGAAACAAAAGACGCCAATTTTGTTTGGGAGCCAAGTCGCACGACCGCGCAATTTTCAGTTAAAGCGACGCAGTGCCGAATCGCAAAAAGTGCTCTGGTCTTTGACCAGCAATATGATCCGGGGGTTAAGTGGTTAAAAGCGTTTTGATTTGCGAGCAACTTTTTTTTTTAATTCTGACTCGATTTGCGAGTGTTGACTCGCAAGACGAGCAGAATTCAAGCTAAATAGGCCTGCAGTACCTTATTTGGCCTGAGGTACAGGGGGCACAGAAGTCGAGCAGAACGGAAAATAGGCCGATGGTACTTCATTTGGCCTGAGGTACGGGAGCAGGAGCTGAGAAAAGCCGAACATTGGCCTGCAGTACCTAATTTGGCCTGAGGTACGGGGCGCAGGAAATGAGCCGAAGTGTCCTCGGGCCTTTTTGCCCATTTTTGGTGCTCTCTGGTGCCCTCCACCCACCTCTGGCCACATTCAGTATTGCATCCCGTTGAAGTCAATGCTGAATGAATTATTTTCGTTTTCATTGACTTCAATAGGAAAACTTGCTTCAATATGCGAGTACTTTGGATTACAAGCATTCTCCTGGAACTAATTATGCTCGTAATCCGAGTTTTGACTGTATTTAAATCTGAAGGCCTTGTTCCAAGCCATTTGGGCTACAGAAAGTGCTTTAACACAAAAGAACATTAACAACACCATCTGTAAACTGTCATTGGAGATAAACTTGTACTATATCATTCCCAACCCCCTTTTGAAATTGCTGATTAACTGGCTGTGAAGTTGAACTTTGCTCCATTGTGGGCCAATGACTCAGAACTAGAATGCAGGTTGGGATTACAACTTTACTAGATGTATACTTGTTTAATGACAGTTCTGACGGGTCCTTGACTATATTTGATCTGGCTATGTCCTCTTCATTACTGTAGCCTCAGCTGTGCCTTGGAGCCAGAAGGAGATGGGACCCGACAATACTTTATATATCAACTAAAGTGACAAGGTTTACGCACTAGGATTAATATAGGCAGTTTATTGCCCAGCATAAATCTCCTGGAGCTTTCCTGTGCCCAGGAGCCACACGTGTCTTATACAACCTGCCATTCAAGTGAATGGTGGTGAGCATGTGTACTCTTGTAAATGCAGATGCTTCTTTACATTGATATTTACTCACAATGCACGTCCAACATTTTTCCTGAAGGTGAACATTTCTCTACCTCTTTATTTTGGCATTTATAAGAGTACAGGCGTGTACAGCCATTCACTGTAATAGCAGGCTGTACGCAGCATCTGCAGCTTCTCTGGCGCGGTAAAGCACCAATAAATGTAGCTAGGCATACAAAATGCCTATAATATTCCAAGTGCATGAAACACTACTTAGGCAGGCCATACACGGTTCCAATCTCAGCCAGATTCGAACCGTGGATGGGCAGGACGAATGTACCAAGTTGCTTGATCAATCAGTTTTGGTACAACCAGCATGTCAGGTTTTACCTGCAATCATCGTTAGCCGCTGTCTTCTCCCGACGGGGCAGGCGGGATTCCAGCATCAATGCGGTCTCTGTTAACTACTTAGGGACCCCTTCACGCTGATATACGTCGGCAGATGGGCACGGCTGGGCACAGGCACGTACCTGTACGTTGCCTTTAAGAGCCCAGCCGCAGGGTCGCCGCGGCACTCGTGACCCGGTCCGAAGCTCCGTGACCGTGGGACCCAGGGACCAGGGGTGGACTGACCATTGAGGGACTCGGGCACTGCCCGAGGGCCCCATGCCACTAGGGGCCCCATCAGGGTTGCCAGGCTCATCAAAACCAGGGACAGTATGTAAAAATCTGTGTTTTTTTTTACATCTGTCCCTGATATGTCCAAAACCTACATGCTTTTGAAGTGAAAATCTCGAGATTTTAGCTGCCCCGCCTCTGCACTGCCATCTGCCTTGGTGGTCATCTGTAAGCCTGGGGGCCCCATAATCTTCTATTGCCCGGGGGCCCCATGAGTTGTCAGTCCGCCCCTGCCAGGGACCTGATCGCCGCCGGTGTCAGGCAATCGGTCACAGGAGCTGAAGAACTGGGAGAGGTGTGTGTAAACACACCTTCCCCGTTCTTCTGTGTGGCAGTGACACTGATCTTCTGTTCCCTGATATAGGCAACGACGATCAGTGACGTCACACCTACAGCCACGCCCCCCTACAGTAAGAATCACTCCTTTAGGGCACACTTAACCCTTTACGACCCCTAGTGGTTAACCCCTTCACTATCATTTTCACAGTAATCAGTGCATTTTTAAAGCACTTTTCGCTGTGAAAATGACAATGGTCCCAAAAATGTGTCAAAAGTGTCCAATGTGTCCGCCATAATGTTGCAGTCATGAAAAAAAATCGCTGATCGCCGCCATTACTAGTAAAAAAAACAAATATTAATAAAAATGCCATAAAACTTTCCCCTATTTTGTAAACGCTATACATTTTGCGCAAACCAATCGATAAACGCTTATTGCGTTTTTTTTTTTTTACCAAAAATAGGTAGAAGAATACGTATCGGCCTAAACTGAGGAAAAAAATAAACATTTTATATCTTTTTTGGTGATATTTGTTATAGCAAATAGTAAAAAATATTGCTTTTTCTTTTTTTAATTGTCGCTCTATTTTTGTTTATAGCGCAAAAAATAAAAACCGCAGAGGTGATCAAATACCACCAAAAGAAAGCTCTATTTGTGGGGAAAAAAGGACGCCAATTTGTTTAGGAGCACGACCGCGCAATTGTCAGTTAAAGCGACGCAATGGCGAATCGCAAAAAGGGGGCAAGGTCCTTGACCTGCATAATGGTCCGGTTCTAATGCCCCGTACACACGATCACTTTTTGAAAAAAAATGAGTGGTTAATGGGGGAAATGAGCAAATTTATGGATATTGTAATCTTCTCTACTGTACAGTACTACTGCATACTTGGAACTTCATAGGTCAGGCACTGATACTGGAAGAGAAGATCTGGCTCACAACTGACATTCCAATTCATCCCATTAGGGTTGGGGGTCAAGGTTCTGTACAGGACTCCCCCACACCAAAATCACATAAACTATCTTTTTAACAGATCATAGCTGGAACAGAATAGGACCTCCCCAAACGACCTCAAGGCTGGAGGCGCACAATTCTCTAAAATTACTTTTGATGCTGTAGCCTTCACCAGAAATACCAGAACTCACATTCTTTGTCACCGCAGGTAAGTGTCATAGTTTAACACTGCATGCCATCAAGATCTGGAAATGGTGTTCCGTCAGGTTAGGCGACCTGATACATTTTGTAATGGAAGTGAAGTTCCCTTACGTCATCTTGCTACACCCCGCAGTCGCCACAGTAGGGACACAGTGAGAAGGTGGCAAGTGGACATCTTTTTACACCCACCAGAGTCTTGCGTTTCACACTTATGCCGCATTCAAACTTCATTTTCCAAAACGACGTTGCATACACACCATCGTTTTTCTACAAAGCTCTAGCAAAGCGTGGTGACGTACACCACATTCAACGGCACTCTTTTCCAATTGAAGCTCCATCTCATAACTTGCTTCTGAGCATGCGCGGGTTTAAAAACGTTGTTTTCAACATCGTTTTGCCCACACACCATCACTTTTTATGACACAAAAAACGACGTTTTGAAAAACGACACAAAAAATTCAAGCATGTTGGAATTTTTTTTTTGTCGTTTTTTTTTAAGACAAAAAACAACGTTTTGCCCACACACGATCAATTTAAATGACGTTTTAAAAAACGTTGTTTTTTTTTTTCATCGCAAAAAACGACCGTGTGTACGCGGCTTTAGTTTTCCCAGTAAACTGAGTTTATTTAGTGAAATGCAGTATTTAAAAATCCGTCTGACTCTTTTGATGTTGAATTTTAAAAGCAGCGGCAAGCCTGCTGATCTCACAGGTTTGCTAATCTGACAGAACACCGCTGCTTTTAAAATTCAACATCAAAAGAGTCAGATTGCAAAATACTGTATTTCACTATATAAACTCAGTTTACTGGTAAAAATAAGTGTGAAATGCCAGACCCCGGTGGGTATAACAAGATGTCCGCTTGCCGCCTTCTCACTGTATACTTACTTACTATGGGCGACTGCGGGGTGTACCAAGATGGCCGTAACTGAATGAATGAATGACTTGTATAGCGCAATGCATGCAAACTGAATCGCCTCTGGGCGCTTTTTCCAGCCAGTGTCTTTTCTGGCTGGTGCAATCATTTTTACTCCGTAGGATCTTGACACGCTATAGGGACACACAGTCATACACACATATATATATATTAGGGCTGTGCAAATTAACTTTTAATTAATCAATTAATCTTTAAGCTTTTTGATCGATTAAAATTCTTTTGATTGGTACTCATCTCTCCGCCGGGTTCTGGGCATTCAGGGAGTTCCGTCGGAGCTCTGATAACATCACGGACACCGGCGGGGCTTGCTGTGTCCATCTGAAGGGTTTCTTTGCTGTGCCTTCATATCTGCATGCCGGCGGGACCTTATTATCTGTCACACGCAAGGGCTGTTACACTTCCCTCTATCACCCTGGGATTCTACAACCATCCACTGGGAGTTGTGATAGTTCCCTTCACGGGACATCTACATGTCGACAGACTGATGTTAACCTCTCCTCATCTGGATTCAGCAGTGGTATTGTTGTACACATTTTTATAACAGTATCATACTTAGCTACATGTTTTTATGACTGCTTTTGGTACCGTTTGGTATTACTTGCACCATTTTTACAGTTTATGTAGCTACATTGATTTTATCTCCAGTGCAATATTTTTTTTGTTACCTACTTGAAGACTATAAAAGTTTTAAAGCTATTCCCATCGAGCGCTGCCTTTGTGTGTTTGTTGTATCCTGCTATCCATTTTTTCAGTGGTTGGTAGCTGCACTGGTAATCGGCCTGCAAGGAGATCAGCTAAAAGTAGTTGGATCTGTATGTGCGTTATAATTAATCGAAAAAAACGATTAATCGAACACAAAAATTTTGACAACCCTGATGAAGTCACGTGGTGTGATGATACGCGTCGGGATTGGAGCGCTGGACAACCGAAGCACCTGACGGACGGCTGACGAGTTCGCCACTCGTGGATGCTGTATTCGTTCCTCCATCGTCTATGTGAGTGTTTTTAAGTTGTTTTAAATAAATCCTTTTTACTGGATTACGCGATGTACCACCTTTTTTGTTTTCTGTGATATCACCCGAGCCTCTGAGCACCATCAGCCTAAGACCAAGCGGACTCCCAGTGAGAGGAAAAGGAGGACACTGACGAGTTCGCCGCTCGTGGAGATTAGCCCTTTACCTTTACTTTATGTAAGTGCATAGAGTGCAGGCGTGTTTTGGCTCCCCTTTATATCAGTATCACACTATATATTGTTGTGTATCCTCTCCCCGTATGTGGTGTCTGATCCCGGGATTTTAAGAACCTTCTACCTTCATTTGGACTCCGCGTGAAAGCAGCTGGCTAGGCTATATCTGGTAGCCGTGAGTGATATCACCCAAGCCTCTGAGCACCATCAGCCTAAGACCAAGCGGACTCCCAGTGAGAGGAAAAGGAGGACACTGACGAGCTCTCCGCTCGTGGAGATAAGCCCTTGTACCTTTACTTTATGTAAGTGCATAGAGTGCAGGCGTTTTTGGCTCCCCTTTCACATCAGTATCACACTATATATTGTTGTGTATCCTCTCCCCGTATGTGGTGCCTGATCCCGGGACTTTAAGAACATTCTACCTTCATTTGGACTCCGCGTGAAAGCAGCTGGCTAGGCTATATCTGGTAGCCATGAGGTGAGCTGCTGGGACCACCTGAGGTGTGCTTGTTGTTCTTGGGTGACGGCTCGACTTCTTTCACAGAATTGGCTGCTGGGTCTCTCCTCATCTGTTCCCTTCCTTGAGGAATTTACTGTTATTTTCATTTTTATCTTTATTTTCCAGTACTGGACTTCCTAAATTAATTTTGTCTTTCCTGGACTATACTTTGCCGTTTATGTGTTACCATCAGTTTACCAATTGGAGATGTTTATTGCTGTCTAGGTGTATCATTGTTATTTAGCTAACACTTTTCCACTTACCGTGCCCCTTTCCCACACCCATTTCCTAGCCTTGTGCCCTTTTTCAATCTATTTTCACAGCGCAGACTCCTTTCACTTGCACATATATTTCCTTGTGTCAATTGAGGTAGACTCTTCTAGTGTTTGCAGCAGTGCTCCCAACCCTCTCCCTTTCCCCCTCATCCACTATTTCACAGACAGCGCGGGAGTATCACTTTATTCATTTAATTTATATATATATATATACTGGGACATTTTTGGACGAATCCAATTTACCTACCAGCATGTCTTTGGAGTGTGGGAGGAAACCGGAGGACCCGGAGGAAACCCACGCAGACACAGGGAGAACATGCAAACTCCAGGCAGATGGTGTCGTGGTTGGGATTCGAACCAGCGACCCTTTTGCTGCTAGGCGAAAGTGCTACTCACTGCACCACTGTGCTGCCCCTTGTCACTTCCGTTACAAAATTTGACAGGTTGCCTAATCTAATGGAACAGCTTCATACAATTAGGTTCTATCTAGTACAGTGAAACCTCG
Organism: Rana kukunoris; assembly: GCA_029574335.1. Lineage (NCBI taxonomy): Eukaryota > Metazoa > Chordata > Amphibia > Anura > Ranidae > Rana > Rana kukunoris. Next base: position 45,164,047 of record CM056059.1, read on the forward strand.
GATTGCCAGTAACGCAGTTAACGAGCGTTTCGCACTACGAGCATTTTTTTTGTAATCCTGACTAGGTTTGTGCGTGTTGTCTTGCAAAACGAGCAGGATTCAAGCCACAGTGGTGGGCAGTACCACATTTAGCCAGAGGTGTGGGGGCGCCGGAGCCGAGGTGAGCCGTTGCCGTCCGGAAAACCCCCAAAAAACTCGGAAAAACGTGGAAATATTCCCAAGTCTTTCCGAGGGTCTCTGAGTCCAGCCGAGCTGTCCCGAGTATTTCCAAGGCTCTCTGGCGCCCCGTCCCTCTGGCCACATGCGGTATTGCATGCCATAGAAGTCAATGCGGAACAAATTATTTTCATTTCCATTGACTTCTATAGGAAAAACTCGCTTGGATATGCAAGTGCTTTGGATTACGAGCATTCTCTTGGAACGGATTATGCTCGTAATCCAAGGTTCCACTGTATGTAGATATCAGTGAAGAGATTAGGCACTCCTATTAGGTTAATTTCCTCGGATCATCAGATCTATCTAGTGGCAATAATGCCGTACTTTTCCTAATTGAGGTATTTCAGGGAAAAATACTTAATTATTGCTACTAGATGGCACCGACGATTGTGTAAAAAAAAAAAAACGTAATAGGGACATTTTTGACGTCTAGGGACGTCTTGATTAGAGTTTGAACACTGCTGATTGGCATTCACAATTCCTTGGATATCTTTTTACTGTATATCCCTTTCCCGTTTTATACAGTTCAACTACTATTTCCCGCAAATCCTTTGACAATTCCTTTGCTTTCCCCATGACTCAGAATCCAGAAAGGTCAGTGCAGCACTGGATGAACGATGCAAGGGTCTGTCAGGAGTCCAGAAACGCATTGACCTTTTATACCCACTGACTAATTACAAGCAAACAGATCACAGGTCAGGATGGTTAACTTTAATAGCCATTCAAACCCCTTTGTGTCAACTTGTGTGCATGTTATCAGGCCAAAATCACCAGGGTATGTAAACTTTTGATCAGGGTCATTTGGGTAGTTTCTGTTTTCATTATGATATAAAAAGTGTAAACACAGTTGATTGTTAATAAATGGCTTCAGCCAAACACTAACCATGAGTAAAAGAAAAAAATTGCGTTATCATTTATATTCTTTAACCACTTAGTAACCGCCCTATAGACGAAATACGTCTATAAGGCGGTTCCTCTACTCTAACAGGACGTCCATGGACGTCCTCCATTAGAGTCAGGTGTGCGCGCCCGACTGGGCGCGTACACGCGATCACCGGTGCTCACCGGGTCCACTAGACCCGCAGCATCGATGATCGCAGTAAGGAGCCAATGGCGGCGGCTCCTTACCACGTGATCGCGCCGTCATTGGATCACAGATGTAAACAAACCCGGCCAGCGTCGGATCCGCGCACCCGAGCGGGCGCGCACACGCGGTCACGGTGCTCGGCGGGTCCACGGGACCCGCAGCGTCAATGATCTTGGTAAGGAGCCAATGGCAGCGGCTCCTTACCACGTGATCGCGCCGTCCAATGACGGCGCGATCACAAAGGTAAACAAACCTGGCCAGTGTGAGTCACCTGCAGGTCATCTCTCTCCTCTCCTCACACCATTGCAGCGTGAGAGAAGAGGAGAGAGATTAGTGCCCAGCAGTGCCCCATCTGTGCCCCAGCAGTGCCACCAGTGCCGCGGCGTTTTTAACCCCGTTTTTTTAACAGGTCATTGTCTGCTATGCCGAACACCGAAGCCGCCTGATACCGCGCGACAAAAAAGGGTCCGGGACTTGTTTGAGCTTCACGCGATCAGCGTTTTGGCATTCGGTGTGGAGATGTGAACCATCTCCATAGAGATTAATGTTATTTCTCCCCTCCAGCGTATTCTAGCGTCGCGCTTAAGGCGACAAAACACCTAGGTGTGAATGGAGCCTTAGTGCCCGTCAGTGAAGGGGAAAACAAAATGTTATGACAGAATCTAGGAAAAGCTTTTTGTTTAACCACTTTAGCCCCGAGCCTGTTTTTCAGATTCGGTGTTTATGAGACTAAAACATTTTTTTTTTCTATAAAATTACTTAAAACCCCCAAACATTATATATTTTTTTCTAACACCCTAGAGAATAAAATGGCAGTCATTGCAATACTTTTTGTCACACCGTATTTGCGCAGCAGTCTTACAAGCGCACTTTTTTTGGAAAAAATTCACTTTTTTAAATTAAAAAATAAGACAACAATACATTTGGCCAATTTCGTTTACATATTGTTAAAGATAATGTTACGCCGAGTAAAATGATACCCAACATCTCACGCTTTAAAATTGCGCCCGCTCGTGGCATGGCGTCAAACTTTTACCCTTAAAAATCTCGATAGGCGACGTTTAAAAAATTCTACAGGTTGCATTTTTTGAGATACATAGGAGATCTAGGGCTAGAATTATTGCTCTCGCTCTAACGATCGCGGCGATACCTCACTTGTGTGGTTTGAATACCGTTTTCATATGTGGCGCTACTCGCGTATGCGTTCGCTTCTGCGCGCGAGGTCTTGTCGGGACGGGGCGATTTAAAAAAAATAATTTTGTTTTCGGATTTATTTTTATTTATTTTACCAATTTTTAACACTAAAATAAAAAAATAAAAAAATTATCACTTTTATTCCTATTACAAGAAATGTAAACATCCCTTGTAATAGGAATAAAAGTGATAATGTAAACATCCCTTGTAATAGAAAAAAGCATGACAGGTCCTCTTAAATATGAGATCTGGGGTCAAAAATACCTCAGATCTCATATTTAGGCTTAAATGCAAAAAAAAAATGTAAAATGTCATTTTTTAAATAACATTAAAAAAAATGTCTCTTTAAGACGCTGGGCGGGACTGACGTTTTGACGTCACTTCCGCCCAGCAGAGCTACGGGGATGGATGAGGGAAATTTTTCCCTCACTCGCATCCCCACTGAGCACGGGAGAGGACCCGATCGCCTCCGCCGCTACCAACGGCTCCGGTAAGCGGCGAAGGGCACGGGAACGCAGCGGGAGGGGGGGTCCTCGCCCGCCACCGATAACGGCGATCTCGCGGCGAATCAGCCGCGGAGACCGCCATTATCGTTTGACCGACCGCCCACAGAAGAGATGGATATCTCGGTTGTGGCAGCAGCTGCTGCCGTTACCGAGATATCCATCTTTAAAGTCATGACGTATAACGGCGGTGGGCGGTCGGGAAGTAGTTAACAAACATTTTGGTCTTTTTTAATTTGTTTAGCAAAAAATCAAAACCGCAGAGGTGATCAAAAACCACCAAAAGAAAGCTCTATTGTTGGGGAAAAAAGGACGTCAATTTTGTTTGGGAGCCACGTCGCATGACCGCGCAATTGTCAGTTAAAGCGACGCAGTGCCGGAAGCTGAAATGTTGTCTGGGCAGGAAGGGGGTGTAGGTGCACAGTAGGCAAGTGGTTAAAGTTACATATATGTATTTAAAGCATTTGTAGCCTTTTTTTGTTTATGTAATACCTTTATCGCTTATTGTATCCATTGTTCTTTATTACGCAATATACATGTATTGTATCCATTTACATTTATATTTAAAAATCCAATAAAATATTTGAAACAAAAAAAAAAATAGGACTACAGCAGAGCATCGCTATGACAGGAGCCTCATTGTTGGAAAAATGAGAATCACAATTGTTTTACTTATGCCTCGTACACACGAGGGGATATGTCCGCTGAAAATGGTCCGATGGACCGTTTCAGCAGACATCTCCGCTCGTGTGTATGAGCTAGCGGACAGATTTCTCCACCCGACAGATTTCAAAGCATGATTTGAAATCTATCCGGTGGGAATCTGTCCGCCCGACATGTCTGCTGGTTAGTACACTTACCAGCAGACATGTCGTCCCCCACCGCCGCCGCGCCGCCGCCGAATGGATTCGGCGCATGCGCGGAAGTGTTTAACTTCCTGGTGCGGTGACGTGGCGGTGACGTGGCGGACCGTTTTCATCGGATATGTCCAATCGTGTGTACGAGGCCTTAGAATAAAGATCACGATTCTCAAAAAATAAAAAATAATAATATGTAATAGTACATAAATAAATAATAATTAACCCTTAACTTTAAAAATATTAAATAAATAATTATTATTTTATTAATAATATTATTAATAATAATAATAATAATAATAATAAATAAACACCCAAACCTGAACAAAAATTAAATAATAATAATGTGTTTATTTTGTGTTAAGGTGTTTAGTTGCTTATTATAATTATTATTTAAGGGTTATTATGTGCAGGGGTTATTTATTTATTTATTATTACTTAGTATTTAAATTATTTATTAACCACTTACCTACTGTGCACCTACACCCCCTTCCTGCCCAGACAAAATATAAGCTTCCGGCACTGCGTCGCTTTAACTGACAATTGCGCGGTCGTGCGACGTGGCGCCCAAACAAAATTGGCGTCCTTTTTTTCCCACAAATAGAGCTTTCTTTTGGTGGTATTTGATCACCTCTGCGGTTTTTATTTTTTGCGCTATAAACAAAAATAGAGCGTCAATTTTTAAAAAAATGCAATATTTTTTCCTTTTTGCTATAATAAATAACCCAAAAAATATATAAAAAAAATATTTTTTCCCTCAGTTTAGGCCGATACGTATTCTTCTACATATTTTTGTTAAAAAAAAAATGCAATAAGCGTTTATCGATTGGTTTGCGCAAAATTTATAGCGTTTACAAAATAGGGGATAGTTTATGGCATTTTTTTTTTTTTTTTTTACTATTAATGGCGGCGATCTGCGATTTTTTTATTGGGACTGCGACGTTATGGCGGACATTTCGGACACTTTTCTGACATTTTTGGGACCATTTACATTTATACAGTGAAAAATGCTATAAATATGCATTGATTACTGTATAAATGTGACTGGCAGTGAAGGGGTTAACCACTAGGGGGCGGGGAAGGGGTTAAATGTGTGTCCTATGAGTGTTCTAACTGTAGGGGGAGGGGGGGGTGACTGGGGGAGGTGACCGATTGTGTCCCTATGTACAAGGGACACAATCGATCTCCTCTCTCCCTGACAGGGACGTGCAGCTCTGTGTTTACACACAGAGCTGCACGTCCCAGCTCAGTTACTGAGCAATCGCGTGTGCCCGGCGGCGATCGTTGCCGCCGGGCACTCGCACGGGATCCCCGCAGAGCGGCGGGCGCGCGTGCGCGCCGCCGGCGGCGCGCGCGCGCCCGCCCGCGGCTTTAAAGGGACATCACGTCATATGACGTGATGTCAGAACAATGGAGTCGTCTGCCCGCCGTCATTTGACGGTGGGCAGATGACAAGTGGTTAAATAATATTTTTAATAACTTGTGTATTTTTTTTACAGTTATTTATTATCTTGTTATTATTATTATTATTAGTAGTAGTGGTAACCCTAACAATGTGCCAGATTCACATACAATTACATTGGCGCAGAGTATCAGAGATACACTACGCCGCCGTATTTTACCTGGCTCTACGACAAATTCATGTAGATTTTGGCCCGTAACGTACGGCGGCGTAGTGTATTTCTCGCGGCAGAATCGAAATACGCGATTAGGGGGCGTGAAGCATTTAAATTAGGCGCGTCCCCGTGGCGATCGAACTGCGCATGCTCCGTTTAGAAATTTCCCGCCGTGCATTGCGCGAACTAATGTCGATACGTCATTTTTTGTTTGAGTAGCGTCGTTTACGTACATTCCTATTCCCGGACGACTTACGTAAAAAATAAAAACAAACGTTGAAATTCGACGTGGGAACGACGGCCATACCTAACATGGGCTGTCTAATACTAGACCAGATAAAAGCTGGAATAACTTTACGCGGCAAAAAGATGACTACAGATGCCGTAAGAGATTGCGAATGACGCTCGTAACTTCGTGGATCGTCGGAAAATGCTCATTTGCATACCCCGACGCGGAAAACAACGGGAACTCCACCCAGCGGCCGCAAATTTATTGCAGCGTAGATCCAAAGGCGTACGAACACGTAAGCCAGTCGGATTGAAGCCCGAAGCCGTCGTTTCATGGTTTGAGGATTCAGACTAATGAAACGACGAGCGTAATTTGAAAGTACTCCTGTCTAACGCGAGATACACCGGAGTAAGGGCTCTGTGAATCTGGCCCAATGTTTTTTATAAATAACCCCAACTCCTAATCCTAATTCGAACCCCTCACCCTAACGAAAATTAATAAATAAATAAATAATATTCATGAAAAATAAATAAAAATAAATGGAAAAGCAAGAAATGGTGCAGCAGAACCGCTCAATTGACTAAAGAAAAAAAAAAACGCCAAAGAAAAAAAAAACGCTGTATAAAACTTTGCAACTCGTGACAAAAAACACTGAAAAAATGTTTAAAGACGCTTGCGATCCTAAAGCGATTCTGGGGCTGGGTGGGAATGGCAGCTGTTAAAGTGACAACATTGGGGGTGCAGGTCGCTGACATCTTGAGAACAATAGTGAATCTGCTAGAAAACTCTGTGTTCTCCAATGAGCTGTACAGTCATTTCTCCTCGTGACATGGAAAACATGGAGGGGGAGGGGGCTCTACAATAAGAGAACACAAGTAGTGCGCGATGTGTGATGGAAATACAACTTTCTCCACTGACAGACAGACTGACAGACAGCGGGCACCACAAACAATAGGGAGAGGGGGGAGGGGCCAGGACATCCATGCAGATAAGGGGTAGAAGGGAGCCTTGTCATTGGATAATGATGAGTGGAGGGGACGGAGAAGCGATCCTCCAGCCAATCACCTCCGCTCTGTCCCCGGCACTCCGCCCCCTATCTCCTCCATGGACTTCAGTGATCCCGGCTACCGGGAGAAGCTCCTTTGGCAGGTGAGAGGCGGGCGGCTCGCTGAGTGCGGGGACCAGGTGAGCGGGGCGGGATGGAGGAGTGTGTGTGTGTCGGGGGGTCACCGTATACAATGCTGACTGTATAGAGTGCCCACTATATAATGCTGTACATATAGAAGTCCCTGTGAGCCGGTCTCCGCTCATCTCCCCGGTTTGTACCGTACAGATGTGGGTGATGTCCGGGCACAGCGAGTGTATGGAGCGGCTCAGTGTATATAGAAGAGGGGGTGCCCGTCACCTTCCACCCAGTGTGGTGCCCATGGGTGGCACCGGGTGACCCCCGCCAGGATCAGCGGGATAAACAGAGAAGAGATGTGAGGGGGAGCTCTGTCTACACAACATCTGTGCCGGAGATCTGCGCACCCAGTGTGCTTATGTGTCACCTACTGTACCTACCTACCTTCACCCCCCAGGGAGAGTTTTCAGGAACTACAACTAAAATTAAAGTGGAACTCCAGTCAGGGCCGTCTGTATTGTTGTGCTTTTAATAATAATAATTGGAAACAATAAGAAAACATGCCATAAATCCAAGACTAATCAACAGAAAGGGCAGAGTACAGGGGGGTTCAGGAGGGCACAATGCTGGGATGAGGAGGGCACAGTGCTGGGATGAGGAGGGCACAATGCTGGGATGAGGAGGGCACAGTGCTGGGATGAGGAGGGCACAGTGCTGGGATGAGGAGGGCACAGTGCTGGGATGAGGAGGGCACAGTGCTGGGATGAGGAGGGCACAGTGCTGGGATGAGGAGGGCACAGTGCTGGGATGAGGAGGGCACAGTGCTGGGATGAGGAGGGCACAGTGCTGGGATGAGGAGGGCACAGTGCTGGGATGAGGAGGGCACAGTGCTGGGATGAGGAGGGCACAGTGCTGGGATGAGGAGGGCACAGTGCTGGGATGAGGAGGGCACAGTGCTGGGATGAGGAGGGCACAGTGCTGGGATGAGGAGGGCACAGTGCTGGGATGAGGAGGGCACAGTGCTGGGATGAGGAGGGCACAGTGCTGGATGAGGAGGGCACAGTGCTGGGATGAGGAGGGCAGCTGGGATGAGGAGGGCAGTGCTGGGATGAGGAGGGCACAGTGCTGGGATGAGGAGGGCACAATGCTGGGATGAGGAGGGCACAGTGCTGGGATGAGGAGGACACAGTGCTGGGATGAGGAGGGCACAGTGCTGGGATGAGGAGGGCACAGTGCTGGGATGAGGAGAGCACAGTGCTGGGATGAGGAGGGCACACCTATGGGAGCGGATCCGTTAGCGGATGATGCATCCGCTAACGTCCGCCAGATCCGCATCCGTTTTTTCGGACGGAAGAATGTCCTATTTTTCTTCCGTCCGGCCAAACGGATCGGATGCAAACGGACAGACGGTCCGTTTCCATCCGCCTCCCCCATAGGGGAGAGCGGAGGAGAGACAGGGTGGTCCCTGCACAGTGTGCGGGGACCGCCCTGTCCGCCGACAGCTGAGCGGAGACCCCCCGCTGAGCTGACGGACACACGGAGCGGACCGAAAAACGGACCGCTCCGTGTGAAAGGACCCGTAGGCTGTAAGTATAGATCAAGCCTTTGCTCACCTCCTGCTGTTCATCCTGATTGATAACAGACCATAGACTGGTCCGTGGCCCGGAGGTTGGGCCAAGTTGTTACAGTGTTCTTAATTCATTTCAATGGAGAGGGGCATGGGGAGCGTTTTATGAGCGTTTTAATAGCGCTATTTTTACCGCAAAAACGCGGCAAAAACCCTGCAAAAATGCACCAGTGTGAAAGGGCTCTTACACACTGCTAAGGAAATCATGGGTGTCATGCTGGTGGCTCAACCCAAGCAAAACCCCCTAGCAAAGTCTGTAGGAACCATGGGGGTCCCACAGAACCCTTGTTGAGAATAACTGTTGTAGAACCAGTCTAGTCTTTGTGTGATTCCACTATACTGTGATGAATAAGAGGGTACATTTGGCAAGACTACACCCATAGGTGTGCGCAGCCTTTGGCATTAGGGTGTGCACCCCAAAGCTCAAACACACTCTACCGATCACTTATGATGTTCATTCAGAAAGGGAAGGGGTCGGTAAATGGCATATTTACTGGCTCCTTCCCCCATTAATCCTAAAACATCCACAGCAACAACCAGTGGGAGAGGAGGGAAGCCTAGAATGCTGTGGGGGGAAGGAGGGGGAGCCAGGTCAGTGGGGGAATCTGTTCTGCACAGGGTGATTAGGGTGTGCCTGGGCACACCTGGCACACCCTGTGCGCACGCCTATGACTACACCTAAACGTGAGCATGGCGGTATATTATTTCATTTGTTGTGCTTTAGAAAGCTTGGTTCTTCATGTCACAGAAAGTTTGAATTGCCTGTATGACATAGTGAGCTTTAACATTGGTACAAATGTGAAATGTTATTTTTTTTTTGCTTCATCTACAACTGCAGGAATATACATTTTTAGTGACTTTATTTATGGGATTTATATACTGTATATAGTACATCCAGTGACTAAGTGGTTTGCATCCTAGACCACTTAGTTTTTTTTTTTTTTTTCTCTGTTTCTCCTTTTTGGTTGATGACTCACAGGTAAAATCTTGTGTCCCTTAACATTTAGCATTAGGCCCCTTCCACACGGGGATGGATCCGCTTGCAGCGGTCCTCCAGCTCAGCGGGAGATCTCTCCGCTGATCTCCGGTGAGCCGGCGGATGACAAGTCCCTCTCTGCTCACTGAGTGGGAAGGGGCTTGTCCAGCGCCACTGTCTCCTATTGAGAGATCAGACAAAAACAGACAGCATGTCCGTTTTCATCAGATCTCACCCAATCCGATCCACCATGGACGTATCGCCATCCGTCTGATTTTAGCGGATCGGGTCGCATGTCAGCAGACAGGGTCTGGAGGAGGACCAGAGGAGGGCTGGAGCTCTCCTGCAGCTGCAGGAGAGGTGCGAAGGCCACATGAAATGGCCTGGAGGGCCGCATTTGGCCCGTGGGCCTTGTGTTTGACACCTGTGATCTAGAAGGAACCACATTCTAGAAGAGGAAACTAGCAGAGTTCTCGCTGTCAGAGTCCCAGATGACTCAACTCATCCACCAAACACTGAAGCAGCACTTTTTATAACGTATATTATGATTTATGACTTTTAGTGGCCTACAGCTACTCCAGTTATCTTGTCAGCAGCCTGCTAACAGGTTATAAAGGCATCTATTCAAGCCTGACACCAAGCTAGTTGCTCCTTCAGATTTATGATATAAAGTAGCAGAAATAAAATACTGGACACAAGCAGGGCCGTTTGAAGGAATTTGGGGGCCCCAAGCAAAACGGGGCCCCCAAGCACCCCCCCACACGCAAAGCCTTCCTAGTCCCCATGTTTTTCTATTCTCACCTCCCCTTCTTCCCTGTAGGCTGTCGCTGTAGCGTGGCCGAGCTGCTCTTCCTTCTGTCAGTCCGGTATTCTATTATTATGGGTCCCCAGTCCCCTATCAGATAGTACCCTGGCCGGGCCGGGTACTGCACGGTACAGGAGATTCAGTTTCCTGTGTTCCCGACCAGACTGAAAGGAAGTGCGCACTCAGTGTGCACTTCCTGTCATTTCGGCCAGAAACAGGAAATTGAATCTCCTGTACCCGGCCAGACTGACAGGAAGGAAGAGGAACTTGGCCACACTTCAGCCTGGGAAGGGGAAGTTGGGGGCCCCAGGCCAGCTCAGGGCCCCATGCAATTGTTTGTTTGCCTATCCTGTAGCAACAGGCCTGGACACGAACCTACATGATCCAACATGATCCCAGGCCAGCCACAACCAGAGGTAGGTGCACACAATACTGTAAAAGTCAGATAACCACATTAGTCAGTAATGACAGAACATTCATCTAAATATAAAGACCCAACAGAATGAATCAGCGAGACTTCTCCTGTGTGTCCTTTATAGAGAAACGTGGACCTGTCTGCGGTGCTGAATGTCGCCTTCAATAGAGGAGAGTTTTTTCCTCTCTTCTCTATAGAATGAAATGGACAAAACATTGGCTCTATGGGTACCAAAGGGGCCATTGGGACAGGGCTGGGTTCCTTAATTGTGTACAATATCCTCTAATCACTTTAGCCCTGTGTTATTTCAGGTGTCTAAAAAAAGTAGCCATTCTGAAGACTTTAGTAACTTTGTTACAATGTACAATATCAGAGGTCCCCACGGACCAGTCTATGGTCTGTTATCAATCAGGATGAACAGCAAAGGCTTGATCTATACTTACAGCTATACTTACTGTCTATACTTACAGCCTAAGGCATTACTGCCTGAGCTCCGCCTCCTGTCAGATCAGTGGCAGCATTCGATTTTCATAGGTGTGCGAACCCTACTGTAAACTGCGCATGCGTGGGATCTAGGTTGTGCGCTTCTATGAGAATGTAATGCCTCATGATCTGGGGGTGGATATGTAAATAAAAAAAAAGGCAATTTATTCCTAAATATCCATGTGCAGTGGTAAATATAAATAACCAACTACAGTAATTGCAATGCCTTCTATTACCTCCACTTTCTATGGGTTCAGATGCTGATCTTCCCTGCACAGAGTCTTTAAAGTGATTTTTTTTTTCTTTTAAACAAACTTGTTATACTTACCTGCTCTGTGTAATGGTTTTGCACAGAGCAGCCCGGATTCCTCCACTTAGCTTTGAGATAGAAATCCCTCACCGATTCTTCTGGCTCCTCCTGCCTTCAGAGTGCCTCAATAGGAAGCTGCAAAGTATAGTTTAGAGCACCCGCTATATCAAGGTACAAAACTTCTACCTTTAGAACCACTCACTTCCAGGACTACATGTCCCATGAGGCATTGCTCCTCACACTTTCACAAATTTTCAGGCACTAAGTGACATGTATGGATGGTGTACTGAGCTGTATGTGTGCTGCACTGTATTTCCTGATATGTAAACAAATAATGCATTCTATATGCAGGCCAACTAATCCACTGGCCGATTAATTGATTATGAAAATAGGTGACAACTATTTTCATAATCGATTAGTTGACGATTAATCGATTAGTTGTTTCGGCCCTAGTGGCAGGCCTAAAGTGTTACTAAACCCAGCACCCTGCATTCACTATATCTGCTCTCCCACAGTACTAAACTGCTAAATACTTTTTCTCATCAGCAGTATATAGCAGTCTTGTGACTTCTGTCAGTGCCTGGTTAAAGCTTGTAGGAGGAGTTTTCATACTGCACTGGCTGACCTATTAGGATGCAGGACCCCTGACCCTCTGTCTGACCAGTGCTGATCACATGCATGCTGATCCCCAAAAAAAAAAAAAATACACACCAAACTGAGCATGTGCAGAGTGACTCCAAAGGCTCTGTACTATTAGGAGGTGGATTGGGGACAGTAGAAGAAGGGGACAGGATAAAACAGCCTTTTTACACAATGCAAAGGATTAACCCCTTAGGTCCCACAGTGAGTATAACACATTACTGTTGCAGGTTTAGTAACACTTGAAAGTGATTGTAAAGTCTTGTTTATTTTTTTATTTTTTTATATATACAAATAATAAACATGTCATACTCTTAGCTCCCAACTGTCCCTGATTTGGAGGGACTGTCCCTGATTTGGAGGGACTGTCCCTGATTCAGAACAAAGTCCCTCTGTCCCTCTGTCCCTCTTTCCTCCTCATTTGCTTGGCATTTTTGTCTGATCATACAGATGTATAATAAATGCACTTTTTGGGCCAGATTCAGTAAGAAGTTACGCGGCGTATCTTTTTTCTGTATTCAGAAAACAAGATACTCCGGGATTGAGCTAAGATACGAGCGGCGTAAGTCTCTTACGCCGTCGTATCTTAGTTGAATATTTACGCTGGCCGCTAGGGGGCGCTTCCGTCGATTTACGCGTTGAATATGTAAATTAGCTAGATACGCCGATTCACGAATGTACGCCCGGCCGTCGCAGTACTGATACGTCGTTTATGTAAGGCGATTTCAGGCGTAAAGATATTCCAACAAAAAGATGGCACAGCCAATGTTAAGTATTGACGTTGGGACCGCGTTGAAATTTATAAATTTTACATCGTTTGCGTAAGCCGATTCAGAATTGGGCTGGGCGTAAGTTACGTTCACGTAGTTTTCATTGACTATTTGCGACGTGATTTGGAGCATGCGCACTGGGATACGTCCACGGCCGGCGCATGCGCAGTTAAAAAAAAGCGTAGTTTGCGTCGGGTCATTCATAATTATAATAAAACACGCCCCCCCTAGTAAATTTGAATTACACCCGCGTACGCTGGCCCATATATGCTACACCGCCGTAAGTTACAGCGGCATTTCTTTGAGGATAAGGATACGCCGCTGTGACTTACAGCGGCGTAGTGTAAATGGGTCACGCCGCGCCAGCGGCAAAGGTATGTGGATCTGGCCCACACACTTTTACAAGACATACACTTTTACACACAGTTAGGGACACTCCCTTTAGCTTTGTCTTAGAGGGGAGGGGGTAGGGGACAAGGAACAACCAATAGGAATGGAACACTTGTACATTGAGACTACAGATAAACATAATGGGCCAGATTCAGATACATTTTCGTATCTTCACGGCCGCGTAGCGTATGTTCTTTACGCTACGCCACCGCAACTTAGAGAGGCAAGTGCTGTATTCACAAAGCTCTTGCTCCCTAAGTTACAGCAGCGTAGCGTAGATGGGCCGGAGTAAGTCCGCGTAATTCAAAGTAGGTGGAAGGTGGGCAGGATACATGTTCATGAACTGTGACCCCATGTAAATGAGGTGCCGAACGAACGGTGCATACGCCGTCTGTGGACGTATCCCAATGCGCATGCTCCAAAATCACGTCGCAAATACTCAATGCTTTCGACGTGAACGTCACTTACGCACAGCCCTATTCGCGTACGACTTATGCAAACGATGTGCAATACGACGCTGTTCCGACGTCCAAACTTAACATTGCCTGCGCCTCATATAGCAGGGGTAACTTTACGCTGGTCATACGCCTTACGTAAACGACGTATATCAATGCGCCGGGCGCACGTACGTTCGTGAATCTAGCTCATTTGCATATTTTTAATGTGAACGTCTAATGAGTCCAGTGTACCTATGCACCCACGATACGCTGGCGTAGGCAAGTTACGCCGGACGACTGAAGCCATGTTTTTCGGCGTATCTTGCTTTCTGAATCGGCGTAAAGATGCGACGGCACAGATTTGAATTTACGGCGGCATATGAGGATATACGCCGGCGTAGATTCTTTCTGAATCTGGCCCATTGAGATTATAGTAAGCAGGCAGCCTCTCAATACACATCCCCTGCGGAAAGATGTCTACAGTCCAGACCATTGTCTATGCTATGTGCCATTTACCAACACAATTAGACACAGCAACAAGAGGGGGGGGGGGGGGTGGGGGAGAAGGGATGTAGCATTACATTACATTATCTCAATGACAGCTTGTCCCCGGGTCTCCAGTCTCTTCTGGGCCATAGTCTGTGGGTAAGAGGCCCGTCCACAGTCCCTTCCAAAACACGCAGTGACAGTGGGTTCTGTCACACAAATGTTATAAATTAAGCTGTAGTTCAGTGAGTAAAATAAGTATTTGATCCCCAAGAAAAACATGACTTGGTACTTGTTTGGGGTCATTGTCATGCTGAAAGGCCCATCCACGACCCATCTTCAGTGTTCTGGCTGAGGGAAGAAGGTTATCATCCAATATTTTACAATACATGGCCCCATCCATTGGCCCCCTCAATGCAGCAAAGTCGGCCTGTACCTTTAGCAGAGAAACAGCCCCAAAGCATCATGTTTCAATGTTTGACTGTAGGAATGTGTTCTGATGCTGCGTACACACGACTGTTTTTCACGACGAGAAAAATGCAATTTTTTAAATTGATCATTAAAAACGATCGTCTGTAGGCTCCAGGGCATTTTTCTCAACGCAAAAAATGCCCATTAAAAATTTAGAACATGCTCTAATTTTTCTCAACGTTTTTCACGTTGTCGTTTTTCACGTCGCGAAAAACGGTCGTGTGTAGGCTTTAACGACGGAAAAAAATGCGCATGCTCAGTAGCAAGTTACGAGAGAGGAGCGCTCGTTTTGGTAAAACTAGCGTTCGTAATGAAGATAGCACATTTAGCATATTTTCCCCCACTGTATAATATTTCTTTAACCACTTAAAGGGGTGTTCCAGCCCTAAGTTGTGTTTATTAAAAGTCAGCAGCTACAAAAAGTGTAGCTGCTGGCTTTTAATAAACACTCACTTACCTGCTCCTGCGTTCCAGCGACGCGCCGACCGGGGCTCCGCTCCTCTCCCCCCCTCCCCGGCCGGCGTCTCCATCCTGACTGTGGGCACCCAGCCGTGACAGCCTTCGGCTTCACGGCCGGGCACCCACTGCGCATGCGCGAGCCGTACTGCGCATGCGTGCGCGGCGCGGCTCGCCGCTGATTGGAGAGGCGATCGCATGGGACCTGTCAGTGTCCCATGTGATCGCCTACAGGGAGGGGCTGGTGTAGGCGATTAAGGCTTAATCGCCTAACCAGCCCCTCGGCGGAAGCAGGAAGTGGGACAGGAAGTCCCACTCCTACTGAAGCCCCCACTCCCCCCCCAAAAAAATTACATGCCAAATGTGGCATGTATGGGGGTGAGGAGTGGAGTAAGCAAAGGTAGTTTTTTTGGGTGGAACACCCCTTTAAGGACCGCCTCCTGCACATTTACGTTGGCAGAATGGCACGGCTGGGCACATGCACATACAGGTACGTCCTGTGCTAGTACCCAGCCGTGGGTCGCGGGCGCGCGCGCTCGCGGCACGCGTCTGTGACCCGGTCCGAAGCTCACGGCTATCCTGTTCTTCATTGTGGCGGCGTCATCAATCGTGTGATCCCTTTTATAGGGAGACACAATCGATGACGTCACACCTACAGCCACACACCCCCTACAGTTGTAAACACACATTAGGTCACACATAACCCCTTCAGCGCCCCCTTGTGGTTAACTCCTAAACTGCACTGTCATTTTCACAATAAACAATGCATTTTAAATGCATTTTTTGCTGTGAAAATGACAATGGTCCCAAAAATGTGTCAAAATTGTCCGAAGTGTCCGCCATAATGTCGCAGTCACGAAAAAAATCGCTAATCGCCGCCATTAGTAGGAAAAAAAAACAAAACTATCCCCTATTTTGTAAACGCTATAAATTTTGCGCAAACCAACCAATATTGCGATTTTTTTTTAACCAAAAATATGTAGAAGAATACGTATCGGCCTAAACTGAGGAAAAAAAATATATTTTTATATATTTTTGGGGGATATTTATTATTTCAAAAAGTAAAAAATATTGATTTTTTTTCAAAATTGACGCTCTATTTTTGTTTATAGCGCAAAAAATAAAAAACGCAGAGGTGATCAAATACCACCAAAAGAAAGCTCTATTTGTGGGAAAAAAAGAACGCAATTTTGTTTTGGGAGCCACGTCGCACGACCGCGCAATTGTCTGTTAAAGCGACGCAGTGCCGAATCGCAAAAACTGTCCGGGTCCTTTAGCTGCCTAAAGGTCCGGGTCTTAAGTGGTTAAAATAGTTACATCTAACAAACCTATTCTGCACTGGTCAGGACTGTCCCAACCTTAGTGAGTGTCTACAGCAGACAAGTCTTCTTCCTAATGTGTTCTATCAGGCCGGGAAGAAGTTGGGGATAAAATGTGTAGACACATAAAACCTCCTGATTCTTGTTTCACGTGTTTGCCAGACAAGCGTTCATTGTTTGTAACTGCCTGCAGGGGGAGCTGTTCAGGCTTCTTCTGTCTGTACTGACAGCTGGAATTGTTCGTCTGTTTTATATGTTGTTCTAAGTGATCAGCTGCTCCCACAAGCGTGTGCGCTCTGCTCTCAGCTTCCAAACATGACTCAGCGCCTACCCCCTAACACTAGCATACGTGTTACCTCGCACAATGCCCTCTTGCACTTCATTCAACTTTATTGTTTTTGCTTCCAAGAACAATACAGAGCTGAGCTGGAGGGATACATAAGAAAACAACACAATGCAAGTCAACAGTGCAATGCAAAACAACAAGGTCATCTGTGGGAAGTTTGAGAGATTATTTAAAGGACAGCGTCACTGTGGTCAAAGTTGTCCTTTAAATCCTAAATGGCTGAATCTTATTGAAATCTCACATTGAGTTCCATTCACTGTAGCATGTTACGTTGCAGTGTAGTGCAGTATGACACCACTAGGGTTGTCACTAGGGTTGTCCCGATACCACTTTTTTAGGACCGAGTACAAGTACCGATACTTTTTTTTCAAGTACTCGCCGATACCGAATACCGATATATTTTTAAAATGTGTCCTAAAATGCAGCCATGTCCCCCCACATATGCAGCCATGTTCCCCCACATATGCAGCCATGTCCCCCCACATATGCAGCCATGTCCCCCCACATATGCAGCCACGTCCCCCCACATATGCAGCCATGTCCCCCCACATATGCAGCCATGTCCCCCCACATATGCAGCCATGTCCCTCACATATCCAGCCATGTCCCCCATATATGCAGCCATGTCCCCCATATATGCAGCCATGTCCCCCATATATGCAGCCATGTCCCCCATATATGCAGCCATGTCCCCCCTATATGCAGCCATGTCCGCCCTATATGCAGCCATGTCCGCCCTATATGCAGCCATGTCCCCCCTATATGCAGCCATGTCCCCCCTATATGCAGCCATGTCCCCCATATATGCAGCCATGTCCCCCCCATATATGCAGCCATGCCCCCCCATACCTAGATGCCGCCGCCGCATGGTTAATCAGCGTGCGGGGAACATCACAGCTTTCATTTGAATAGCTGCAGTGTTCCCCACTGTGCCGCGTATAGACACTCCCCCTTGCTCGGGATTGGACAGATCACCCGTCTAATACCGAGCAAGGGGGAGTGTCTATACGCGGTGCGGCGGGAAACACTACAGCTATTCAAATGAAAGCTGTAATGTTCCCTGCACGCTGTTTAACCAGGTGGCGTTGTTGCTGTATACGGCGGCGGCTTTCGTTGCGGCGGGGGGGGGGGGGTGGGTATCGGGGGTAGTATCGGATACTCCCGCAAATGCTCAGTGTCAGTCCCGATAGCGATACTGGTTGCATGTTGGTCGGAACTGGCCCCCATAAGAAACCAGGAAAATAGCCTTGTCTATGCATTGGGACAGTGCAGCCCAATGCACCAGGTCTGAATGGGGCTATAGCCCTACCATCATTCTGTAGCCCTGCACAGCTCTTCACAGCCTTTGGCATCCGATGACTCAGTTTATTCCTATTGCTTATTTATGCTCTTCTAAACGGCGGGTGCTGCCAAGGGTACAAATTGGCCATAGGAATAAATGAATAGGTGATCTGGGTGCACACTGGGCAAAGGACTGGCCCCGTCCAGCGCTCCACAGCATTTGTGTGCTATGGCTCCATTTATGGATTGTCAATACTCTGAATGGCTGGGTGAGTGGTGCTTGTGTGCACTAGGCACAAGACTGGCCCAGCACCTTCAAGTGAAGAGCTCAGACACAGGATGAAGGTATTTTAGTATGCAGAATACACTGAGGGGGGTGTGGGCAGTCCTGTTTTTGTTTTTTCTCAGACCTAGACAAATTTGGATGTAAAGTCAGTTTGCATTCAGTGGTGCATGGAACTTTCTATCTGCTCCACCTGAAAAGGCAGAGCTGATCAGAAGACCTGTGTGAAAGGGGGCAACTTGTATTACCATACGTGTAAGGCTGCCCATAGATGTTTTTTTTTTTTGATCCGTGAGCAGGCAGGTAAAAAAATATAGATTTCCCCATTTACACAAGCAAGGTGGAGTGAAGAATCCTCACTGCTGTGCTATTGTATTCTGACAGCAAGGACTCCTCCACTCTCAGATTACACTGATGAGCTCTTCAGCCAATTAATTGCAGCTGCTGATCAAACGAGAATTTTCCAACATTGTTCAGTAGAAATAAAGGACTCTCTGCTCAAGGTGGGTTAAAGGGGTGTTCCACCCACAATTTCACTTTTTAAATATAAATACCCCTGTAATACACAAGCTTAATGTATTCTAGTAAAGTTAGTCTGTAAAGGTCCGTTTTGTTAGGTTGTGACAGCATTTAGAAAGTTTATAATCTAGAAATAGACCGTGGCCATCTTAAGTGTGGGCATCATGAAGCCAGACTGCATGACTTCCTGGATTTCAGCTTTGCATATCTCGCACATGCTCAGTGCTGCACAAGCAATGTAATAGGTTTCAGTCAGGTTTGCAAGGACTACTGGGAAACATGATGCCTATCCCAGAAACCCTTGCAAATAGCCTTGTGACTTAATGGCCTAGGCTAATAAGGAGGAGGAAGTAATGAAGGACTACAAAATAAAGGTATTAACAAGCAACAAAATAAATGTGAAAATAAATGTATCGCTGTGAAACCAAAAAGACAGTGATGTCTAAGGATAAATGAAATCAATAATCACTGAACTGAATCATAGTGATGGTGAGGATAATCAAAATCAACAGCAGTGAAAAGTAAAGTCCTAGCGTGAAATGATGCTGTGATACACAATTCAAAACAAAACAATAAATAATAATAATAATAGTCCATCCACAATAGTGAAGTAAGTAGATGTGAGATGACTTCGTAGATCCTCAAAGACGGATTGGCACTTAAATCAAACGAAGATAGAATGCGCTTACCGGAAATGTAGGACCTGTCTGTCGTGGACAGCAGATCGATAGGGCATGTACACTCCTACGGCACAATCGGCTGGGCTCGCTCGAACTGGATAGAGATGATTCAAATCCTCGATGGAGGGCCAGACGTGCACGGTATCCTGGATCGGTAACCTTGTTTCCATGTAATCCGTTTTCAAAAGGAGTGTGGAAAGGTGATGGTAAGACCCTTGGGAGGGTGGGATGAGGGAAGCTAGATGACTCCGAGCAACATGGGGGAGAAAGAGAAAAGGAAAACGCAACCCCAATGGTGCAGGTCAAAAAGGTAACGGTTTTATTGGAATAAAACTAGAATGTACATTAAAAGTGATCACAAATAAAAGGCAATGTGGGAAAAGGTAAAAACCAAGCCCTATGCGTTTCGTCCTAGAGGGACTTCAACTGGGGCATCAAACAAAATAAATAAAAATTGTCCATTCTGAACACTATGAGATTAGGGCATGCAGCACAGACAAACATAAAAAAATGGGTGGAACTCCACTTTAAATATGCCTGATGGAGCCTCCAATCGAGTGCTACCCCCGGCCCGCCTGCGCGGGTCTATTCAAGGTAAAGACGAGATGGCTGCACATCGGTTGAATTCAAATATAAATGATCAATTGTTTTCAAAATATTTTTACAAATATGTGAAAAGTGTGGGGGGCATTTGTATTTAGCCCCCCTAAGTCAATACTTTGTAGAATCACCTTTCACTACAATTACAGCTGCTGGGGGATGTCTCTACCAGCTTTGCACATCTAGAGAGTGACATTTTTGCCAAATCTTCTTTGAAAAATAGCTCAAGCTCTGTCAGATTGGATAGAAAGTGTCTGTGAACAGAAATTTGCCACAGATTTTCAATTGGATTTAGGTCTGAACTTTGACTGGGTCATTCTAACAAATGAATATGCTTTGATCTAAATGTAGCGCTACCCCATTCAGGAGCCGCTGAGTATAAGTGGGATCAGCGTGTTGTGTTACCTTGCAGGTGTCTAGGGGTGATACTTGTGAGTTGAGGAGAAGAAGAGCGAATGTCCAGTCTTTAGTTGGGTTTTCTTCAATGCTTTATTTCAAGGCCCAACATGGTACAGGACAGGAAAGGTTGATGAGCAGAGAGAGAGGATTTGAGTATCAGGCCTTGGATATCAGAAAGGTGAGAGAGCAATCTGACTCTCAGCAATGATGAACTCAGTTCGTCACCACTCCAATTGGAATGGGTAAAGTGCCCCCGGACAGGTCTCTGCCACAGGCCTGGCAGCCGGAACGTCACTTGCAAATGCTGGGAGGACCAGGCCTCTGCCACAGGCCTGGCTCGTGCCTCTGCCACAGGCCTAGTACTTGAGGAGCTTTAAAATTGTAATGAGCGAGTCCTCCCAATAGATTTAGTTAGAGTCTCTGGATCCCCAATGGTTCGTTCATGCCCTATTGGATCACCTGCCTCTGGGTTCTCCTCAAGCCGATCCCCCACCGTACGGCTCCCAGCCTGGGATCTTTTAGGATGAGTTCGGGACCCAGCAGCTACTGGGATCCCTCTCCATGTTAGAATGAAGCTCCACCTGGTGCCCAACTTCGGCCAGGTAGGCCACGGCTGCGGGGTCCATGAATGCACGCACCCTGAAGGTGGATGCCGCACCTGGAACTCGGACCCCGCAGAAAGCAAGAACGGCCCCGAGGCCAAGGCGGCTGCCCCAGATATGGCCTCCCTCAGCACGCCTTAGTGAAGGAACTAACCACTCTGATTGGCTGCTGAGGAAAACGAGTCTGCCAGAACCCCTCTAGCGCCAGCTGCCACCCGGGGGTGGAAACACACCCCTGGAGCGCAGACCGGCCCACAGGACAGTTCTGGAAAATGGCAGCAGCCCAAATTTGACAAATTGTGAATGGGAGCCATGTAACTCTCCCATTCCCCACTAACTTTAGCGTAACACTCCCACAAAAAGCAAGGGGGCGCTACATAAACATTATAGCTCTGACTGTATTTTTAGGGTCGTTGTCCTCCTGGAAGGTGAACCTCTGCCCCAGTCTCAAGTCTTTTGCAGACTCTTAACAGGTTTTCTTCTAAGATTGCCCTGTATTTAGTTCCATCCATCTTCCCATCAACTTCAGCTTCCCTGTCACTGCTGAAGAAAAGCATTGCCACAACATGATACTGCCACCACCATGTTTCACAGTGGGGATGGTGTGTTTAGGGTGATGTGCAGTTAGTTTTTCACCACACCGCGTTTTGCTTTTAGACCAAAAAGTTCAATTTTTGTCTCATCTGACCAGAGCACCTGTTTGCTGTATCCTCCACATGGCTTCTCGCAAACTGGAAACGGGACTTCTTATGTCTTTCTTTCAACAATGGCTTTCTTCTTGCCACTCTTCCATAAAGCCTAGATTTGTGGAGTGCACGACTAATAGTTGTCCGGTGGACAGATTCTCCCACCTGAGCGCTGGATCTCTGCAGCTTCTCCAGAGTTATCATGGGCCTCTTGGCTGCTTCTCTGATTAATGCTCTCCTTGCCTGGCCTGTCGGTTTAGGTGGACGGCCATGTCTTGGTAGGTTTGCAGTTGTGCCATATACTCTTTCCATTTTCGGATGAGGGATAAATAGCGCTCTGTGACATGTTAAAAGCTTTGGATATTTTTTTATAACCTAATCCTGATTTAAACTTTTCCACAACTGTATCCCTGACATGTCTGATGTGTTTCTTGGCTTTCATGATGCTGTTTGTTCACTAAGGTTCTCTAAGAAAGCTCACGTTTTTTTTGCCAACAGTAAAACAATCATACATTGACAATTTCAAACTCATTGTTTAGGATAACGCGATTGCCTGATGTCCATTTTAATTGAAAAGATGAATTTATATCAAATCCGGACAGCCGTTCTCATCTTGCTTGTGGGCATTTGAAGCCCACAAGCATTTACTTCCTGATTCCAGGGATTGCTTATCTACCAGCATCCCTTGCCTGTTCCCGCGCATGCTCACTAGTAACTACGTGGAGAGCCGCACACTGCACGGTTGCCATCACAACTTTCTAAATCCCACGATAACTCGCGGCATATACCGTATCTATCGGGGTATTGCGCACTCCCGCGTATAGCGTGCACCCCTAAAGTAGCCCCGAAATTCCTGTAAAAAAAATGTTTTTATTTTTTTTTTACTTACAGTTTTGGTGTCTTGCCTGGCGTCCATCGTTCGGTCCGGCGTCCGTCTGCGGCCTCGTGGTGTCCTCCCGGCTTCTCCAGCGCTGTCCGAGTCGAATCCCCGCTTCCCGCGCTCAGTTTGAAGCCTCCGCCGACATATACCAAGCGCAGTACACTCGGGCACGCTCGGCTTCTTGCGCAAAAACGTCACAGAGCGTGACTACGAGCGAAGCCGAGCCTGGCCGAATGTACCCGAGTGTACTGCACTCGGTATATGTCGGCAGCTCAGTTCAAACTGAGCGCGGGAAGCGGCTATCAGCGTATATCGCGCACCCACGATTTTCCCCTTATTTTAAGGGGAAAAAAGTGCACGATATACGCCGATAAATACAGTATATTTTATCCTGCTGTAAAAAAATATAATCTGATTCTTTACTATTGAATGTGTTTTTTTTTTTTTTTGACTTGTGTACATTTTGTATACAGTATATTTGTGTCCAGTGTTCTTGATAAGAAGAATCTTCTATACATCAGTATGTGTGTGCGAGCGTGCACACAAAAAACATCTGCTTAGTTCACAAGGTTACGTCATAAAACATGTGATAGCTGTTTTTACTGCGAATCCTGGTTGATAAATGAGGTGTGATGAAGCCACGGTTATCGGCCAACAATTATCACTAGCGGGATGTTGATATTAGGTGCTCATTAGTACCCTATAAAATATTTCCCAGAAACTGTCCTAAATTTCCTGTGTTAGCTCACAGCATGCTACTGGTTTGGAATGAAATGATAGGCTAGGTAATTATTATCTAACGTAGCAGTATTTGTAAACGAGAAAATAAAAGCCATTCTTCTATTGGAGTCATCAAACTGCCATATTTTATTTCCCAAGTACTTCAGCAAGAAGATTCCTTGTCAGAGTCCCTGGCCACTGGCATTGCCAAGAAGGGAAGTCACACGCGCGTATCTTTGTGCGGGCGTAGCGTTTCCTATTTACGCTACGCCTCCGCAACTTTGACAGGCAAGTGCATTATTCACAAAGCACTTGCTCCGTAAGTTGCGGCGGCGTAGCGTAAATTGGCCGGCGTAACCCCGCCTAATTCAAATGTGTAAGGTGGGCGTGTTTTATGGAAATGATTCGTGACCCCATATAAATGAAGCGCCGATCGTACGGCGCATGCGCGTGCATGCTCAGTATCATGTGAAGAAAATGTGTATAATTTGCGCCACAGAAAAAACAATATTAATTCTCCCAACAAATGGGTAGAATTACGTGTAATTAAACCTGAATATATTAAATATACTAGTTTAAGAGCTGCCACCTAAAATTTTCAGTGTGTGAAAATACAAGTAGAATCGGAAGTGAAGGGGCGCTGAAAACACAAACTCAATACAAAATTATGTGTATATATAAACATTGAAATGTGCAATCTATTATTACAAAAATCATATATTAATTAGTGAAGTGAATTAGTGTCCATACAATGAAATCAAAGAAAAAAGTCCCAATAGTGCTAAATAATAAGCACCAAATGGTATATCTCAATTCAAAAAAAGGCGTATATATTGCAGTTCTGGAACCTCCACCATATAATTGCACCCGATGTGATCGATAGAAATGGCTCCTTACCAATAATAGTAGACTCTTTTAATTAAAAAAGAAGTCATAAACCGCTTTTGTCACTAGGATGACTCAGAATGATCCGGATAGGCACGTCAGATGATCCAACATTCATAAAGATAGGAACAGAAAGGCAATCATAGTGAAGTATTGTTTATTAAAATGTAATAAAAAGTAACATGCCAAATGGCTTCCCATGCTCAGTATCATGTCAAATTTTTCCCTTAAGTTACGCCGGCTCAATGCCTGCGACGTGAACGTAACCTACGCACAGCCCCTTTCCCGTACGACTTACGCAAACAACGTAAAAAAATAAGCTTGTTCCGACGTCCATACTTTGCATTACCTGCGCCTGCTATAGCGGGAAGTAAGCCTAACGTAAACGGCGTAGCGGGCGCAAGTACGTTCGTGAATCGGCGTATCTGCCTAATTTACATATTCAACGCGTAAATCTACGGAAGCGCCCCTTGCGGCCAGCTTAAATATACACCCAATATACGACGGCGTAGGAGACTTACGCCGCTCGTATATTGGCCAAATCAATGCGTAATTTATTCTAAGAATCAGGCGCATAGATACGACAGCTCACATTCGGACTTACGACGGCGTAACTCCTTGGTGAATCTGGCCCATTAACGTCAGTACACTGAGAATAAAGGCTTTAAGGTGACACCCCATTGGGCCAATGTCACCCTGCATTAACAGTACTCTACCCAGTCTTCCTGGTTGAGTGAAGCAGTACTTGAGGACCATATGAAAAAGAAAATTTGCCTTAATTGGGGGGCGAAGAGGTAACATAGATTGGTGAGTATTGCTGGGGGGGTCAGGTCTCAGAAGGCCTGAATGGCCAATATGACAGTGCTGAAAATATGCTGCTAAAATAGAGATTAGCTAATCTCCAATCTCAGGTACCCAGAGTAATTTGTTGGGCATGCCCATTCTGCTTTAAAAGAGAAGTATGGGCAGTGCTTTTTTTTGGCCATACTTCTCTTCTGGGTCACATGAGTGCACTTTGTTCTGCTCTCATGTGTCCCAGATTTAGCTGACAGCGAGCTAAAGTTCGCTGATGTCGCAGAGCCAGTCCACATTCTGCAAGGATCCCGACAATAATGTTGGGGTCCACTTAGATGCCTGACTGTCACCTGGCTCAGCTGTTGAGAGCATGAACCAGCCGTTCCCACCTATTCCACGGCCCCGTACCCCAGTGAACGCTGGTGGGGCAGAGCAAAGAGCTGGCAATCACTCAGTTCTCGGGCTTCTAGCTGGCGGGGACAGCTGCGGCATCGGGCCGATACTACAGCGATATACTGTAGGTGAGTATGTGTGTTTATTTTTTTCCTCTCCCACACTTCTCCTCTAAAGAGACACTGTCACTTATGGCCATTCAGGCCTTCAGAGGACCTAATACCCCGGCAAGGTATATTCACCAATGCACATTATGGCTCTGTCTTAGCTCTTGCTCCATAACAGAGCAGGGTTTCCAGGTATGGGAGAGCATGTGATCTCTTCTATGTGACAGTGGTTCAGCCTCAGCAGTTATTTTCAATGCCCGAATAATGTCTCTAGGAAGGGACAGTGCTGTCACCCACTCAGGTAAGCTCTAGTAAGATAAGAGTGAGCTTGGTGGGCTATTGGTGAGCATGCCTTGCTGGGGTTTGATGGGGAGGGGATATGAACAGGCACTGTCACTTCATCCTTAACCCCTTCCATACAGGGCATTTTCACCCCCTTCCTGCCCAGACCAATTTTTAGTTTTCAGCGCTGTTGCACTTTGAATGACAATTGCGCGGTCAGGCAATACTGTACCCAAATTAAATCATTATGTTTTTTTCCCCACACAAATAGAGCTTTCGTTTGGTGGTATTTGATCATCTCTGCGGTTTTTATTTTTTGCGCTATAAACAAAAGAAGAGCGACAATTTTAAAAAAAAACACAATATTTTTTCCTTTTTATTTAATACATCTCACAATATTTTTTTTAAAAAAAACTTTTTTTCCCCTCAGTTTAGACCGATACGTATTTTACGTATTTTTGGTAAAAAAAAAACCCGCAATAATCGTATATTGATTGGTTTGCGCAAAAGTTATAGCGTCTACAAAATAGGTGATAGATTTATGGCATTTTTATTTAATTTTTTTTACTAGTAATGGCGGGGATCTGCGTTTTTTTTTTTTGTGACCGTGACGTTGCGGCGGACATATCGGACACTTTTGACACGTTTTTGGGACCGTTCACATTTACACAGCGATTAGTGCTATAAAACTGCACTAATTACTGTGTAAATGTGACTGGCAGGGAAGGGGTTAACACTAGGGGGCGCTGAAGGGGTTAAAATGTTTTCTAAAGTATGTTCTAACTGTAGGGGGAGGGGGACTCACAGGGGGAGGAGATCGATGTGTGTTCCTCTGTACTGGGAACACACATCAGTCTCCTCACCGCTGACAGGAGGTGGATCTGTGTGTTTACACACACAGATCCACACTCCTGCCGTGATTTCCGGAAATCGCGGGTGCCCGGCGGCAATCACGGCCGTCGGGCACGCGCGCGGGATCGCGGGTGGTGCCGCGGGCGCGCGCGCCGCCGGCGGCGCGCGCGCGCGCCCTAGAACGCCGTGAAGACAGGACGTTGTGCAACGTCCTGTCTCATCGGCGAGGGGATCACCATGACGTGATTCCCCTATAGGCTGGTAGGGAAGTGGTTAATAGGCTGGGGACAGTGTCTTTTCAACATTACTGGACAAGTGGAAGCCTTGCTGTGTTTTATTATCCGTGGATGTGTGTGTGTGTTTATGTACAGTATGTAGATTTGTGTGTATATTTATCTAGTGTATATTTAATTTTTTGGGGTACCTTGATTGTCATGGATGGTCTACTTGGTTTACTTTAAAAAGGAAGTAAACCGTGAAGGGTGTTACTTCCTCTTTGTTTTCTTGCAAAGGTAAAACATTATGGGCTACTATGCACCGCGATGCCCCCGTCATTCTCACAAGTAGCGAGCATCCATTCTTCGCCCCTTTTCCTTTCCGGGGCCGCAAACTCTGGCTCTGTGAGTCGCGTGACGTCACTCCTGCACATGCACGTGCGGAAGCCGGCACTCATGGCATGACCCGAGTTAGAAAGGGCACAGCGTGGCCTTTATAACTCCGGCGCATTCGCAAAAGAAATCGCCGTATGCCGATTTGCAAACATCTTCTAGACCGTGCAGGTCTGGGAGATATTTCAAGCACCTACAGGTAAGCCTTTATTCTAGGCTTACCTGTAGGTTAAAGTGGTTGTATAGGATTTACAAGCACTTTAATGAGTTTTCTGTACTCTTCTGTAGTCAGACCTTGCAGAGCTCCTCACATGTCCTGCGGGATGGTATGCTTCCAGTAGCCTGTGGAGTGCAGCTTCTTCTTTGCCTATTATTATCTCACTAGCGCTGTCTTCTGAGCAAGGTAACATCTGGATGGTGTCAGAGCTCAGTTCCAGCCAAAACTCCCAACAGTATGTGATGGGAAATATCAACAGCAGGGTCACAGATTGCAGCTAAATACAGAGGATCTGTCCAATCCCCACTCGGTTTAATACAGAAAAAAAAAAAAAATTGATTGGAGTTCAGTACTACCACATTGTTCACTGGGCTTTATGTTTGGGAGATTTTAAGCACACTACCTTTGCAATTCGTTAATAATCATTAATCAATCCCAAAAGTAATTTGTGAAAAAGTATACATAGAGACATAACAGCACTTCTTAGATAAAATATTATACAAATACAATATATAATGAGCCAATTAGTGACAGCATAAGGTCCCATATGAACTCTCCCATAATGGTCTGCTGTAGCCTGTATACAATAAAGTTTAACGACCTAGGAAGGACCTCATACAATTTGTTTTCCCAATTTCTTTTTCCCGGTAAAAAAATTTTTTTATACATTCAGCTGTCAGGGCGGAACTCTGCTGACAGCTGATGACTCACCGGTTATTAAGGTTGTGGCGGCCGGCTTCCCAGCCTGCTCCTTAGCAATCAGCTAGAAGATTATGGGGCCCCTGGGCTTACTGATGGCCACCACGCCAGGAGGCAGTGCAGAGGCGGGGCAGCTAAAATCTCAGGATTTTCACATCAAAAGCATGTCGTTTTCGGACATATCAGAGACAGATGTAAAAAAAAAAAAAAACACTGATTTTTACATACTGTCCCTGGTTTTACTGAGCCTGGCAACCCTGATGGGGCACCCTAGTGGCATGGGGCCCTCGGGCAGTGCCCGAGTGACTTAATGGTCAGTCCGCCCCTGTCGCTTAGCCAATCCTGGTGAGCGATGTATGCAAATGAATACAAAGCCTGCTCGGATTATAGTAACAACCTCTGCCAATCCGAGCAGGCTACATACAGTATATATCACTTAGCCAATCCCAGAGGCGTATCTAGTGAAAATAGCGCCTATGGCAAGCACTGAAACTGCGCCCTTGTCGAGACATTTGAAACCCATCTTTCAGATAACCTTAACAAAAAAAACAGCTAACAAAACTAGTGATATTTATCATTCCTTGTGATACCTTGGCTAGTGACATATCCACTTTATGGAGAAATCTGGGGTTTATTAGACCCCTGATCCCTTCTCTGCCCTCCAAGGCCAGGTAAATGCAGAACCAATACTGGAAGTGATGAAATCTTCATCACTTAAGGCCTCAGTTTTCACAGAGGAGAGGGAGAAACTGATGTTCCTCCTTCTTTGTGCGCTGCCAATCCGACCAGATGGAATGGGAGAGCCTGGGAGAATAGGGGAGGTTGTGGCTGAATGCAGCAGGGATAGCGCTGCCATTGTCCATTAGCAACGGTGCTGAAAAGGAGATCCTGCCTATGCTCAGGAGGAGGGAAGAAGAGACCCTCAGACCCTGGTGGAAGTGCCTTGCTGCCCAGCCACTCAACAGTGCCCCCTTCATATGGTGCCCATGGCACTTGCCATGGCTGCCATACCCTAGATACGCCTCTGGCCAATCCCGGTGAGTGATGTTTTCAAACTAATACAGAGCCTGCTCGGATTGGAGTAACAACCTCTGCCAATACGAGCAGGCTACATACAGTAGCCTGCTCGGATTGGCTTTGAGAGTCAGAGACGCGTGGGCTGATGATGTTACAGCCTCTGCCAATCCAAGCAGGCTTTGTATTCATCAATAGAATACATCTTTTGCTGTGATTGGCTCCAACTCCAGCAAGAATAAAGAAGAATATGGCTCTAGAAAGAAGAAATATGAAGCGTTGAAAGCCTCGGAAGGGGGTCGTCTTATACGGTGAGTACAGGCAAAAAAATCGTAAAAAAATGTAAAATTAGGGGGTCGTCTTATACGCCCGGTCGCCTTATACACCGGCAAATACGGTAAATGTAATTGTAATTGTTATCCAGCGCTCTTTAAAAATGACAGCTGACACCTATATTTGAAATTTTTCTCTAGTTATCATCAATGATGCTGACCACCGAAAAATGCTGAAAAAATCCTGCTGCTCTTAGATTTAACAGACTAGCTCCTGAATTCCAGATTAAATTGTCCAGGTTGTTTCCTATATGGGGTTATTTACTAAAACTGGAGAGTGTAAAATCTGGTGCAGTTCTGCATGGAAACCAATTGGCTTCCAGGTTGTATTGCCCCTGGACCACAGTGCCCCACCAGGGATCTTTGGAGGAACCATCATTATGCAATGTTTTCTACACTCATCATTGTAACTCTTGGAACTTTGGCTTTATCATTTTACCACTAATGGATTAATGTCTGGGCACAGCGGTATCACCTGTGCACCTACAGGCTAAATCCCTGAGCAGGCCCGTCGCTACAGGGCAGGCAAAACAAACAATTGCTTGGGGCCCCGAGCTGGCCTGGGGCCCCCAACTTCCCGTTCCCAGGCTGTAGCGTGGCCAAGCTCCTCTTCCTTCCTCCTAGAGTCCTGTCAGTTTGGCCGGGTACCACACGTGGTACAGGAGATTCAGTTTCCTGTTCCCGGCCGGACTGACAGGAAGTGCACACTGAGTGCTCACTTCCTTTCAGTCCAGCCAGGAACACAGAAAACTGAATCTCCTGTACCGCACGGTACCTGGCCCAGCCCGGGCACTATCTGATTGGGAACTGGGGACCCATAATGATAGAATACCTGACTGACAGGAGGAAGAGGAGCTTGGCCACGCTACAGCGGCAGCCTACAGGGAAGAAGGGGAGGTGAGAATAGAAAAACATAGGGACTAGGGAGGGGGGTGGGGTGGGAAAGAACATGGGTGTAAAAAATTAGTGTAGCGCTAATGTAGGCTTTGCGTGCAGGGGGGGGGGTGCTTGGGGGCCCCATTTTGCTTGGGGCCCCCAAATTCCTTCAAACGGCCCTGTCCCTGAGGAGAAATATACTCTATTGTCCATCCATAGGATCACCGGACATATTACCTTGTATATATCTTCTTTAATATTTCCTATATATATCTAGCTTTAACGCCTTGCGTTTTGTTGGTACGTATGGCAGATCCAGTATACACTACCTTATGTA
Organism: Rana kukunoris; assembly: GCA_029574335.1. NCBI lineage: Eukaryota > Metazoa > Chordata > Amphibia > Anura > Ranidae > Rana > Rana kukunoris. The sequence continues at coordinate 45,194,849 of CM056059.1, forward strand.
CATGAAAATGAGTGTTGTGGCTGCATGTTTTTAGGTATGGGGGTGTATAGTTATTGTGGTACCTTTTTAAAGTTTACATTTGATACAATGAAGTGTTTATTTTAATTGCATCCAGTGATTTGATGATAGCTTTTTTCAGAAGTAGTTGAGTAAAATCCGTTTTTTTTATTCACTCTGTTTTTTTTTATATTGTCCTTACCGACAACTCCCACCGTCTTGAATGTTTTAGTAATTTATACGTATGTAGGGCTATGGAGAATTAGGAGAATAATCTGGAGGGTCAATAATTATAGTGTCAGGTGAATTGGAATGCTAATCAAAATGAATTGGACCACATTAGAGCTGCACGATTCTGGCTAAAATGAGAATCACATTTTTTTTTTGCTTAGAACATAGATCATGATTTTCTCACGATTCTCACGGCGTAACTTTATTGTTTCGTTTTTTTTTTATTCATTGAAGTGTATTTTTTCCTTAAAAAATGCATTTGAAAGACCGCTGGGCAAATACAGTGTGACATAAAATATTGCAGCAATTGCCATTTTATTCCCTAGGGTCTCTGCTAAAATATATATCATGTTTGGGGGTTCCAAGTAATTTTCTAGCAAAAAATATTGGGCCAGATTTATGTACAATTACATTGGCGCAGAGTATCAGAGATACACTACGCCGCCGTATTTTACCTGGCTCTACGACGAATCCAGGTAGATTTTGGCCCGTAAGGTACGGCGGCGTAGTGTATTTCTCGCGGCGGAATCGAAATACGCGATTAGGGGGCGTGAAGCATTTAAATTAGGTGCGTCCACGCGGCGATCGAACTGCGCATGTTCCGTTCAGAAATTTCCCGCCGTGCATTGCGCGAAATAACGTTGTTACGTCATTTTTTGTTTGAGTAGCGTCGTTTATGTACTTTCCTATTCCCGGACGACTTACGTGAAAAATTAAATAAAACGTTGAAATTCGACGCGGGAACGACGGCCATACTTAACATGGGCTGTCTAATACTAGACCAGATAAAAGCTGGAATAACTTTACGCGGCAAAAAGATGACTACAGATGCCGTAAGAGATTGCGAAGGATGATCGTTACTTCGTGGATCGTTGGAAAAAGCTAATTTGCATACCCCGACGCGGAAAACGACGGGAAGTCCACCCAGCGGCCGCAAATTTATTGCAGCGTAGATCCGAAGGCGTACAAACACGTAAGCCAGTCGGATTGAAGCCCGAAGCCGTCGTTTCATGGTTTGAGGATTCAGACTAATGAAACGACGCGCGTAATTTGAAAGTACTCCTGTCTAACGTGAGATAGACCGGAGTAAGGGCTCTGTGAATCTGGCCCAATGATTTTAACAAGTGTCAGAAAAAGATTTGAACTTTTAGACCCCTTTCACACTGAAGCCTTTTTACAGCATTTTAGCGTTAAACATAGCGCTATTAAAACATCTCCATGCATCTCAATGGACCCTGAGGCCTCGTACACACGACTGAGGAACAGTAATTATAAACAGTAATTAGCCTAACCCTAGAAAATAATTTTCCAGAATCAGCATATTCAGCATTATAAAATACAATAAAGAAGTAGTGGTGGCAGCATATTTTGCATACATATGTGGTAAAAGTCTGTACCGACCAGACTTCACCACACATAGTGACTCATTGGTGGAGAGTTGCTCAAGTGGCCACACATTTTATAGATTACACGGTCTTCTCAGCAGGAGTGAGTCTGACTATTCTTATGTTCAGAGGTTTTTTTCTCAGAAAATAGGTGCAGGAACTCAACCACGACCCTGTTCAGATTTCACAAACAGTAGAAGGGTCTTAAAGGGGCATTAAATACCAGGATTGCATTACATGCAGAGTTCAGGGGGTTACACACAGCTACAAGAGCTGTCACTTGTAAACACAGAAACCAGACTTCTGTTTACAAGTGATTGTGGTGAGCAGGCACCAAAGGGTCTGAGCCAGAGGTGGTGGAACTGAGTTCCCTCTGAAAAAAAGCCCTGGTTATGTCTCAGTTACAGGCTAATATGGTGTCCTTACCTTGTCCTGCACGCAAGGCAATTTGTTGTTGTACGCCAACTAGGGTTGTCCCGATACCAGTATCAGTATCGGGACCGATACCGAGTATTTGCGGGAGTACTTGTACTCCCGCAAATACCCCGATACCTAAATAGAATACTTGTCCCGCCGCCGCACATGTCGCAATGAAAGCCTCCGCACACGCCGCATGGTTAAATCGTGCGGGAACATCACAGCTTTCATTTGAATAGCTGTAGTGTTCCCGCGCGTATAGACACTCCCCCTTGCTCGGGATTGGATGGGTGATCGTGATCTGTCCAATCCCGAGCAAGGGAGAGTGTCTATACGCGCGGGAACACTACAGCTATTCAAATGAAAGCTGTGATGTTCCCCGGGCAGCTGCTAGGTATGGGGGACATGGCTGAAGGGACATGGCTGGAGGGACATGGCTGGAGGGACATGGCTGCATATGTGGGGGACATGGCTGGAGGCACATGGCTGCATATGTGGGGGACATGGCTGGAGGGACATGGCTGCATATGTGGGGGACATGGCTGGAAGGACATGGCTGCATATGTGGGGGACATGGCTGCATATGTGGGGGACATGGCTGGGGGGACATGGCTGCATATGTGGGGGACATGGCTGCATATGTGGGGGACATGGCTGCATATGTGGGGGACATGGCTGCATTTGGGGACACATTTAAAAAAAGTATCGGTATTCGGTATCGGCCACTACTTGAAAAAAAGTATCGGTACTTGTACTTGATCCTAAAAAAGTGGTAAGACAACCCTAACGCCAACCACTTCAGTACTTGGATTGGCATGTGGTACAGAACGCTCTTTTGTTGTATTGATTGCAAAAAAAATTGTGTGTTTATATTAAAAAAACTTTATGCCCTTTGTATAGATTTATATATTGACTCTTTTCTGTTATCCAAGTAAAATGGGGGGAAAACTACTAGATTAAGGAAAAAGAAGTTTACCCCATGGGGCTTTGGACAGCCAAAATATAAATATAACTATAACTAACTATATAGTTATATTTATATTTTGGCTGTCCAAAGCCCCATGGGGTAAACTTCTTTTTCCTACATGTCTAAATCTCGGGGTTCGCAGCCTTCTTGTCTCTTCTGATATGTGTCCTTTCCTAGCTAAAAACTACTAGATTAAAGTGATTGTAAAGTCTTGTTTTTCATTTTTTTAAAGGACAAACATGTTGTACTAAGGCCGCGTACACACGATCATACCGGTCCGATTAAACTGGCCTTAAGGTCAGTTTCATCGGACCGAATCGATCGTGTGTACGGCCCATCGGACCGTTGTCCATCAGACCAAAGTTTTAAAACTTGCTTTAAAATCGGTCCGATGGACGCCTGACCATCGGACCAAAACGATGGTTAGTACGCAAAAGCATCGGACCAAAAACCTGCGCATGCTCAGAATCAAGTCGGCACATGCGTGGAAGCATTGAACTTAGTTTTTTCAGTGCGCCGTTGTGTTCTACGTCATCGCGTTCTGACCCGATGGGATTTTGGACTGATGGTGTGTACGCACATCAGACCATCAGGCCACTTCAGCGGTGACCCGATGAAAATGGTCCGTCGGACCATTCTCATCGGACCGGTCTGATCGTGTGTACGCGGCCTTACAGTATCTGCCCTGTTGAAGTGGTCCCTGTTCGCAGCTCCTGGGCCCTCCCTCCTCCGAGCCGAGCTTCAGCTCAGTGTGTCCATTCATACATGGAGCTGCCATTCAGTGCCATTCTCCCCTGATTGGCTAACTGAATTTGATTGACGGCCATGGGAGACAGTGGTGCCACTGCTGTGTCTCAGGCAGACAGGGAGGAGAGTCCCAGATGGCCGAGGGACTCTTGGACATCACTGATAAATATGTTATATTCCCGTGTTCTGTGTAATGCTTTTTTATAGAGCAGCCCTGATCCTCCTCTTCTGGAGTACCCCCGCCAGCGTTCCTAGCTCCTTCTCTTTTGGCTAGTGCCGACCATAGAAAGTCACTTTTTATGGGGGCACCAACCCCTAGCTCCTTTATCACAGGATTGGATTGACAGCAGCAGGAGCCAATGGCTCCCACTGCTATCAGTCTGCCCTGTGAGGAGTAAAGAAGCTGCTGCTCTCAGGCACAACACTGGATCGGGATCAAGCACAGGTATGTATAAGGGGGGCTGGGGGATGGTCCTGGATACAGATTATTTTTATCTTAATGTAGAGCATACATTAAGGTAAAAAATCTAAGGCCACGTACACACCATCAGACTGGTCCGACGGACCATTTTCATCGGACCAGGCTGAAGTGGTCTGATGTGTGTACACACCATCGGACCAAAAATCTGATCAGACCAGAACGCGGTGACGTAGAACACACGACGTGCTGAAAAAAGGAAGTTCAATGCTTCCAAGCATGCGTCGACTTGATTCTGAGCATGCGCGTGTTTTTGGTCCGATGCTTTGGCGTACTAACCATCGAATCTATCCGACGGACAGGTGTCCGTCGGATAGATTTTGAAGGAAGTTTTAAAACTTTCGTCCGACGGACAACGGTCTGATGGGCCGTACACACAATCGAATTGGTCCGATGAAACTGGTCTGCAGACCAGTTTTATCGGACAGGTCTGATCGTGTGTACGCGGTCTTAAGGCTTTAGAACTACTTTAACTCCCATTATGTAATTACACAAAATATGCTGTCAGTTTTCCCTATGTATGGCAATATGCAGTGTGTAAGGCCACTTTCACACCAGCGGACCGATGAGGGCCACCTGTGCTTTTTTCAGGTGGACCTGATCGGACCACCAATTGTTCTTTATGGAGTCGGTCAGCTAAAAACAAATGGATGGGGATCGGATGAGATGACAGTTGGATGGAAATGGACCAGCAGTAGAGAAGAGTCGGCTGTGTCGGTGTCTGCTCTACATAGCGGACCCGCCCCATCTGAAAGGGACCTAAAGCTGTATATGGTTGGTCATGATTAACATTCTGTTTATTGGCATTGGATGTAGAGTAGACCTTGCCGGTCTGTTGTCCATACACACAGGAAAGTTTTTCAGGGATTTTCTTATTCCTAATTAACATTGAAGCCATACCTGGTATGACAATGACTACAATTAGAATTCTTGAAGTCTGCCCTCAAGTCTATAGCCACAGCAGTCCTGGCCTTATATCGTAAACATATCATAAAAATAGTTGCCTGCAGTTTTTTTGTCTCGTGTTTGAGGTTTTGTATAATGAGGTGAAAACTGAAACCGTCTTTCCAGAAACTCATCAGTGACACAAATGAAGTGTGGTACAGACTAGGCCAGATAGCAATCTGCAGCTTTACTTCCTCCCTTGTCACCAATGTAAATATAGAGGGGCAGTCATGTGAGGAGACAGCAATACAGAGAGTGTGTCACTTAGGTCTGCAGCAAGACGTGTCGCTGGGTCAAACATTGCTCTCATCTCTAGGTATGTACCTATTTCTATCAATATGCCATGTCATTTGTTTTAGGTAACTTACAGTCAGTGGGGTAGATTCACATAGATCAGCGGATCTTTTGATCCGCGTGATCTATCTTATTTACGATCCACCAGCGCCAGTTTTTGAGGCAAGTGCTGTATTCAGAAAGCACTTGCCTTGTAAGTTGCCCTGTCGGATCCCAAATCCCCCGGCGGAATGCAAATTCCGCGGCTAGGGGGAGTTTACTATTTAAATCAGGCGCGTCCCCGCGCCGATCTTACTGTGCATGCGCCGCCGGCTAAATTTCCCTTCAAATGACGTCGCAAGGACGTCATTGGTTTCGACGTTAACGCAATTTACGTATGGGCGTATTCGCGAACGACTTACGTAAATGACGTGAAAATTTCAAAACTCGACGCGGGAACGACGGCCATACTTAACATAGGATACGCCGCACTTACCCCTCATATAGCAGGGGTAACTATCCGCCGGAAAAAGACGAACGCAAACGTCGTAAAAAAAAAAAACGACGGCCGGGCGCTCGTTTCTGAATCGGCGGTTCTCCTCATTTGCATAGTCGTCGCGTAGAAAAACGGAAGCGCCACCTAGCGGCCGGCGGGATGAATCAGCCGCATAGATCCGATCGTCGGATCTCAGAGATACGACGGTGTATCAGTAGATACACCGTCGTATCTCTATGTGAATCTACCCCACAGTGTGTTTTAGAGCAATGGACATTTATTAGAAAAATTAGGAGAGGGGATGTTTATTGCATGAGCTTTTTGTAAAGCTAATTTTTTTGCCATTTTTTTAGGTTACTGATTGTAGAGGGAGTATTGCAGGAAAATACTTCATTAGTAGTGATACAGTACTACGTGTACAACAAAGGGCATGTTAACCACTTGCTTACTGGGCACATATACCCCCCTCCTGCCCAGGTGAAATTTCAGCTTCCGGCACTGCGTCGCTTTAACTGACGATTGCGCAGTCATGCGACGTGGCTCCCAAATAAATTGAAATCCTTTTTTCCCCACAAATAGAGCTTTCTTTTGGTGGTATTTGATCACCTCTGCGGTTTTTATTTTTTGCGCTATAAACAAAAAAAGAGCGACAATTTTGAAAAAATATTCAATATATTTTACTTGTTGCTATAATAAATATCCCAATTTTCCCCCCAAAAAAATATTTTTTTCTCAGTCTAGGCCGATACGTATTGTTCTACATATTTTCGGTAAAAAAAAAAAATCGCAATAAGCGACTGGTTTGCGCAAAAGTTATAGAGCCTACAAAATAGGGGACAGAATTATAATTTTTTTTTATTATTTTTTATACTAGTAATGGCGGCGATCTGTGATTTTTATTGGGACTGTAACATTATAGCGGACACATCGGACACTTTTGACACATTTTTAGCACCATTCACATTTATACAGCGATCAGTGCTGTAAATATGCACAAATGACTGTATAAATGTGACTGGCAGGGAAGGGGTTAACACTAGGGGATGAGGAAGGGGTTAAATGTGTACCCTGCATACTGTTTCTAACTGTGGGTGGAGGGGACTGACTGGGGGAGGTGACCGATCTGTGTCCCTATGTACAAGGGACACAGCATCGGTCTCCTCTCCCTGACAGGACGTGGAACTCTGTGTTTACACACACAGATCCACATCCTTGTTTGTGTAACCGCCGATCGCGGGTGTCTGGCGGATATCGCGCCCGCCAGGCATGCGCATCGGCATCTCAGTGATGCGGCGGGCACGTGCGCTGGAGGCCGGAGGCTGTATATAGACGGCCTCCCGGCAATTGGGATCCACACTGCCGCAGTAGAAAGTCGTACGGCCGGTGATCTGCCGATCTGGTTCCGGCTAACGAGCTGGTTCTTTTAAGGACTGCGCAGGCGCAATCCTTGCCGACGGAAATTTCCGAACCTCGGCCGGCATCCAGGGCGACGTGGAATTTGAGGTAAGTGGCCAGTCGGCCTCACGTACTTGCTTCGCTCGGACGGCCTCCTGGCTCTTTTTTTAACATCCTCCAATCCACAGGGATGTTAAAGGATGAGCCCGGATGCCGGTCGAGGTTCGGAGATTTCCGTCGGCAAGGATTGCGCCTGCGCAGTCCTTAAAGGAACCAGCTTGTTAGGGGAACCATAACGACAAGTCACCAGCAGCAAGTGGTTAAAATTGAAAAAGTAGTTTTGAGGTAAAATCCTGGGATGATAAATAAAGGCTAATGGGCCCTTTCACACGGGGCGGATCAGTAATGATCCGCCTCCGTATGCTCCGTAAGCTCAGCAGGAATCGCTCCACGCTGAGCCGGCGGATGACAGGGCAGTCTCCCCACACTGTGCAGGGACCGCCCTGTCTCTTTTCCGCTGTCCCCTATGGGGGGATCGGATGAACACGGACCGTATGTCCATGTTCATCCGATCTGATCCGCAGACGGAAGAAAAAATAGAATCTTCTTCCGTCTGCAAAATCGGATCTTTGCGGAGGCGGGTGATGTTTATCCGCTGACACCCACAATCTCATAGGGACCAATGTATGTCCCTTTTTCATCCGCAAACGGATGGATGAAAAAGCGGACATACGGTCCGCACGTGTGAAAGGGGCCAATAACGAGAATAAAAAAAAAAGACAGAGCGCAAAGATAGGCAAAAAAGCAACATTATAAAAAAATGTAAACAATTAGGTAAGCAGGGAGACAGATGGAAATAGATAGGAGAGCATGATGCAAGAGACAAAGGGGACAGATGGGGACTAATCAAGATAAAATACAAATCATAGGGCAGAGAAACAGGTGTGTGTGTGTGTGTGTGTGTTTGGTCGTTGTCAGGTCCATAAAATGTAATAATAGGAATAATCCCTTATTCTTAAATGGGCACCATGATATGTCCAGCATTATATATGTATCCCGTCCCTCCTTGAGCTATATAACTTAAATGGGACTTTTCAGGAACATTTAACCACTTGAGACCCGAGCCTGTTTTTCAGATTCAGTGTTTACGAGACTAAAACGTTTTTTTTTGCTAGAAAATTACTTAAAACCCCCAAACATTATATATATTTTTTTCTAACACCCTAGAGAATAAAATGGCAGTCATTGCAATACTTTTTCTCACACCGTATTTGCGCAGCGGTCTTACAAGCGCACTTTTTTTGGAAAAAATTCACTTTCTTGAATTAAAAAATAAGACAACAATAAATTTGGCCCAATTTTTTTATATATTGTGAAAGATAATGTTACGCCGAGTAAAATGATACCCAACATGTCACGCTTAAAAATTGCGCCCGCTCGTGGCATGACGTCAAACTTTTACCCTTAAAAATCTCGATAGGCGATGTTTAAAAAATTCTACAGGTTGCATTTTTTGAGATACATAGGAGGTCTAGGGCTAGAATTATTGCTCTCGCTCTAACGATTGCGGCGATACCTCACTTGTGCGGTTTGAACACCGTTTTCATATGCGGGCGATACTCGCATATGCGTTCGCTTCTGCGTGCGAGCTCGTCGGGACGGGGCGTTTTAAAAAAAAAAATTTTTGTTTTCTTATTTGTTTTAATTTATTTTTACACTGAAATAAAAAATAAATAAAAAATTGATCACTTTTATTCCTATTACAAGGAACGTAAACATCCCTTGTAATAGAAAAAAGCATGACAGGTCCTCTTAAATATGAGATCTGGGGTCAAAAAGACCTTGCATCTCATATTTAGACTTAAATGCAAAAGAAAAAAAAAAAAAAAGAAAAAAAGTAAATAAAAAATATGTCTCTTTAAGACGCTGTGCGGGACTGACGTTTTGACGTCACTTCCGCCCAGCAGAGGTATGGGGACGGCTGAGGGACATTTTTCCCTCACTCGCATCCCCGGACAGACGACGAGCAGACCCGATCGCCTCCGCCGCTACCGACGGCAACGGTAAGCGGCGGAGGGCGATCTCGCGGCGAATCCGCCGCGGAGACTGCCATTATCGTGTACAGATACGCCCCATGAAGAGATGGATATCTCGGATGTGGCAGCAGCTGCTGCCGTTACCGAGATATCCATCTTTAAAAAAATGACGTATTTTGACGATGAAGCGGATCTAAAGTGGCCATAGATGGATCGAATTTTGGCCAGTTTGGCAAGGACCAGCTTAATTTTGATCCATGTGTGCCCACTGCAGTTAAAGCGGAACTTCGGTCAATTTTTCATCTTTGCATCTATTAAATCTTCTGCTCTTGTTGTTTTAACTTTGGATAATATATATATTTTTTTATGCCAGTAAATACCTTATTCAGGCCACTTCCTGTTTCTTGTCTGGTCATTACCCTAGGTATATGACATTATGCACAGCTCACTCTCGTGAGAGTTTGCCAGGAAGGGAGGGGGATGAGTCATAAGAGGGCCAATGAGAGCTGGAGGTGTGTGTCTGTGTAAATCCAGGAAGTGAACAGACAGCAGCTTCAGCTGCCCACAGTTAAAATGGTTGCAGCCAGACTTAGTGGAGGTAAATTTCTGCATCATATTTGGAAAGTACAGAATCACAGTATATATAAAATAATATGCAAAGTGGTCGGAGGGCAGCTTCAGAAAGGCAAAGATGTTTTTATTACAGATGTGAGCAGACTGCAGTTCTTCTTGAAGCAGAAATCGATCCACCGTTGAACTCCTGTTAAATTGCCTAGTCGGATAAAAGTCGTTTGATCAGAGCTGCGGCCAATGGCTGCGGTGCTGATCTGTGTATTCGTACAGCAAAGGAGTCCACATCCACCCTCAATGTGTGGATGTGGGAATCGGTTCAGTTTTTTTTTGTTTTGCCCACTGGCTGAATGAAAAAAACTGAACCATGTATGGCCTGCTTAAAAGTGTATCTGGCACAAAAGAGGAAAATGTTATCAACATCTACAGTTGTATTTACATCATATAAACGGTTATATATTGTGCAGCTTGGACTAATGTATCTACATATATACCAAACCTGGCTGACCCTGTGGAAAGTGGAAATCACCACTACAGTCCAGTGATCTCCACTTACAACTACGTCCTTGCTGCATTCTGAACACAGGAGGTTGGCCGCTCAGCACCAGGGACATTTAAGGTATACTTTGCATTTATACATTGAATATGCATAGATTGCATATAAGTTAGACTTGTGGAAAAAATGGTACTTTAACTATTGTTAATAATTGAAGATGTAGTAGAGACCAATAGAAAAGAAGTAATGCAGATAGGTACACATTAGTTTAAAGTAGATGTAAACCCAAATGTACATGTTTATTATATGTTATGTTATGTTTATCATATTATGAGGTTATCTACAGTATAAAAAGTGAGAAATCCACCCCTCCCCCACATAAGACATCCTGGTAATATACAATGAACTGTGGATCACCTCATATTATGATAAACATAACATAACATATGATAAACATGTCCAAGCTAGATATGTAAATAACCTGTCACTCAAAGCAAGGAGAGAGGGAAGGACTTTTTATTTCGACAGGTTTTTATCTGGAAGTCTGTAAATTTTCACTGAACAATAAAAGAGGATTGCTCAGAGCTGGATTAACTCTGTGTGGCAAGACTGGGCACAGATGATAGGAAATCTTATACTCTACATTGTGACATAAAAAAAAAAATTGGGTTTACATCCACTTTAAAGGGGTTGTAAAGGATTTTTTTTTTTTCATAATAAGCATCCTTTACCTGCAGACATTCCTCTTTTCACTTCCTCATTGTTAGTTTTTGCTCAGAAGTTGCTCTATTTCTTCTCTGTTCTGTTCAGTCCTGCTTGTCCGATTGTTACTCACCACTGTGAAGGAAGGCTTTACTGCTGTGGTCAGTGACGTGCTCGCTCCCTCCTGGGAACTACATCTGTGCGGCAGGACACTCTCTATGTGTTAGAGCAGGGATCTCCAAACTACGGCCCTCCAGCTGCTGTGGAACTACACTTCCCATGAGGCATTGTAAAACTCTGACATTCGTAGACATGACTAGGCATGATGGGAATTGTAGTTCCTGAACACCTGGAGGGCCGTAGTTTGGAGACTCCTGTGTTAGAGACTTCAAGGAGGTGTGAATTACTGGGCGTGCCGCAATGCATACTGGGAAATGTAGTTCTTACATGAACGAGCGCCGCAAACCAGGAAGTGAATGAGAGAACAGAAACTAGAACGCCGGAGGTGATATAGATGAAGGAATTTAATAGGTATTTACTCGTTTGTTAACAGAATCATTACACTATTCTGTCTGTCTACCTTGCAGACATTCATTTTAGCTCAAAATAGTTTTTTCCCTTTACTACTCCTTTTAACCACTTGCTTACTGGGCACATAAACCCCCTTCATGCCCAGGGAAAATTTCAGCTTCCGACACTGCGTCGTTTTAACTGACATTTGCTCGGTCGTGCGACGTGGCTCCCAAACAAAATTGATGTCCTTTTTTCCCCACAAATAGAGCTTTATTTTGGTGGTATTTGATCGCCTGTGTGGTTTTTATTTTTTGCGCTATAAACAAAAAAAGAGCGACAATTTAAAAATATATATATATATATATATATATATATATTTTACTTGTTGCTATAATAAATATCCCAATTTAAAAAAAAAAAAAAAAACTATTTTTTTTTCTCAGTTAAGGCCGATACATATTCGTCTACGTATTTTTGTAAAAAAAAAAAAAATCGCAATAAGTTCTAGCGCCTACAAAATAAGGGACAGAATTATGTTTTTTTTTACAATTTTTTTTTTTACTAGTAATGGCAGCGATCTGCGATTTTTATTGGGACTGCGACATTACGGCGGACACATCGGACACTTTTGACACATTTTTGGGACCATTCACATTTATACAGCGACCAGTGCTATAAATATGCACTAATTACTGTATAAATGTGACTGGCATTGAAGGGGTTAACACTAGGGGGTGAGGAAGGGGTTAAATGTATTCCCCGGGTGTGTTCTAACTGTGTGGGGGGAGGGGACTGACTGGGGGAGGTGACCGATGCTGTGTCCCTATGTACAAGGGAAACAGCATCTGTCTGCTCTCCCTGACAGGACATGGAGCTCTGTGTTCACACACAGAGCTCCACATCCCTGCTCTGTCACCGCCGATCGCGTGTACCTGACGGACACCGCGGCTGCCGGGTACACGCAACGGATCCTCAGCGATGCGGCGGGGAATTACAATACATCCAAATACGTGATCCCGGCACTTCAGGTCAGCGCTGTGGAGGTCTTTTGTCCATAGCGCGGATCTGAAGTGGTTAACAGTGCAATTTTAAGTCAAGATCCACAATAAAGCACAAAAAAAAGTTTCTGACCATTTGCTATATAACCAAATAGAACATCCAATGTCCCAGCTCAGTCCCAACCATGGAGTAGCCCAAGATGAAAGAGTGAAGATCTCGGGACAGCAACAATGTGTAGGTAAGTACGGTAATTACAGTCAAAGTGCTGAAGAGACATGGGGGTTAGAAAAGGATAAGAGCCTTAACTGTGCACTAATCAAAAGCGTTGGCTCATTTAATTTTCTCTACTATTCGGCTTTGATGGAGTAATGAAGATTATTTTCTACTGCTTGGCTTGATGGATCCAGCCTGAGGCCGCGTACACATGATCCGCCGACCAGTTTCAGCGTGTGTACGACCTAGCAGACAGGTTTCTCCAGCGGACAAATTTCAAAGCATGCTTTGAAATTTGTCCGCAGGAAACCTGTCTGTCGGACATGTCCGCTGGTTAGTACGCCTAACCAGCGGACATAAATGGATTCAACGCATGCGTGGAAGTATTTTACTTCCTGCATTGGTGACGTGGTGGCATCAACGTCACTGCCACATCACCGCGTTATCCGTCCGAGGGGATTTTGGTCTGATGGTGTGTACACGCCATCAGACCAAATATCCGAGGAGACATGTCCGCTGGAAATGGTCCGACAAGTTTAAGCGGACATGTCTCCTCGTCTGTACGCGGCCTTATAATTCAATTGAGTACTCATATGACTATGTCACTGGAGTCCACAAGCAATCCTGTTCATTTACCAGCCATGGAATTGGAAATCTAAAAAAAGAAAGAAAAGGAGGGCGTCAAGGCCTAGTGCATTACCAAACTAAACTTTATTGAAACCATAAACAATAAAAAACTTGCTCACAAAAATACTGATATAATAGCGTTGCCAACAAATCACACCAAAGAAGGTCCAACTGTGGGTCACCAAGTTCTCACTTCAAGCTTACGCACTTGTCCCACAGTTGGACCTTCTTTAGTGACATTGCCCCAAAGTTGGACCTTCCTTGGTGACATTGACCCACAGTTGGACCTTCTTTGGTGACATTGCCCCAAAGTTGGACCTTCTTTGGTGACATTGACCCACAGTTGGACCTTCTTTGGTGACATTGCCCCAAAGGTGGACCTTCTTTGGTGACATTGACCCACAGTTGAACCTTCTTTTGTGACATTGTCCCAAAGTTGGACCTTTTTTGGTGACATTGCCCCAAAGTTGGACCTTCTTTGGTGACATTGACCCACAGTTGGACCTTCTTTGGTGACATTGCCCCAAAGTTGGACCTTCTTTGGCGACATTGCTCCAAAGTTGGACCTTCTTTGGTAACATTGCCCCATGTTTGAGCTTTCTTCTGTGATATTGCCCCACTGTTGGACCTTCTTTGTTGTAAATTGTTGACAACAATCTGCTCTGTGGGAGGGAGGCGTTTGCCTCAGTTAAGACAGGGGATCTGACTTGGAGACGACTTCCATTGAAATCAATGGGTACAAGTCACCTTGAAGTAGTACAAGAACCTTTCCTGAAGTCTGAGCGACTTCAGTAGTGTGCATTAAGACGGCTCTCATTGACTAACATGTAATTTGACATGTCGTCTGGCTTTGGATGACACAAGTCGCCCCCCAGGTCGCAATAGTGTTGTTTGTTAAGGCTCTGGGCCAGGGGTGGCCAACCAGTGGCCCGCGGAGCCCTCTGATGTGGCCCGCGACCTCCTACTCTGGAATGGCGGCTTGGCAAGCCCAGATCGCAGGTAGCCGACCTGCCATACTGCAACATCAGTGTTGTGAGAAAGAAAGCAGCTGCGGAGCAGAGCCCCATAAGCAGATGCGTCCTCTACTGTGCCGCCTTTTGCCACAGGTGGAGTCATATGGCAAAGTTCAGCTAACCCGCAGGTTAGACACAGGTGCAGTACGCTGCATCCGCGGTGTGAGTAAACCGCAGCACATCAGTGTGAAAGCAGTCTTAGGCCCTTTTCACACGATCAGCCCGACCAAATGGGACCCTCAGTTCACCTCCACAGAGCGACAGATGTTTGTTTACGCCCGCCTACCTCCGATCCGAAAAACAAAAGGAAATTCCATCTGGACGGATCGGAGAACCAATAGAGTAGCCATGACCTGTCATCCGTCCGCTCTGCTCATTGTGGCCCGCGAGTGGTTACCAAGTTGCTTAAGTGGCCCTCGCTTCTGTTAAGATTTTCAAGTTTGAAGCGGAGTATATGCCTTTGAAGACGCACCTTGAAAGTACTAGGATTACAGTCCTTCTTTTGTGATGTCTGTGGTTCTGGAGCACTGGAGTATAAACATACTTTATAAGGAATTTGAAATGTCAATTTTAGAGAATAAATTCTTCTCCAACTGAGTAAAAAGACCAACAATTCTATCCCTGGCAAATCCCAAATATGCTTTCCTTGGTCCAAATATTCCTAACGATCACAAGTAGGGCTGCATTTGTGGGGACATGGCTGCATTTGTTGGGACACGTGGCTGCATTTGTGGGGACACGTGGCTGCATTTGTGGGGACACGTGGCTGCATTTGTGGGGACACGTGGCTGCATTTGTGGGGACACGTGGCTGCATTTGTGGGGACACGTGGCTGCATTTGTGGGGACATGGCTGCATTTGTGGGGACACATGGCTGCATTTGTGGGGACACATGGCTGCATTTGTGGGGACACATGGCTGCATTTGTGGGGACACATGGCTGTATCTGTGGGGACACATTTAAAAAAAAGTATCGGTATCGGTACTTGTACTCGGTCCTAAAAAAGTGTTCTCAGGACAACCCTAATCACAGGTGTATTTATTGGGTTTCCTCTGATCAGAATTCAGTATTTTTTTCAATAAAGTATTTTGCATGTATTATAAATGAAAGTTATACAATGGGATATTTTAATTGGTCTGTGTTGAATTACATTTTAATATGTAGTTTCTATTTCTCCTGCAGGATGGAACAGGATATTTTTCTGAGCTCAGATGAATTGGACGATGATGTATTTTATCCTGATGACTTTGGGTTTCCTGTTCAGCCTCTGACACCTTCAGCTATGTTCACCCATAGCCCATCTTACACTTGTATGTTGGGGCGTTTCCAGCTGTTCCCCCTTTCTCATTGCTGTGGCCCTGGGTGCAGGATCACGGACTGCGAGGATAAGGCCACCCAGACCTTGGAGCCATCATCCTATAATCGTGATATCATGTTACCTTGTGGTGTTGCAGAATCCCCTCAGAGACTTTTTTATGGTAAGCGACTCACACCTTTAATGTTGTATTATTTCTTGTTGTAGAGCAGCTGAACTTGTCTTCTCACCATTTACTAAACAAAATTATTCTTGTTTGCCTTTTTTCTTGAAGTGTACGTCTAGGCAAAACCTTTTCTTTATTCATTTTGAATAGTGGGAAATGGTTTGACCCTCTGTCATGTTTTTATTGCAATGTACAAGGGACACATTTTTGGAAGGCTTATAGTCATCAGTACTAAATAGATACATTAGAAGGCCAGTATGGTCACCTAGATTTATGGGAGGAGCCTGGGGGGTATTTAAGCAGCCGACTCACCTGTGTTCCTTGTCGGTTCCAGTGCGCAATACTACACGTCACTAGGCCGACTCTCCCCAGCTCACTTCGTGTTCGTGAGTCTGTGCGTTCGATTACAAGTGTCTTGCGGCTTCTCAGTTTGTGGTCTTCGTCGGCGGATCTTACTAACTGTTGCAGGTAGGATTCAAATCTTTTTTGTTTAATACACAAAATTACGATTCGTTATGTTTCCTATCCTGCATCCCTTTTGTACTTGACTGCCTCCGAGTTGTTGTCGGTCCTGTCCCGACATCATTCGGCACAGCCGTAGTAGATTTGTAAGTTCCCTCTGCCTTGTTTATCATCCCATCCACAAACATACGATTTGTTCGTAGATCCAAGCCTGCGAGCCGCTGTGGGAAGTTGTCCGATATCACTCGACACAAGCTTTACTGGTTATAGGATTCACTGTCTATGGCAGGGGTGCCCAACCTTTTGAAGAGCGAGGGCCACTTAAGCAACTTGGTAACCAGTCATGGGCCACAATGAGCGGAGCGGGTGGATGACAGGTCACGGCTACTCTATAGGTCCTCCGATCCACCTAGATGGAAGGGGAAGAATTCCCATTTGTTTTTCGGATTGGAGGTAGGTGGGCATAAACGAACATCTGTCGCTCTGTAGAGGTGAATTGAGGGTTCCATTTGGTCGGGCTGATCGTGTAAAAAGGGCCTAAGAGTGCTTTCACACTGATGTGCTGCTGTTTACTCACAACGAGGGTGCAGCATAGTGCTCCTGTGTCTATCCTGCAGGTTAGCAGAACTTTGCCATAGACTCCGCCTAGGGCAAAAGCCGGCGCTGTAGAGAAAGCATCGGCTTATGGGGCTCTGCCTCCGCAGCCACTTTCTTCCTCTACAACCAGCTTCATTCACAACACTGATGCTGCAGCATGGCAGGTTGGCAACCCACCATTCCCGAGCAGGAGGTCGCAGGCCACATCAGAGGGCTCCGCGGGCCACATGTGGCCCCCGGGCCACTGGTTGGCCACCCCTGGTCTATGGGGTTGCCGCCTCATCCATTTGGAGATTAGAATGTATTAATTGCACAGGTTCTGTGGCTCACCTGTTGCCTTGTCTGCACTTTGATTAGCCTCGGGGGCTGGGTGGTTGGTATGTGTTCGGTTTTGGAGGAGGGGGTGGCGCCCGAACACTCTACAACGGCCCCATTTCGCATCCTCGGCAAGACACAAGTAGATTTCAGTTGTCACAAGCTTAATGCAGCACAGTCTCTCTCATGAGGCTGCTGCCACAAGCAACCAGTCATTACTCAGACCATTCATACGATTGCACTTGCTCAAACACATATGATACTCCAGCTTCATAACTCCGACCCGAGTTGGCAAGATTTGTCCTTGTTTTTTCTTCCCTAATGAGGCTACTTTCTTGTAATTGTTTCAAGCATGTCTCCTGTGGTACGCCATTGTCTCCAGTGGCACACTATTCGGCCACTCACGTTTTCTTGTCTGTCGTTTTCTCACCATGAGCTTCTGCTACACGGCCTCCTTCTTGAGGTTCTTTGCCACAAGCTCTCAGTCGCCACTCAAACTACTCATTATCCGTTTACAGGCACCAAGAGCTTCCGCAAAACGGCCTCCCCCACGAGGTCCTCGCCACAAGCTCTCAGTCGCCACTCATACCACTCATTACTCATTCACAGGCACCACAAGCTTCTGCGGTACGGCCTACCCCTTGAGGTTCCTGTCACAAGCTCAAGTCACCACTTATACCAGTCATTTGCCCATTCACAATTACAACTCATGCGACTTCTTAGGTCGCAAACTTCAGCACCTCTTTTCAGTGTCAGCTCATTTATTTACGTCAGCATGGCCTTGGTTATCCCCATACATGTTCCACTTTTTTTTTCCGTCTCCCTTTGAGGCTACTTACTTGCAACACACATTGCAAGCTAGTCTCCACTGGCACTCAACCCGTCAACTCACGTTTTCTTGTCTGTCTTTCTCCATAGGTCAGTGAGGTCAGCTTGTTCCATCCTGCACAAGGTTGGATATTTTTCTTGCAGGTAATATACATACAGGGCTTTGCATGCTTTTACCCAGGGGGTTTTGTCATGTTTTAGGGGGAGGGGGCGGGCTTAGGACTCTCCTTCACGTCAGATTAAACCTGGACCTCCATGTTACCCTTTCAGGTTCCCGGCAACAACTAGCACCTCTATTCTATCAGGGCACGAGTCAGATGGGTAGTACACGGGACACTCTCCCACATCAACCTGCAGCACCCTTTATTCATCTCGATATCTCACAAACACAAATTGGGCTGCCGGTCTGGCACTTGGCTACTGTCACATTTTCTAGTTTACCTATTTTCTGAAGGACATCACCTTCAAACTACCCAGACACGGTTGCTAAACAGTTGCTTGCTGACTGTGCAGGCCTTAGCAGGCCAACCATACATCATCTACTACAGAACACAACATTCCTACTCAGGCCACAACCAAACTGCAGATTCCCACCCCAGTACACCCTGGGGCTCTGGTTCACAGGTCCATGCATGACACAGACCAGGCACCTGAGCTATCGGTTATTTGGCCAGTCACCTCCTGGCTATCCTCGGATGCCATGTACTCCTCGAGTTTTCTAAATTTCCACTCTTCAACATTCGCCAGAATGCATCGTGATCTTCACTACGCCTGTCGTTCCTTTTTCTGTTCTTCCTCCCCCTTGCTTCTTACTTATTCTTACGTACTCTGTATCTCCTCCGCTGTTCTTATTTTGCAAAAACTCTTCTTAAACATACACCCCCCCCCACTCCCCTCTTTTATCATTATAGCTGGAGTCATGTCACGGTCCGGAAGTAAGGACCTTGCCTCCGGCCCCTCTCACCCAATGCGGGTTCAGAGCCAGGCAGCACTCAGTCCCTCAGGGGATGGACTATCCCCAAGCTCACGGCAGAGCTGCGGCGTAGGGCCATTCCCTACCCCGTTTAGCCAAGAAAGCCGAATTATCTAGGCTACTGTTTCCAAAACCAGCAGCAGCTACACCCACACCTAGCAGACATCCCTGCAATCCATCTCCTCGGCTCTCACCCAGCTGCACACCATGATCGGCATGCTGACTGCAGCAGTCTCTGATGTGCAGGCAAGAGTAGGAGTCCTAGAGGTGTGACCAGCGGTGACCCCCCTGGACACGGTCGCAACACCCGTCTTGGCACTACTACCCACAGGTACGTGGGAGACTAGTTCCACTATTTTTCCTACACACCTCATCCCTGCCGGTATTAGGAAGGACATCCTGGAGGAAAAGTATGTTAACCTGGCCTCCCTGCTCATCTCGGTCCTCTATCTGGCCCAGAATAAGACCTACGCTTAGGGGGGACATGTCCATGGTTCTCAAAGACCCCAGGCTCAATTGCAAACTGTCGATCACCGAGTTTGTGCTGGCCTTCAACATGTTTAGGGACGTGTTGTGCTCGGGCAACCCCGGCAGGAGGGAAGAGACGGATTTGTACCTCCATGCTGTGATTGACTTAGGGCCAACACAGGGCTCATAACCCTACATTTACACCATTCAAATGTCTTACTGCGGCTGAGCATCTCACCACGTGTTGTGCTTGAAGTCTTCTGTATGCCTTCATTCACAAGAAACTTCATCATCACATGCTGTTCCATGGTCAGATCACTGTCTCAATCCAGAAGGTGTTTGCAGTGAAAGAAACCTTTTTCCAGTATGTAGAGAATGCATAAAGCACAAAATCACGGGGTGGAGTCATTGATACGTTTCAACCAAAGGGCTTTCAAAGAGGTCTGTGCACCCTTCCAGGACAGTAGAATGTTTTTTTTAGCATAAAAATATAGTATACGGAGCAGTGATATACTCATATTTATATGGCTATACCACTGATGTTCCTCAAATGGAACATTTACCTAATTTGTTCTGAGACACATATACAATTGATATTTATCGACTGGTCCATCTGGGATATTGTTTTCACAATGGTTTTCACATCCTAGCAGTACATGGAGGCTACTAAGTAGGAGTTTTTATAGCCAGGCTTCCAAAGGGGCTCAATTTGCCTACAAGTAAAACAATAAAATTGAAGCAGAACTAAAGGAGTGATACCTTTCCATTGGTCCCTCTCTGACACCAACATCTTCTCCTGTGTGCCAGTCATCGGCCATCTTCATTAACCAGTGCTGGATGACATCACTCCTGTGCACCTATATCCCTTATTGGAAAGTAGACAGTCCAAGATATTTAGTAAAAGGCATGGTACGTTTTTTGAAGTTGTATTTTTTGTCACAATTTTTTGGAAAATTAAGAAATTACATTTTTTTTTTCAGAACATTTTTATTTTAACAAGTTATTTCTGACACACAGCATGGGCTTACAATCACACTTCAAACCACATTCTGCTACTCCTCCCGAGTATGGGGATACCACATTTGTGAGACGTTTTCACAGCCTAGAAGCATAGAGGGACCCAAAATACAAGGAACACCTTTGGGCTTTCAAGAAGCATAAATTACGCATTTAATTCCCTACAAAGTATATTTCTTGAGTTCTTGAAGTGCCAGGACAGGAGAAACACCTACAAAATGACTACCTTTTGGAAAGCAAACACCCCAAGGTATCATCTAAGAGGCAGAGTGAGTCTTGAAGAAATTTTGTGCCAACAATTTTTACATGTTTTTGTAAAATTCAATTACTTTTTTTTTTTTTTTTTACGCAATCCTTAGGCTTTCTATGGGCCTAAATTATGCATCTAATTTTCTGACTTTCACTTTTTTGGAGGCCCTGGAGCACCAGGACAGTGGAAACACTCACACAATAACCACATTTTGGAGTAAACACCCCATGTTTTTTTTTTAGGAGGCATGGTGAGTCTTTTGAAGATTCCATTTTCTTCCCACAAGTTTTTGGAAAATGCAGTAAAAAAATTAACATGTTGGCCAGTATGGTTAGAGGTATACTATAAATTAAACAGTTTGAGAACTGTATGCTATAACATAGTATGCAGAATAGTCTTTTAAAGATGTAAAAAAACACTTTGTGTAATGTTGAAAACACAGGTCAATGATACTGGTACCAACATTTCAACTTAGGCCACGTACACACGATCGGTCAAAACCGATGAAAATGGACTGAAGGTCCGTTTCATCGGTCCAAACCGATAGTGTGTGGGCCTCATCAGTCAGTTATCTTTCGGTCAAAAAAAAAGAGAACTTGCTTTAAAATTTGACCGATGGGTCAAAACCGATCGTTAGAATGCAAAAGCATCGGTTAAAAGGCAGCGCATGCTCAAAATCAAGTCATGGGGTTAAAACACATAAACGTCACTGCGTTCTAACACAATCGTTTTTTTAACCGATGGTGTGTAGGCACATCAAACCATCAGTCAGCTTCATCGGTTAACCGATGAAAACGATCCCTCGGACCGTTCTAATCGGATGGACTGATGGCGTGTACGCGGCCTAACTCTTCATACAAAAAAGTCAGCAACCTTCCTAGACCCAATAGAAGGCTATGCAGTCCACCACAATTCACAACTGAGTTCCCATCAAACTTAATGCACAAATTGCTTAGGAATACAGATACACGTCTCTAAAATTATCTTTGGCACGGCACAGCTGATACAACCTGAAGATGGAAAATAATGTGGTTCTAATTATGGATAGTGGCTGAATGCCACAATCTTACAGACTCTTAGAACACAGACTGCTGTTTCATGCAGTTAAAGGATTCCATGGGAGTCTCCAGTATAATATAGCTAATACCTAACAACAAATACTGAAATGGGTATAAATAGATGTCTGTAATATTTTTTGAAGATTAACATTTGTTTTTATAGATAAGATTTGACAGTTTAGGTTTACAATGCCCTTCACCAGTTAGAAGATTGTTTACTGCAAAGACTCATTACTCATTAATTCTTATTTCAGTGTTTGGTATAGGTAATACTTTTCCTGGGAAGGGACTGATAAAGATTGGATACATTTCAGTAATTTAGGACTCATTCACATGGGCACCTAGGCTCGAACATTGTCCAAAAGCCCCTTATGATTTCGGAGCAAGGACAGATGCCTGCGTCTTTAACAACCAGTGAACGACATGGTAGTGTAACAAAAAGACATTAGACAGTTTTTGACAAGTCCTTTTAGTTAAAAAAATTTTAAAAAATGTCCCCCCCCCCCGGTGTACACCCTTTGTTAATAAAAAGGCCCACCACCACCCCCCGACCCCAAAAAAAAAGTCTGCTCACACCGAAGGCTCCGGCCATCTGCCAGCTCCGCTGTCTGAGAGTTCTTAAATAACTACGGGGCACTCTGGACCAATGACATCACAAGGGCAGGGTCATCAGGTGACCCCCGGGGCTTAGTTAGTTAAAAGCTGTCAGATGACGGAGCTTGCATACAGCAGGAGCCTTCGGCGCAAGCAGACCTTTTTTTTTCTTTTCTTTTTTCGGTTCGGTGGTGGCGGTAGACATTGTGATTGACGATAGATCTACAGCGGGCGAGACATTAATTTTTATTTTTTAAATAAAGGACTTATCAAACACTGTCTAATGTCAATACACATTTTTTGGGGGTAAATGAATAGGAGTACTGTGTACCCCATACTCATTTATACAGTGTAGGCCAGGATCTGGGGGCCCCCTTGTTAATCCAGATTCCGATAAGCCCCCTGCCTGCAGACCCCCACAATCACTGGCCAAGGTTGTGGGGCAGAGGCCCTTGTCCCCATCAACATGGGGACAAGGTGCTTTGGGGGCATGTTGAGGGTGTGTGGCCTAGCATGGTTCAGTAGGGGGGATGGGCGCCTACTCGCCCTCCCTTTTCCTAACCTTGTATGATTTTGGGGGGGAGACCCCACACAGTTTTTTTTCCAATTTTTTAATTGCCAGCATTTTTGCTTTCAGATGACTCATCTGTTTTTAAGGACGTGGCAGTCATTAACTTCATGGTATTTACTGAATTAATATGCCGACTACCGTCAGGCATTAATTTACTGCATGTTTTTACTAGGGATTCACTGATACTAGTATCGGTATCGGTACTTGTGCAAATGCTCTGATGCTTTATCCGATACCTGTTGTAGCAAGGGTCCTTAAAGGGGTTGTAAAGGTACAATTTTTTTTTCTCTAAATAGCTTCGTTCACCTTAGTGCAGTCCTCCTTCATGTACCTCATCCTTCGATTATGTCCTTATTTCTTCTGAGAAATCCTCACTTCCTGTTCTTCTGTCTGTAACTCCACACAGTAATGTGAGGCTTTCTCCTGGGTGTGGAGTGTTGTGCTCGCCCCCTCCCTTGGACTACAGGAGAGTCAGGACGCTCTCTACGTTGCAGATAGAGAAAGGAGCTGTGCACTAGTGGGCATCCTGTCTCTCCTGTAGTCCAAGGAAGGGGGCGAGCACGACACTCCACACCAGGGAGAAAGCCTTGCATTACTGTGTGGAGTTACAGACGGAAGAACAGGAAGTGAGGATTTCTCAGAAGAAATAAGGAATTTAAAAGCAAAATGGAAGGATGAGGTACGTGAAGAAGGACTGCACTAAGGTAAAGGAAGCTATTTAAGGAAAAAAAATTGTACCTTTACAACCCCTTTAAGCTCAGCAGGGGGGAAGCCTCACAAGTTATTGGTGCGGCGGTGGGGGCAGTTAAAAGCACCAATCTCCCTGTATAGCTCTCCTCAACAGGTAGATTGGTTCTTTTAACTGCCCCCCACCGCCGCACCGATCACAGCTTACTGTCCCCTGTTACCTCCACCCTCTCAGCGGTGTCTTCCTCCGGTTCCCCGGCTCCTCCTCCTTCTCTCTGAGTCCCCGGCTTTGTTTTTCCTCCTCCAGTCCCCCCTGTCTCAGATCTGTCAGGATCGAGAGCAAAGGAAGGAGCCGGTATAACTGGCTATCAGTGCTGTATATTAGTGCCACTGTCACACGACAAAGAAAAGGTATGCGTGCAAGCCTAGTTTTCACTACTAAAATACCGAATGATTTTATAAAAAAACTCATGCAGTATTTTAGTAGCATTTTGTTGGTGAATACCAAGAAAACTTTTTGAAAATGCTGTGCATTATCTTACTGCATACTCGGATGCTGTAAGATACCACTTTGTGAATGGAGGCCATTATCCTTGGTAAAGACTCCAATAGATGAAGATGCTAAAAAGAAACCAGAATGGTAGCCATAGCACAAAGTTAATGCCCTACTCTCTGAAATTATAACGTTTTTTTTGTTTAGTTCGTCTTCAAGAGTACAGTGGTCAGGAGTATAATATATACAGTCTGGTGTACAGTGACGTGGTCAGGAGTATGACATATATAACACTATAAGTGTATATAGTGCAGGGCTCAGCAGTGTGTAACACACAAAGTGGTGGGCTCAGGACTGCATATGGACGTGGGTGCAGGGCTCAGACTGCACCTGGAAAGGTTTCCTGAGCCTTTAAATGGTCTCTTATGCCGCGTACACACGGTCGTTTTTTGCGATAAAAAAAACGACATTTTCTGTGAAGTAAAAAACGACGTTTTTGAAACGTCACTTTTCAAAGACAATTTTGCATACACACCATCGTTTTTTCACAAAAAGCGAGGTTACGTTCACCACTCTTTTCCATTGAAGCTCGCTTCATAACTAGCTTCTGGGCATGCGCGGGTTGAAAAACGTCGTTTTGAACGACGTTTTTGCTACACACGGTGACTTTTTGTGAAACAAAAAACGACGTTTTGAAAAACGACAAAAAAATTCAAGCATGTTGGAATTTTATTTTGGTCGTTTTTTTTAAGACAAAAAACAACGTTTTGCCCACACACAATCAATTTAAATGACGTTTTAAAAAACGTCGTTTCTTTTCATCGCAAAAAACGACCGTGTGTACGCGGCATTAGTCTGGTTCTGTAGGCTACACAATAATGGGGAAGACTACTGACTTGACGGTTGTCCAGAAGACAGTCAAGAAGGGTAAGTTACAAAAGGTCATTGCTAAAGAAGCTGGCTGTTCAGAGTGCATGGCGTTCACCAGAGCTTCACAGGCTGCCAGTGGAGTCCTCTTCCACTCCTCCATGACGGCAGGGTTACATAGTTAGTCAGGTTGAAAAAAGACACAAGTCCATCTAGTTCAACCAAAAAAAAAATAATACAATCCCAAACATCTGGTGGATGTTAAAACCTTGCGCTCCTCCACCTTCCGTTTGAGGATGCCCCACAGATGCTCAATAGGGTTTAGGTCTGGAGACATGCTTGGCCAGTCCATCCCCTTTACCCTCAGCTTCTTTAGCAAGGCAGTGGTCGTCTTGGAGGTGTGTTTGGAGGGGATCATGCTCTGCTTCAGTATGTCACATGTTGGCATTCATGGTTCCCTCAATGATCTGTAGCTCCCCAGTGCTGGCAGCACTCATGCAGCCCCAGACCATGACACTCCCACCACCATGCTTGACTATAGGCAAGACACAATTGTACTCCTCGCCTGGTTGCCACCACACATACTTGACACCATCTGAACCAAATGGGCCAGATCCACAAAGAACTTACGGCGGTGTATCTATTGATATGCCGCGTAAGTTCTAAAATGCGCCGGCGTATCTTTTTTTTGTATCCACAAAACAAGATACGCCTGAATGTGGCATAGAGCCGACCGACGTAAGTCTTAGTACGCCGTCGTATGTTGCATCTTTACGCTGGCCACTAGGGGCTCTTCCGTCGATTTTCCGCGTTGAATATGCAAATGACCTAGATACGCCGATCCACGAACGTACGTGTGCCCGGAGCATTTTTTACGTCGTTTGCGTAGGGCGTTTTCCGGCGTAAAGTTACCCCTGGTATGTATAGGCGTACGCAATGTTAAGTATGGATGTCGGGACAGCGTCGAATTTTCCATCGTTTGCGCAAAACTTTCACAAATAGGGATTTGCGTAAGTTACGTTCACGTCGAAAGCATTGACTATTTGCGACGTGAATTTGCGCATGCGCACTGGGATACCTCCACGGACAGCGCATGCGGCGTTAAAAAAAACGTCATTTACGTGGGGTCACGATGATTTTACATAAATCACGCCCACATCTTATAAATTTGAATTGCGCGGGCTTACGTCGACACATTTACACTACGCCGCTTTAACTTACTGCGCAAATTCTTTGTGGATAAGGAACCTGCTGCTCTAAGTTACGGCGGCGTAGTGTATCTTAGATAGGCTACCCCTGCTTAAAGATAGGCAGTTCTTTGTGGATCTGGCCCAATATGTTTATCTTGGTCTCATCAGACCACAGGACATGGTTCCAGTAATGCCTTTATTTGCTTGTTTTCAGCAAACTGGGAGCTTTCTTGTGTATCATGTTTAGAAGAGGCTTGCTTCTGGGACGACAGCCATGCATACCAATTTAATGAAGTGTGCGGCCGAGATGCCGCACACTGCATTATTTGTGCTATGAGATGCCATGTTGAACCTCCAGTGACCAGTATGAGAGAGTAAGGCCGCGTACACACGATCAGTCAAAACCGATGAAAACGGACTGAAGTTCCGTTTCATCAGTCCAAACTGACCGTGTGTGGGCCCCATCGGTCAGTTATCCTTCGGTCAAAAAAAAGAGAACTTGCTTTGAAATTTAAAAGCCACGCATGCTCAGAATCAAGTTGACGCATGCTTGGAAGCATTGAACTTCGTTTTTTTCAGCACGTCGTTGTGTTCTACGTCACCGCGTTTTGACACAATTGGTTTTTTTTAACCGATGGTGTGTAGGCACATTAGACCATCAGTCAGCTTCATCGGTTATTCGATGAAAATGGTCCTTCGGACCGTTCTCATCGGATGGACTGATTGTGTGTACGTGGCCTTAGAGTGATAACACCAAATTTAATTGACAATAAAGGAAATGTGGTACTTACTACAAAATCCTAATAGAGATATATTTAAAAATTCATAAAATATTAAATAATCTACATTTAATTGAATAAGATAAGTGTAAACATTGCTAGAATAAATACCAGCAATAATCCTTCCATAACAATTTCATACCCTTTGAAAAAGTCACATGAGAGGTGACGCAACACGTCAGGGAAAGAGCCGGGTTTTGTCACTTCCGGTAGCGGCCAAGACCGGATGTCTCCATGTTATACTACGCTGTTTACCTGTATCTTCAATTGTAAGTTATTACGTTTACATAAAATTATTTTATGAAAATACTGCACGATAGAGCCCTCCTCTTCTTTTTCATGCAATTGAGCCTTATGATCCTGTGATTGTGTTCCTGCCGTGGACGTCTGCCGTGGACTTTAAAGCGGATCTCCACCCTAAAGTGAAGTTCCGCTGACCCTCCGGTGTCACATTTGACACCTTTCAGGGGGGAGGGAGGTGCAAATACCTGTCTAAAGACAAGTATTTGCACCCACTTCCGGCCCGCATTCTCGGGCAAAAGACGGGTTTTTCCACACAGCGGGAGCCAATCGGCGGACGCAGCACGACTCGCTCATGCGCCGTAGGAAACTGGGCAGTGAAGCCGGAGCGCTTCACTTCCTGGTTCGCTCACCGTGGATGGAGGGGGGAGCAGCAGAGAGATGAGTGAACGCTCGTGCTCTGCTGCAGACGCCGCTGGACTCCAGGACAGGTAAGTGTCCTAATATTAAAAGTCAGCAGCTGCAGTATTTGTAGCTGCTGGCTTTTTTAGTGGACCATCCGCTTTAATATTGATGAACTTTGCTACATGATTGGATTTGTTTACATGGTCTATCGTTATTTTAGACCTTATTTGCACTTTCATGTGAATCTTTTGGATTTCCTTTTTGCACAAGTTTTATGTTAATGTTTGCACATTTTTGGGAAGAATTTATTGCTGCTATTGTGGTTTATTTCAGCTTATTTGCACATTACTCCATATTCTCTGCACTTCTTTGGAAGGATTATTGGTGTTATTTATTCTAGCCATGTTATGCAATTTAATGTAGATTATTTAATATTTTAAGAATTTTTACATTTTCTCTATTTATTTGGATTTTTTGTAGTAAGCGCCACATTCCCCTTATTGTCAATTATTTTTTGTGTGAGAACACCTTTTATTGTATGTTGACAGCTACTCAGTTAGGTTCATATATTTTTACCCTCTGGTTTGCGCATTAGTATTCTCTACTTATTAACACCAAATTTAACACACGTTTCCAATTCTCACCTGAGACCTTGTAACACTAATGAGTCACATGTCACCACAGAGGTGAAAATGGCTAATTGAGCCCAATTTGGACATTTTCACTTAGGGGTGAACTCACTTTTGTTTCCAGTGGTATATACAATAATGGCTGTGAGCTATTTTGAGGGGACAGCACATTTTATACTGTTATACAAGCTGTACTCAATGCTTTACATTGCAGCAAAGTGTCATTTCTTTAGTGTTGTCATCTGAAAAGATAGAATAAAATATTTAAAAAAATGTGAGGGGTGTACTCACTTTTGTGTGATACTGTGTGTGTATGTGTATATATATATATATATATATATATATATATATATAAAAGCAATAATAATTACTTCTATGTGTGTTGCAGGAAATGCCGGTTACCTTTTACATCAGCCGATAGACTTAGCTATGCAAATAGGAGAGGAGACACAACACCGGAGACTGGAGCAGAGTGCTGAAAGGCGAATTGCTCGGAAGTTACAGTGTATTGGAGATCAGTTCCATAGACTTCACTTACAAAGGGTACATTTTTCCTTTTTATGATTGTTTTACTAGCCATATGCATCTCTGTTTAAAATTGTTTACATTTTCTTAGATTTTTAATGTTCTACTATTTTAAAGTTGATCGAAATCCACTGTTTAACTGTTTCTCAAAAGAAAACTTGAATTAGAAATGTTCAGCAAATATTCTAAATCTTTAACCACTTGACCACCGCCCCATGGTAAAAAGACGTCCTGTTTTAAAGATGGATATCTCGGTAACGGCAGCAGCTGCTGCCACAACCGAGATATCCATCTCTTCAGTGGGCGGTTCTGTCAACCATAACGGCAGTCTCCGCGGCGGATTCGCCGCGAGATCGCCGTTATCGGTGGCGGGAGAGGGGCCCTCCCACCGCTCTGCCGCGCCCTCCGCCGCTTACCGGAGCCGTCGGTAGCGGCAGAGGCGATCGGGTCTGTTCGGCAGCTGACTGGGGATGCGAGTGAGGGAAAAATCGCCCCCACCTGTCCCCATAGCTCTGCTGGGCGGAAGTGACGTCAAAACGTCAGTCCCGCCCAGCGTCTTAAAGAAACATTTTTTTTTTGTGATTTGAAAAAATGACAGTTTCAATTTATTTTTAATTTTTTTGCATTTAAATCTATATATGAGATCTGAGGTCTTTTTGACCCCAGATCTCATATTTAAGAGGACCTGTCATCTATTACAAGGGATGTTTACATTCCTTGTAATAGGAATAAAAGTGATCAATTTTTTTGTTATTTCCGTATAAAAAATTATAAACTAAATAAAAATAAATAAGAAAACAAAAAAAATATTTTTTAAAGCGCCCCATCCCGACGAGCTCGCGCACAGAAGCGATCGCATACGCGAGTAGCGCCCGCATATGAAAACGGTGTTTAAACCACACAAGTGAGGTATCGCGGCGATCGTTAGAGCGAGAGCAATAATTCTAGCCCTAGACCTCTAACTCAAAAAATGCAACCTATCGAGAGGGTAAACGTTTAATGGCATGCCACGAGCGGGCGCAATTTTTAAGCGTGACATGTTGGGTATCATTTTACTCGGCGTAACATTATCTTTCACAATATATATATATATAAAAAATTGGGCAAAATTTATTGTTGTCTTATTTTTTAATTAAAAAAAGTGATTTTTTTTCCAAAAAAAGTGCGATTGTAAGACCTCTGCGTAAATACGGTGTGACAAAAAGTATTGCAATGACTGCCAT
Organism: Rana kukunoris; assembly: GCA_029574335.1. Taxonomy (NCBI): domain Eukaryota; kingdom Metazoa; phylum Chordata; class Amphibia; order Anura; family Ranidae; genus Rana; species Rana kukunoris. The sequence goes on from CM056059.1 coordinate 45,225,002, forward strand.
TTTATTCTCTAGGGTGTTAGAAAAAAATATATATAATGTTTGGGGGTTTTAAGTAATTTTCTAGCAAAAAAAAATGTTTTAGTCTCCTAAACACCGAATCTGCCTTGCATGCACACGTTCAGGTCCAATACTGCCCGTCCAAAGCGCGACAACGTTTTACACGTACGATGGGACTATAAAGGGGACGTTCCATTCAAATGGCACCCTTTGGGCTGCTTTTGCTGATCCTTGTGTTAGTAAAAGTTTGATGAGAGAGGATTCGTGCTTTTCATGCGCTGCATTAAATGATGCAATCATTTGCAGCGTGACGTATGTGATATCTCTATTACGAACGCTAGTTTTACCAGAAAGAGCGCTACTGTCTCATACTTGATTCTGAGCATGCACTTTTTTTTTTCCCTCGGAAAAGCATACACACGACTGGTTTTCCAGATGGGAAAAAGTCCGCCAGGGATCCCGATGGGGAAAAATAAAGAGGGGCAGTGAATGAAGACAGGTAGAAGGTATAAACAAAACATGTAAATTGTAGTGCTGAATAATAACCCAAATGGTGAATAACTATAAATAACATACTATTAAACATATACCAGGGTATGTGAAAATCACCATGTGAATGATGTACAATCAGAATCCATAATACAATTGTGCATATATAAGTGAATGTCCAATAAAGGAGTCCTATATAACCATATAGGTTAAAAAATGTGTGAACGTCCAAAAAGTGAATAGTCCTATGTAGACAAAGAAGCCAAATAGTGTTCCCATACAGTGTGAATGGACCGCCACCAAATAAACTGAGGCTTACCAGAGATGTTGAACCCTATAAAGCGTAAACTCGTAGGGTCAACAAAGCTTCATAAAATCCCTGGATGAATCACGTATGAGACCAGATCTTCAACACCAATGAACAAATAACTCCAAAGATATCGATCAGTGTGAGCCGATGAACGTGTTTGGAGGTGATGACCCACAAGCAGTCAAACAGCAGACCAAATGATGTTGAAGAATGAATGGGAAAAGAAGAGGCACATAGTGTAAAACTGTAGGCAATGAGTGTTTTAATAAAGATGGAATTTCTTGTGGAAAAAAAAAAAGATGGAAACACTTACATCAATGTAGAAAATTAGCGCTTGATAAAATGTACACGGCAGCAGTGGAGTCTCCCTGGTATATACTGTAGGAGTTTAGCAGACGAGTTGATACCAGATTTTAGAAATCCGCTTTTTAACTTGTAGCTACAGGTAAGCCAATATTAAGTTAATATCTACATGTGCACTGTTTGGGAAATAGTCAAATGTATAGCAGCCGTTGATGTCTTCCGGCACATGGGCACTGCACTCTGAATGGAAGGCACACTCTAGTGTGCCTTGTATTGAGAGTGCTATGGCCAGATGGAGACTCCAGCGCGCATGAGCGGGAGTGATGTCATTGTGGCTCAGCCATTCAAATGGCCGGAAACCTGTGAACCCGTAAGGGAAGACCGAGAGTGAAGATGGAATCCCTGTCAGCGGTTACAGTGCGCTTTATCCAACACTTTGGCCTTCCACTGACACCAACGATGGGGCAAATATTTCTGTACTGATACCAACAATGGGGCATTATTTCTCCCACTGATTCCAATGATGGGGGACTATTCCTCCTACTAATACCAACGATGGGAGACAATTTTTTATACTATTTCAATTTTCTTGCCACTGATACCAAAGATGGGAGACTTGTCCTACCACTGACACAAATGATGGGGCACTATTCCTCCCGCCTTTGTTGTGTCTATCTGTTGATCGACATGCTCTGCTAATTTTATCCTGTCTGTAGTGGCATCAATAAATAACATATTTCTATTTTTTCAAAAACCTGTGTGTGGTCCATCCCTACCCATAATAATGGTATATGGAGGGGGCGCTAATAATGAATAATAAGAGAATAAACAATAACGTGAAATCTAATAAATGGTCCGTCTGAACCAACAATAGCAGACTTAGTGAGCAGCAACACACTGAAAATGGTGAAATAGAAATAGATTGTACAAAAAAGATTGTACAAAAAAAAAAAAAGAATAAATAAAAAAATAAATAAACTCAAGTCCATTCAAAGAATGTTAGATAAAGTCCAATCAAGGCTAATCTTTCTCAGATGCAAATTGTAGAAAATGAATTGTAAAAGGTGTCCACCTTCACCAAGAAGATCCCCCAAATGTGCACTAATGGATGGCTCCTTACCGCACGGTGTTGACCTGATTGTTTAGAAAAGGTCAAATACAGCAGTTGGTCACTAAACCAGTTGAATGATTCAGCTGCGCAGCTCTATGTTTCCCGGAATCAAACACTCACATGAAGGAGGGAGAGGGGAAACCACCATAGTGAAGTACAGTTTATTTAACCACTTAAGACCCGGACCAATACGCTGGTAAATGACCCAAGGTGTTTTTGCGATTCGGCACTGCGTCGCTTTAACAGACAATTGCGCGGTCGTGCGACGTGGCTCCCAAACAAAATTTGCGTCCTTTTCTTCCCACAAATAGAGCTTTCTTTTGGTGGTATTTGATCACCTCTGCGATTTTTTATTTTTTGCGCTATATACAAAAATAGAGCGACATTTTTGAAAAAAAACACTATTTTTTACTTTTTGTTAAAAAAAAAATCAAATAAACTAAATTTTACTCAAACATTTAGGCCAAAATGTATTTAGCCACATGTCTTTAGTAAAAAAAAAAAAAATCGCAAAAAAAAAAAAATAGCTACCTAGCGGGAACAGCGACACTAATACAGCGATCAGAAAAATGATCGCTTAGTGACGCTGGCAATAGGGAGTGAAAGGGTTAACTAGGTCGGTGATCAGGGGGTTAAAACTTTATTAGGGGGGGTGGGGGGGCTACCCTGAACCTAACACTAACTGTTTTTTACACTGCCTGTCACACTGACACTAAATGCAGTGATTAGATCACTGCATTCAGTGACACTGTGACAGGGGGGTGGGGGGGGGGGGCGATCACAAGGGGTTAATATGCCTATGTGAGTGTGTGTCAGTGTTGTGTTGGTGCACACTTACTTGTGATGTCTTCTCTCATCAGCAGCGCTGGGAAACAGCGCTGCGATGAGAGAATACATCATTTCCTCCTTCCTGTGTAAACACAGGAGGAGGAAGTGACAGGTTGGGAGCGCGCTCCCATTGGCTGGGAGCGATCGCGGGGGGGCGGGTATTCGCCGACATCCGCCCCCAGATCCCGGATCGCTCCTGGAGCCAGGGGGACCCCCGCACGCAGCGGAGGGGGTCCCGATGGGACCCCCGAACCGCACTTAGGCGGGGACGTAAATTTACGCCCTTGTGCCTGTACGTGCCATTCTGTGGCCGTATATGTGCGTGCGGGGGTCCTTAAGTGGTTAAAATATGTCACAGATAAAACAGCATAGCCAAATGGCCTCTTACTTTAGTAGTGCCTAGGACCCGGCACTGAGGCTAGTCAGCATGGCATGATGGGCTATGATGAGTGTTCCTCGCTGGGGAACTGGGGTGAAGTCTGTGAAGAAAATAGACTTTATTCTGGACTCTGTTTGTCTTTTAAGAACCCCTGGACCGATCTGGGTGAAATTTGGATATGTTGGTCCCCCAGATCGGGGCTATCAGGAGATATGTAATGGCAGGTAGACCTTGTGTGGAAGAGGGGTGTTCTAACGTTGGGAAAATTAGGGTGCTCTCTACCTGGAGATAATTGGTTTATGCCTTAAACTGATCTCAATATCTCAATGTGTCATGTAAATGATCTGTAGTCTGTCTTTCAAGAAGTGTTCATTGTGTAAAGTTCTATTGTTTAGCAGGTGCGAAGTTCTAAAACACCTGGTCTGGGCAAAGGACCAGTAATTAACTCATGTGGATTCTACCGGAGACAGCCGTCTGTGTTCTACAATAGGTCTCTTGAAAGGGGTCTCGTTAGTACACCATTGTATGATGATGTGGGAGGAGGATGTAATTGTATATCTGATTACATCAAGTATTTCTTTTGCTGTATATAAGTAACCTGTCTCTCAATAAAGTCATTATATATCTGGACACCCTTCATGAAGTCTTGGCTCATGCTTGGGGATGGGGAACACTCTAACCATTTGGAAGAATCATCTTGGGAGATGGAAAGAAGGCCGCAGTACCCTAACCACTGCAGGTCTTAACAACTGGTGGCAAGCAGCGGGGTTGAATGGGACGCATAAAAACAACAAGTGAATGGCCCAGCATTACGAGAGACTGAAGAGGTCTACGCTAAAGGATCTGCTGGAAGCCCGAGGTCAGGTGACAAGCAACAAAAAGAAAACTACCCTCATAGCAGAACTAATGGAGGGCGACCAAACCAGCAGCATGGCGAATGTTAGCCAGGAGGAAGCAGAGTTCCAACAGAAGGTGATGTGGAGGCTAAACCTATATGGGCCAAATCCCACACCAGAGATGGTGACGCAAGTCCTGGAGCAGGTGAGCGCAGAACGCAGAGCACAACAGGCAAGCGTAAACCAAGGAGACACCGCTTCCTCAGCCGGATCTATGAATGGAGGGCAGCGGAGAAAGATTAACTATGCTGCGTTTAAAAGTTTTTCGGATGGAGAAATGGAAATTGACGCATACCTACAAGACTTTGAGCGTCAATGTGCTTTGGAGGGTCTGGAATCAGAGCAATGGGCCGCGATTCTAAGCAGCAAACTCACGGGCCGAGCAGCAGAGGCATACCGAGCAGTTCCTGACACAGCCATACACGACTACGCCAGTGTAAAGGACATTCTGCTAGCCAGGTATGCCGTGACCCCAGAGACTTACAGGAAAACGTTTCGGGCATTACGTAAAGGGGGCCGAGACTCCTACACCGAATGGGCTTTTAGGATGTATCGGGCGGCCCAAAACTGGATACAAGGCTGCCAAGCCGCGACGCTAGAGGAGGTGCTACAACTCTTCTTGCTAGAACAATTTTTTGACCACACACCTGCAGACACTAAGGACTGGGTCAGGGACAGGAAGCCGGCCACAATCGAGGAAGCGGCCAAGCTGGCAGACGAGCATCACGAGGGAAGAAGAGGAGAGACTAGTGGAAACCGCCCCCTGGTAAGGTCCAGCACCCCAACGCCTAGTCCTGTGACCTACCACCGACCGATTGCAGGACCACCCACTACACCACCTAATTTTAACCAGAAACTGCCATTGGTATGTCACCAATGCAATCGGCCAGGGCACTACAAGATACATTGCCCTCAGCGGAGCAGAGGCAATTGGGAGCGGCCACCACCACCAAGGGCAGCCGCCCATCACTATCAGCATGAACCGCTGGAAGACCACAGCCCTGAAGCTGAGCAATGGACCGTACTACATGAGGTGAACCTAGCACAAACCGAGGGGGACAACCGGGTGCACCACAGACAATGGGTCACAGTAGATGGAAAGGAGGCTGAGGCACTACGAGACTCTGGGGCCACCCTCACTCTGGTGCAACCTCACACCGTATCTGCGAAGGCGCGCACCAACAGGACTGTTGCAGTAAGAGTGGCAGGAGGCGCCATCCACAAACTACCCACAGCCCAAGTGCAGCTAAATTGGGGCACCGGAGCCAAGCAGATGGAAGTAGGCATTATGTCGGGCCTACCTGCGGAAGTATTGTTGGGTAACGATTTGGGGTGCCTAACTTCACAGCTGCTTACCCCAGATCCCGCTGGAACCTGCCCTGTGACTACCAGGACGCAAGCACGCCGAGCTGGACAGACGCACTCTGAGGAACCCCAGGTAGGAACCGAAAACCCTGTAGTATGCCCTGACCCTATCCCCTTCTGGGGCACTCCACAAGACTTTGGCCAAGCCCAGCAGTCAGATCCCACCTTAGCAGGTTACAGGAAGGCCGTAGGTACCCCTAAGGAAGGTAATGCCCAAGAGGGCTTCCACTGGGACAAGGGACTGCTATATAGAGTCACAGGGGGAGTGGGAAGTGGGGCAGCCCAAGTTATAAAAAGACAACTAGTTGTACCCCGCAAATACAGGGCAGAGCTTCTAAAGCTCAGCCATGATATCCCTCTAGCCGGACATCTGGGTATCAAGAAAACTAAGGACCGCCTTACCCAGACGTTCTTCTGGCCAGGGATATCAAAAGACTTGCAGACGTACTGCAGGACATGTGACACGTGTCAAAGGATTGGGAAACGGGGGGACCACCCCAAGGCCAAGTTACGGTCCCTACCTATAATAGAGGAACCATTCTCCAGAGTGGCAGTAGACCTGATAGGGCCCCTCAACAAACCCAGCACCTCCGGAAGGCGCTACATCCTCACGGTGGTGGACTATGCCACCAGGTACCCTGAGGCGGTGGCGCTCCCCAACATTGAGGCGGAGACAGTAGCAGAAGCTCTAGTCAGGATCTTTTCTCGAGTAGGTTTCCCCAGGGAAATACTCTCAGATCAGGGAACCCAGTTCACGGCAACTGTCACTCAACAGTTATGGCAGAGCTGCGGGGTGAAACCGTTATTTAGCTTCCCCTACCACCCCCAGACCAGCAGCCTTTGTGAACGATTCAACGGCACGCTTAAGCAGATGCTCACAGCGTTCACAGAGTCCTGTGGTCAATGGGAGAAATTTCTACCCCATCTCCTGTTTGCCTACCGGGAAGTGCCCCAGGCATCGACCGGGTTCTCCCCCTTCGAACTCCTATACGGAAGAAAAGTCCGGGGACCCCTGGACCTCATACGGGAGCACTGGGAGGGCAACACAGGAGAGGAAGGGATCCCGGTTTTGCCGTACGTGCTGGAGTTCCGGGACCGCCTGCGGGCACTGACCGAATCAGTTCGGGAGAGCCTACAGGCAGCCCAGAAACGACAGAAACAATGGTATGACCGGAGAGCCCGAGATAGGAACCTGGAAGTAGGGCAAAAAGTATTAGCCCTCGGACCATCCAAAAAGGACAAGCTACAGGCAGCGTGGCAGGGGCTATTCAAAGTGGTGGAACGGATTAGCGACACCACCTATATTGTGGCCAAATGTTCGGATGAAAGGAGCAGACAAGCCTTTCATGTGAACATGTTGAAACCGTACTTCGAGCGCTCTGAGGACGTGGCCACTATCTGTGCCCCGTCCACTGGCGCTAGTGAAGGACTTCCCTTACCCGACCGGCTGGCAGCTAACCAAGGTAACCTAGAGCAAGTTGGGTTGGGAGAGAAACTAAATCTCACCCTGAAACCCGAGAACTGCCATGGGGGCATGGCAGAGGTTCAATACCTAGGGCCTAGAGTAGGGTCTGGGAAACAGGGCCCCGAACCCGCAAAAGTAGAGGCCATAGCCAATTGGCCCCAGCCCCACACCAAGACGCAGGTATTGGCGTCCCTAGGCACCACCGGGTATTATACAAAGTTCGTCCTGGAGTGTAGCACCCCAGCGAAATTCCTCACCGACCTGACCAAAAGGTCCCCACCCAAGCAGGTAGCCTGGTTCTCGGAGTGTGCATTGGCGTTCCAGGGACTTAAGACGGCATGGAGCACCCGGTGGCATACCTCAGCGGCAAGTTATTACCTTGGAAGGTCAGCTATGCCACCATGGAAACAGAATGCCTGGCTCTAGTATGGGCCTTAAAGAAGCTCCAACCGTACCTTTATGGCCGTGCCTTTACCATTCTCACTGACCACAACCCCCTCATCTGGCTCAACCGAGTCTCTGGAGACAATCCCCGGTTGCTGCGCTGGAGTCTAGCGTTGCTACCTTACAATTTCACACTGCAATACCGCCCGGGCAAGCAGAACGGCAATGCGGATGGACTTTCACGCCAAACCGGCTTGGAAGTATAATTTTGACCCGGACATCCCCTAGCCAACCCGGCAGGGTCTAGGCGGGTATGCCGACCCATGGAACTAAGGGGGAGTATTGTGAAGAAAATAGACTTTATTCTGGACTCTGTTTGTCTTTTAAGAACCCCTGGACCGATCTGGGTGAAATTTGGATATGTTGGTCCCCCAGATCGGGGCTATCAGGAGATATGTAATGGCAGGTAGACCTTGTGTGGAAGAGGGGTGTTCTAACGTTGGGAAAATTAGGGTGCTCTCTACCTGGAGATAATTGGTTTATGCCTTAAACTGATCTCAATATCTCAATGTGTCATGTAAATGATCTGTAGTCTGTCTTTCAAGAAGTGTTCATTGTGTAAAGTTCTATTGTTTAGCAGGTGCGAAGTTCTAAAACACCTGGTCTGGGCAAAGGACCAGTAATTAACTCATGTGGATTCTACCGGAGACAGCCGTCTGTGTTCTACAATAGGTCTCTTGAAAGGGGTCTCGTTAGTACACCATTGTATGATGATGTGGGAGGAGGATGTAATTGTATATCTGATTACATCAAGTATTTCTTTTGCTGTATATAAGTAACCTGTCTCTCAATAAAGTCATTATATATCTGGACACCCTTCATGAAGTCTTGGCTCATGCTTGGGGATGGGGAACACTCTAACCATTTGGAAGAATCATCTTGGGAGATGGAAAGAAGGCCGCAGTACCCTAACCACTGCAGGTCTTAACAAAGTCCAAGCCGGATACGAGTTCCTCGCTAGGGAGCTGGCGTGCGTTCCAGGCCAGGGGACCAGCGGGACCGGAAGTGCGTTATTTTTACGTATCCAGGCGCTTCGACGTACGTTTCGTGATTAACACGTCGTCAGGAAGCATGCCTAGATACATAATGGACCCATAGAAATAGGTCTAGCAGTTGGAATGGGTGGGGTTGGCCTATGACGAGCCTCAGTTCCCAGGTGCAAACAGTTAGTTAACCCATGCTGGGTTCCACATAATATAAATATAAAAACATGTGTTCAAACCCACATTTAGAATATCATACACACATATAACCACTGATTGGCTGATAAATGTATAAAATATAAATATATAGAAGAGAAATAAAATAAAATCATTATTCATTGGTTAAAAAGCAGTTTAAATCCAACTCAATGTTTAACCCTAGTGGCTGCATTGTACTTAAACGATGTATCCATTCCGTTTCGTTTTGCGATACGGCTTTTTTGAGGTCCGTGCCTCTCCAATGTTTAGTGACCCTGTCTATGCCATAAAAGGTCAGCTTGCGAGGGTCCCTATCATGGCAGTCTGCAAAATGTTTGGAAACACCATGGTTGGGAAACCCTTTGATTATGTTTGCCACATGTTCGTTGATTCGCACTTTAAGTTCACGAGTTGTGCGTCCCACATATTGCAACTTGCACGGGCATTCTAGGACATAAGTCACATGATCTGAATGACAGGTGATAAGTGGTTTTATCGTGAATTCCTGTTGGGTGACAAAAGAAATGAATTTGCTCTTTTTCTTTCCCTGTCTGGTGGTATTTTTACATGATCTGCATCGGGTGCAGTAATGGAATGCAGATCCATCCAGAAAGGTCAGAGGTCTCTCAGGTGGATCTGGGACATTGGCCGCAATTTTATTTCTAAGGCCCGGAGCTCGCTTGTAAATGAAATTGGGCTTGGGGGGTAATATTTTGGCCAAATCTATATCCTGTAATAGGATAGGCCAAAATTTTTTGAAAATATTTTCTACATTCCTGTACTGTCTGTGAAAGCCAGAGAGGAAAAGCACCTGATCCTCCCGTTTGGTGCTTCTCTTAGACTCAAGCAAGTAACCGCTTTTATCTTGGGATTTCTTTCTCTTGTAGGCTCTATTCCTCCCACTGATACCAATGATGGGTCACTATCACCAACGATGGGGCACTATTCCTTCCACTGATATTAATGATGGAACACTAATAATTCTCACAATACCAAAGATAGGACATTGTTTACTCCCATTGATGCCAGGACATATCCTACTCTCAATGACCATGGTCCGGCCCCCCTAAAGTCTGAGGGACAGTAAACTGGCCCTTTCTTTAGAAATTCTGGAGACCCCCTGAGCTACTTTCACCAATGTAAGAAATTATTAGAGCTTTTGCAGTGACTTTGGTGGTGCCTTATTTAAAGGACTAGAGTGGGGGAAAGTCGGAACTATTTTTCTTATGCCTTGTACACACGATCGGTTTTCCCGGCGGAAAAAAGTCTGCCGGGAAAACCGATGGGAAAACCGAGAACCTGCTCGGTAGCTTTTTCCCCCTAAACACGGCCGGGTTTCCTGACAGGAAAACTGCCATGAGACTTTTGGTCAGGAAACCCGGCCATGTGTATGCTCCACCGCAGGTTTTCCCCATAAGGAAACTGCTGGCTTAAAAGCCGCCGGTAATCCCGACAAGAAAAATTTTCTCTTTTTTCTACCAGGGTTCCCGGCAGTTTTCCTGTCGGGAAAACTGCGATGGAGCATACACGCGGGATTCCTGGCCAAAAGCTCTAAAAAAAAAAAACGGTCGTGTATACAAGGCTTGAGACTTTTCTCAGATGGCCCCCTCTTGAAGGGCATGGGACAATGTGTTCACCTTGTCCTATTGCTCCTTATTTGTTTGATGTTTCTGTGTATTCTGGGGAGCCAGCATTCAAACTCTACAATCTACTTGTGTACACCCTAGATATGAGGTGCTTGAGAGGGACAGAGTTTAATGTGTGTGAATAACCTTTAGTACTGGCAGTGGGACAGTTTTTCACACATTACTTTAGGCTTGTTTAAATGTAAGAACAGATTGGCTGTATACATAAATAATAAAAAAAATGACAATAAACCAACAACTTTGTGGAATATGTTGACTATAATACAGTGTAAACTATTTCCGGCAACAAGGGTAATACTGACCCTCCACTTAATATACTGGCCCGGATTCACATACATCGGCTCACCTATATGCCGCCGTAGCGTATGTCTTTTATACTACGCCGACGCAGTGCGGAGACGGAAGCATGGAATTCACAAAGCAAATGCTCCCAACGTTGCGCTGGCGTAACGTAAATTCGTAGGCGTAAGCCGGACTAAGTCAAAGTAGGTGGAAGTGGGCGTGATACATTTAAATGAAGTGTGACCCCATGCAAATGATGGGCCAAGCGTCAGACAAGTACTTAAAACGAACTGCGCATGCGTCGTGCCTTGGACTCATCCCAGTGCGCATGCTCACAATCACGTCGAAACAACTGCCTAAGATACGGCGAATCACTACCTACGACGTGAACATAACCTACGCCCAGCCCTATTCACGTACAACGTAAACTACATAAAATTCGACAGCATCAAGCACTGAGTGAGCCCGCGGCTGACGTGTGAACGTATTCTTCCCAGCATCTATCGGCACGTCTCAGACCGTTGATACAACGGTAAGGGAGACCACAAAGTAAGGGAACCCTCCCCCCCTGGGGAGCCTGTGCTCGGGGAGTTCTACCCTCCCCCACCAACCCCACCCCCATCCCCCCTCTGCTACCCTTGACCGCTCCTTCTTTCCTTCTCCTTCTCTCTGCGCTTAGTTCTGACTTTCTACCCTCGGAATAGTACACACCCCCCTTTAGGGGGTCTTCCTTGAAATAAAGGGAAATGTGGGGACCGGTCGCGTGATCCGGATACTTTGCTATAAATTGACACAGTTGTTACTTTTCGTTGTTGTATACCTTATCTATTACGTGTGCTGTGTGTATGGTTGTACCATGTCGGCCTGCGCGGCCTTGTCCCTGTTTACAACTAAAGAATTTTGAAAAAAAAAAAAAATTTAACAGCATTCGTTCCCTGGTCCATACCTTTGCATGAGTTGCGCCTCCAATATGAGGAATAACTTTACGCCGGACGTACGACTTACGCAAACCACGTATATTATGCGCCGGGCGCAAGCACGTTCATGAATCGCTGTATTTGGCTCATTTGCATATTTGAATTGAAAATCAATGGGAGCGCCACATGCGTCCAGCGTAAATATGCGCCCACTATACGCCAGCGTAGGAAAGTTACGTTGGGTGGCTGAAGCCTATTTTTCGACGTATCTTGGTTTGTGGGTCGGCGCATAGATACGACAGCGCACATTTGTACTTATGTAGATACGTCGGCGTAAGTTCTTTGTGAATCCAGGCTATTGTGTTGAGATTCAGAAGTTTTCCTCATCCCGGCATAGTAGAGTATACAGTGAATGACATGTTTTTATATAGTAGGAAAATTGCAAATATAAAGTTATAGCTTCAGACTCCTTTTTTTGTCGGCTGCAGAATGGTACTTTTCTTTACTCTACTCAAAAACTCGGCAGCTGCAGAACAGGTTTTATAGAAATCTGACTCTTTTCTGTCATTACGCAATGTTTTATACCTGTCACTTTTTGTTAGGAAAGAAAAGGGCTGGGGAGGGGGAGAGGGAGGGGGTTATAAATAATGGAGCACGTCCAATGTTTTAACAATAAAAAAAACACACAGGGAAGGTAAAATGAAATGCACTCCTTGTTCTGTATATTCTGGCTGGGGTTAAACCTTGCTCTCTGTGAGTAAATGTAACTGGAGGGCATGTTGATGTAGCTAGCTGTGTGACTCTGTTACCTAACTGACAAGGAAAACCATGACCTTGCTTTATAACTGAACATTAAACTCCTATATTTACTTTACTGATATAACCTGTGATTGACTGGAGGTTCCAGAAATAAATGTTCACAGATACCCTCACGTTACTTGTACATTGGCCATACGCATAGCAGTTTTCAGGCAATTTTAGCAACCAGGGGCCAGATTCTCGGCGGCGTAGTGTAAGCCATTTACACTACCCTGCCGCAACTTACTGGAGCAAGTGCCGTATTCTCAAAGCACTTGCTCCGCAATTTGCGGCGATGTAGTGTAAATGGCCTGGCGTAAGGCCGCGTAATTCAAAGGGGGCGGCTTGTATTTAAATTAAGCGCGCCCCCATGCCGATCATACTGCGCATGCGCCGGCCATAAAAATAGCCCAGTGCGCATGCTCCAACACACGTCGAAAAACGTCAATGAAGCCGACGTGAGCGTCATTTACGCAAATCCCTATTCGCAAACGACTTAGGTAAACGACGGAAAAAGACGACGCTGTCCCTAGGCCATACTTAACATGGCATACGACCTTTGTAAATTTACCCCTCATATACAGCGCTGTATCCTGGCCTAGGCCAACAAGGCTCAGGCCTAGAGCAGCACTCTGCAGAGGGGCAGCATGGAAAGAGTCCCCGCCAGCTTGTGCTACACTGTTAGTGTAGGGCCAGTCTTATGGGCTGGACTGGACCGATAGGCAAATTAGTCCAGCGGCTACACTGCTTCCAGTATGCGGACGGTTGGCATTCCGCAACTGTGTGTGGGGGAGGGGGGTGGCGCTGCTTCTAATTTTGACTGACCTATCATCCTGGACCACAACCCTTCCTCACTGTGCTATGTTTTCTTCTGCACCATTGGCATGGTTATATCTTCTTAGTCCTCTCCATATAATTATCAGAAATTTGTGCTTAAAGTAGAACTATAGGCAACACTTTTTTTTTTTCATTTTGGATAGAGTAAGGCCTCGTACACACGATCAAATCTGTCTGCTGGAAACGGTCTGCCAGACCATCCCAGCAGACAGATTCGATCGTGTGGACGGGCGAGCAGACGGATTTGGCCACCCGACAGATTGGAAAGCATGCTTACCAATCCGTCGGCTGGGAACCCGTCCGCCCGACATGTCTGCTGGTTAGTACGCTAACCAGCAGACATGTCTTCTCGCACACGCGCCGAATGGTTTTGACCCATGCGCGGAAGTGTTTTACTTCCTGGTGCGGTGACGTGTGACGTACTTCCTGGTGCGGTGACGTGGCGGCGTCACCGACACGTCAGTGTACACGCGAGCAAACCAAAATCCAAGCAGACAGATTTGTTCAAATCAGTCGGTCCGACCGATTTGAACAAATGAATTGCCTCGTGTGTACGAGGCCTAAGGGAGGGTTATAGCCTCTGTCAGTTTATTTTTTTACCATCCCTGTCCCATTGCAGGGATTTCCCTTCACTTCCTGCCCCATAGCCTAACAGGAAGTGAGAGAAAATCTATGCTAATTAAGTCAATTCATTGCCCCCAGGCTCTCAGAACTAGTGTCCCCACTCGAAAAGGGGCAGGTCTAGGGCGGGTCTTAAACAAGAATGGGTGTGGCCTTGATGGGAAGGGGTGGGTCATATTTAAATTAGGGGGTGCGCGAGTTTCAGGCCTAGGGCAGCACAAAACCTAAATACACCCCTGCTCATATAGTAGGGGTAAGTTTACACTTACGGAAACAACATAAATGACGACGAGGCGGCGCAAAAACGTTCAGGAATCGACGTATCAGGCTCATTTGCATAGTCAAATGTGAAATCGACGTAAACGCCACCTAGCGGCCGGCGTAACATTACATTTAAGATCCGACGGTGTAAGATTATTACACCAGTCGGATCTCAGCGTAAATCCGGCGTATCATGTTCTCTGGATAGAAAAAAAATGATACGTCGGCGGGAAATTCGAATTACGCCGGTGTATCTGTGGATACACCGGCGTAATTCTTTGGAGAATCTGGCCCAAGGTGTTGATTGCAAAATGAACAAAATTGCAGAATTACGTTTTTATTCTGCATCAGAAACGCATGGACGGTGTTTAACAAGGCATCCAATGCCCCTAGTTCACGTCAGTGAAGTGCACTCCAGTGCAGTCAACAAGGGTAGGACATGTTGCATTTTTTTTCACTTCTAGGACACATTTGAAACGTGGCAAAAACGCAACAAAAACAGAATGGAATGCACATGTCCTTAATTGAGGTGAAGTAAAAAAAAAGAGGAGAGAAAACACTCTGGAATGCACATGCAGAAACGCATCCAAAATGCAGAAATTGTGGTGTAAACCTTTACTATCAGTTTTTTTAAAGTTACATATTCTGGTTGAAAAAAGTCCATCCAGTTCAACCAATAGATGCAGAAAAAAATTATACAATCCTATATACACAATCCTATACTTAAAGTTGATCTAGAGCAGGGGTCTCCAAACTTTTCAAACAAAGGGCCGCTTTATTGTCCTTCAGACTTTAAGAGGGTCGGATTGTGGCCAGCAGGGGTAGAAATTATCATGGGCCCATCATCAGTTAGGCCTCGTACACACGGGCAAGAATCTCGTCAGGAAAAAAACGTTGTTTTTCCTGACGGGATTCTTGGCAAGAATCTCTTGCCATCTGAGTGTACACACAGACCTTTCAAAAGAACCGCGGTTCTCTTGAAAGGCAAGAACGCAGTGACGTCATCGCGTACGACGAGCATGCGTTTGTCACATTTGATGCCGTCGCCGTCATCTTGCTTCACCGTACCCATGCCGTGAAAGCTAACTTGCACGCATCAAAGTCATTTTGCGGGTTTCCACGGCGACAGGTAATTATACACACTCTCGGGTTTCTCGTCGGAAACAGGCCGACAAGAATCTGGACGAGAAAATAGAGAGCAGGATCTCTATTTTTCTCGTCGAGATTCTGGCCAGATTTCCAGACGAGAAACCTAAAAGCCTCGTACACACGCTCGGTTTACCGAGCGTGTGTATGAGGATTGAGAATGAATATGGCCTCAGGGTTGGTGGTCAATAGGAGAAGTATTCCCCCTATTAGTAGGAGGAATAGTATCCCATCATTGGTATCGGTGGAAGATCTAGGGCCAGATTCTCAAAAAATTGCGTATCTGGCGGCGTAACGTATCGTATCGAATTTACACTACGCCTACGCAAATTACTGGAGTAAGTGCCGTATTCTCAAAGCATTTGCTCCGTAATTTTTGGCGGCGTAGCGTAAATGCGGCGTTGTAAGGCCGCATAATTCAAATAGTGAAGGAGGGGGCGTGCTGTATTTAAATTAAGCGCGCCCCCGCGTCAAACGAAGTGCGCATGCGTCGGCCGGGGGAAAAAGCCCAGTGCGCATGCTCCAGCTCACGTCGGAAAGCGTTGTTGAAACGTGATCGTCACTTACGCAATTCCCTATTCGCGAACGACTTAGTAAAACGATGTAACCGATGGAAAAAGACGACGCTGACCCGACACCATACTTAACATGGTAACGACGGAACTTCGGAAACATACCCCTCATATAGCAGGGGTAACCTTACGCGTACGGAAACTACGTAAACGACGACGGGGCGGCGGAAAAATGTTTGGGAATCGGCGTATTATGCTCATTTGCATAGGCAAATGAGAAAACAACGTAAAGGCCACCTAGCGGCCGGCGTTGTCATTACATCTAAGATCCGATGGTGTAATTGCTTTACACCTGTCAGATCTTTAGTGTATCTATGCGTAAGTGATTCTAAGAATCACTCGCATAGATACCCATTGAAAAAAACTGCGATACGACGGTGTATCTGAGATACACCGTCGTATCTCAGCTGAGAATCTGGCCCCTAGTGTCTTATTGTTTGTGTCAGTGGGAGGAATTGTGCCCCAAGGGCAAGATAAAGGCTAGCAAAGGGCCACATCTGGCCCTCGGGCCGCAGTTTGGAGACCCCTGATCTAGAGGAAGGCAAAACCCCCAGCAAAGCATGATCCAATTTGCTCCAGCAGGGGAAAAAAATTATTTCCGATCCCCCGAGAGGCAATCAGATATTCCCTGGATCAACTTTACCTATAAATGTCAGTACCCAGTTGTATTCATTTATTAATTATGTACATTTATGAAAGAATCAAGGCCTTTTTTAAAACAATCTTCAGAACTGGCCATAACCAGCTCTTGAGGGAGTCTATTCCACATTTTCTCATCCCTTATGCCGCCTACACACGATCAGACATTCCAACAACAAAATCATGGATTTTTTTCTTGCATACACACGGTCGCACAAATGTTGTAGAAAATTCAGATCGCCAAGAACGCGGTCACGTACAACGCGTATGACGGAAACTAATAAAGGGAAGTTCAATACCAGTCGTGTTAGTAGAAGTTTGTTGAGAGACGATTTGCGCTTTTCAGCCTCGTGCTTTTCAGTCAGTTACAGCGTGACAAATGTGCTATCTCTATTACGAATGCTAGTTTTACCAAACCAAGCGCTTCCGTCTTGTACTTGATTCAGAGCATGCTAGGAATTTTGTGCGTCAGAATTGTTTACACGCGATCGGAATTTACGAGAGCGGATTTTGTTGTCGGAAAATTTGAGAACAAGCTCTCAAATTTGTCTGAAATTCCGACAGAAAATGTCCAATGAGGCCTAAACACAGTCAGAATTTCCGTCAACATGCTCCCATCGAACATTTGTTGTTGGAAATTCTGAGCATGTGTACGCGGCATAACTGTGAAGAAGCCTTTCCATTTTTGGATATTAAATATGTTCCCTCCAAACGTAAAGAGTGCCCCCTTGTCCTCTGTGATGACCTTAAAGTAATTAACTCAACACCAAGTTCACTATATGGACCACTTATGTATTTCTAGATGTTAATCATATCCCCCCTTATTCTCCTCTTCTCAAGAGTGAATAAATTCAGTTCCTCTAATCTTTCCTCATAGCTGAGCTCCTCCATGCCTCGTATCAGTTTGGTTGCCCTTCTCTCCACTTTCTCCAGTTTCCCAATATCCTTTTTGAGAACTGGTGCCCAAAACTGAACTGCATATTCCAAATGAGGTCTTACTAATAATTTGTACAGTTGTACTCCTAGTATGTATGATGTGTGCATGTTTCTAGCCTCTAAGTGCATACCTTGAAAAAAATAACTGTTGATCTGAGGTTTTGTGGAGTTGTTCAGTCATTTCTATAATAGATAGCTTGTTGAAAATGGTTGCAGTTACGTAGCATTGACCCTGAATTTGGCCAGCATTAATGCTAATTGGATTTGAATCTGCCTACAGTAGGTGACTGGGATATTGTGTCAATCTCGCTCCCTTTCTCGGCGAGATTGAGCACTTGTGAGCCCCATCGCGAGAGCCAGCGCCGAGCTGGCTTGCCGCGATGGAGACAAAGCCGTCATAGAAGCGACGGGGATCCGACGCGGATTCCCGCCAATTCTACACGTGGGCGGAGTTTGTTATGAATCCTGAAGGAGAAATCCCCGCCGGATTTAAAAAAAAAATCCGGCATGGGTTCCCCCCTCAGGAGCATAACGGGCCCTTAGGTCTGTTATGGGTTGTAAGGAGACCCCCCTACGCCGAAAAAACGGCGTGGGGGTCCCCCCACAATCCATAACAGACCCGTATCCAAAGCACGCCGGCCGGCCGGTCAGGAAGGGAGTGGGGGCGAGCGAGCGCCCCCCCCCCCTCCTGAGCCGTACCGGGCAGCATGCCCTCAACATGGGGGGGTCAGGTGCTCTGGGGCAGGGGGCGCACTGCGGCCCCCCACCCCAGAGCACCCTGTCCCCATGTTGATGAGGACAGGGCCCCTTCCCGACAACCCTGGCCGTTGGTTGTCGGGGTATGCGGGCGGGAGGCTTATCGGAATCTGGAAGCCCCCTTTAATAAGGGGGCCCCCAGATACCGGCCCCCCACCCTAAGTGAATGAGTATGGGGTACATTGTACCCCTACCCATTCACCTGCAAATAAAAAGTGTAAACACAAATAAACCACACAGTGTATTGAAATATTTTATTAGTTGGCCGCCGGGGGGGGGGTGTGTATGATCGCTTTTATAAAAGCGCCCCCCTCCGGCGGGCTTCTGTGGGGGGTGGGTGCCGCCGTCTGGTTCTCTTCCGCCGCCGGGGGGGCGCTTTGATAAAAGCGCCCACCACCCGGCGGGCTTCTTTCGACGTCTTCGGCGGCTGGGGGGTCTTCTCCCACTCTCCGGGGTCTTCTCCGGCTCTCCGGGGGTCTTCTCCGCTCTCCGGGGGTCTTCTTCTTCTTCAGGACTCGCCGCCGCTATCTTCGTGTTAGCTCAATTACTGGCGGCGGCGAGTCCCCTCTTCTGTGACGTCTTCTTCTTCTCCAGATGTGGACGCGACGCTTCCTCCCGCTGTTATGCCGGGCGCGCGGCTCGCAGCGAATTATATAGGCCTGTCTTGTGACGTCGCAGTCCCATCATGCTCCGGTAGGTACCACGTGGTACCTACCGGAGCATGATGGGACTGCGACGTCACATCACAGGCCTATATAATTCGCTGCGAGCCGCGCGCCCGGCATAACAGCGGGAGGAAGCGTCGCGTCCACATCTGGAGAAGAAGAAGACGTCACAGAAGAGGGGACTCGCCGCCGCCAGTAATTGAGCTAACACGAAGATAGCGGCGGCGAGTCCTGAAGAAGAAGAAGACCCCCGGAGAGCCGCAGAAGACCCCCGGAGAGCCGCAGAAGACCCCCGGAGAGCCGGAGAAGACCCCCGGAGAGCCGGAGAAGACCCCGGAGAGTGGGAGAAGACCCCCCAGCCGCCGAAGACGTCGAAAGAAGCCCGCCGGGTGGTGGGCGCTTTTATCAAAGCGCCCCCCCCGGCGGCGGAAGAGAACCAGACGGCGGCACCCACCCCCCACAGAAGCCCGCCGGAGGGGGGCGCTTTTATAAAAGCGATCATACACACCCCCCCCCCCGGCGGCCAACTAATAAAATATTTCAATACACTGTGTGGTTTATTTGTGTTTACACTTTTTATTTGCAGGTGAATGGGTAGGGGTACAATGTACCCCATACTCATTCACTTAGGGTGGGGGCCGGTATCTGGGGGCCCCCTTATTAAAGGGGGCTTCCAGATTCCGATAAGCCTCCCGCCCGCATACCCCGACAACCAACGGCCAGGGTTGTCGGGAAGGGGCCCTGTCCTCATCAACATGGGGACAGGGTGCTCTGGGGTGGGGGGCCGCAGTGCGCCCCCTGCCCCAGAGCACCTGACCCCCCCATGTTGAGGGCATGCTGCCCGGTACGGCTCAGGAGGGGGGGGGGGGCGCTCGCTCGCCCCCACTCCCTTCCTGACCGGCCGGCCGGCGTGCTTTGGATACGGGTCTGTTATGGATTGTGGGGGGACCCCCACGCTCTTTTGTCGGCGTAGGGGGGTCTCCTTACAACCCATAACAGACCTAAGGGCCCGTTATGCTCCTGAGGGGGGAACCCATGCCGGATTTTTTTTTTAAATCCGGCGGGGATTTCTCCTTCAGGATTCATAACAAACTCTGCCCACGTGTAGAATTGGCAGGAATCCGCGTCGGATCCCCGTCGCTTCTATGACGCACTCGCTGGAATGTGCTTTTACTATTCCAGCGAGTGCGAGATATCGGCAGCCTGTCGCCGAGATTCAGCGCGATGCTGGCGTGCTAAAAACACATTCTCGGCGGCAGGCACTGTATATGCTTTACTTTAGAGTAGCCTTCCTCATCCAGAGTTGCATGGAACCTTAAGGTTCCTCCAGTGGTTGCAAGGGTTCCCTGACAAATGAACAATTTCTGCTGGTCAGATATGTAATTGTTTACAGCATAGGCGTGCGCACAGGGTGTGCCAGATGTGCCTAGGCACACCCTAATCACCCCATGTACATTGGCATTATCCAGTGGCGGCACCAGATGGGTAGTTGGGGGTGCCAGTGGCCAGTGTAAATGCCCCTGTTATATTAAAGGCTAGGTTTAACCTTAGGAACTCATTACACCCATCCCACTCAACTGTCTCCCACCACCAGAGCCTCCTCCCTGTGACAGCAGGTGGCATTCATGTGTGTTTAAACTTTGGGGTGCACACCCAAATGCAATAGGCTGCGCACACCTATGGTTTACAGCAATCAGCAATGATCTTTATCTCTATCTTTAAAGAGGTTTTTCAGTCTAAAAAAATACACATTCTGTAGCTGCTGACTTTAAAAAAAAATAAGGTAAGTAATGATGCCTCTATCCTATAGATATAATGTGCAAGTTAATATTTAGAGTGGGGCAGGATCTTTCTCATTTCTGGAATTGGGCTTAAAGAGGACCAGACTACTCTTATTTTTATATTTCAGTTTTGGGTGGACTAATCACTCACTCAGGCTGGATTTACACTATTGCCAATTGGATGTGGGTTTTGACGCATCCATATCGCATGACAGGGGAGTAAGACTGCCTGTCATTGGAGCCAGTTCACACATCCCTGGGGCAGCCGTGGAGCGCACACCAGAAGGATCCTGTGCGTCTTTGGCTCAGTTTTAGGTCCAAATTCAGGCAAAAATTCATACCTAATCCACCCCTGAAATGGAGAACAGGGACGTACCGGACCCCCTGCTGCGAGCCGCTCCACACAACACTGTGAACCCAGCCTTACTTTCCATATCCCTTGGAGACTCCCATAATAAGATCCCCCAGGCTGAGTTGCTAAACCCGCTGTCTCCTTCACCGCGGAATCCCATTTACTATTTCTGTAACAATTTCCATGATGTGCAATTCAAAAAGTAAAACTCCAGCAGGGTGATGAAGAAAGGTGCTGTAAATTGCTCAGCAGGCATGTGAACCTTACAACACAATTTACGGACTCTGCCTTTAGTTGTGTAATCAGAAATGAAAAAAATGTCATAATTAAGACACATCCAGACAAAACTGAGTGAACTTCCTCTTTCAATATGTTTCTTCCCGTTTTAAAATTTAAGAGGAACCTTGTGTGTGCTGAAAAATAAACACATTTCTTTAAATTCTGCCTTTTGGGCAGAACAAGCAAAGCAGCGTGATATATTGTATGTAATGGAGTGATATTGGGGGGAGGGTAGAGCACCAATGAATGTGTACCAGTTGGCGCCGTCCTTCTCATGTGATGTATACAGGACTTTGCAGAACAGTTGCTGCTTTCATAAAAGATTTTGTTTTAATCTGGTCCAAGTTATAAAGCAAAAAGAAAGTTAAAGCGGATGTAAAGTTATTTTTTTTCCCTAAAATAAAAAACTTGTCATATTTACTTGCCTAGGCATGGGCTACTGGTGTTACCTATGCAAAGGCAGCCCTAGGCTTTGTGAGGCCTTAGGCAAAATTTAGACATGAGGCCCCACTCGCATCCCCAAAATGGAAAAATAATTTCAAGCAAGAAAAATGGCCGCAGAAAGATGCACGGATCTAGCACACAGGTGATCAGCACCACTTCTAGGGCACCCTCCACCCCCATTAAACATATGCAGCCAATATAACATCTGGGACCTAGCAAGGTGACAGTAGGGAACAGAAAACACAGGGCAGCACTGGAGGTGGTGGCACGCCATCCTGGTGATTAATCACAGGCAAATTAGGCGGATGTGAGCCCCCTGTGAGTGTGAGGCCTTAGGCGGCCGCGAGGCCCATGTGAGTGTGAGTTGTGAGTGTAGCACTTTCGCCGACGTATCTACAGATACGCCGCGTAAGTACAAATGTGCGCCGTCGTATCTATGCGCCGGACCCACAAACTAAGTTACGTCGAAAAATAGGCTTCTTCCGACCAACGTAACTTTCTTACACCGGCGTATCGTGGGCGCATATTTACACTGGATGCATATGGAAGTTTCGATTCAGATATGCAAATGAGGGAGATGCGCCGATTCACAAACGTAGATGCGCCTGGCGCATGTTTTAAGCAATTTGCGTAAGGGTTACGTCTGGCGTAAAGTTATTCCTTATATAGGAGGCGCAACCCATGCAAAGGTGTAGACCAGGGAATGGACGCCGTCGAATTTTACGACGTGTACGCCGTTTACATAGTACGTGAATAGGGCTGTGCGTAGGTTACGTTCACGTCGTAGGCAGTGTTTCGACGTATTTTCGATGTGACTGTGAGCATGCGCACTGGGATGCGTCCAAGATACGACGCATGCGCTGTTCGTTTTTTGAAGCTCAGCCCATCATTTCCATGGGGTCACGTTTCCTTTTAATATATCATGCCCACTTCCATCTTCTTTGACTTACGTCAGCTTACGCCGACAACTATACGCTACGCCGGCGCAACGTTGGGGGCATTTTCTTTGTGAATTTCATACTTGGGGCCAGATTCTCAGAAGAGATACGACATCCTGTCTCTTAGCTTAGGTCTACAGATAATTCCTTGGACCTCATGGCTTATAAATATTACTCATGGCAATATTATAAAATATTGCAACAACTACTCTAGGGCCTCTGATAAAAAATATATATATAATGTTTGGGGATTCCAAGTAATTTTCTAGCAAAAAAATTATTTTAACTTGAAACCAACAAGTGTCAGAAATAGATTTAGGGCCAGATTCAGATACAATTACATTGGCGCAGAGTATCAGAGATACACTACGCCGCCGTATTTTACCAGGCTCTACGCCGAATTCTGGTAGATTTTGTCCCTTACGGTACGGCTGTAGTGTTTTTCTCGCCGCGTAATCGAAATACGCGATTAGGGGGCGTGAAGCATTTAAATTAGGCGTGTCCCCGCGGCGATCGAACTGCGCATGCTCCGTCATTTTTTGTTTGAGTAGCGTCGTTTACGGACATTCCTATTTCCGGACGACTTACGTAAAAAATAAAAAAAGATGTCGGAAAACGTTGAAATTCGACGCGGGAACGACGGCCATACTTAACATGGGCTGTCTAATATTAGACCAGCAAAAAGCTGGTATAACTTTACGCAGCAAAAAGATGACTAAAGATGCCGTAAGAGATTGCGATTGACGTTCGTAACTTCGTGGATCGTCGGCAAAAGCTCATTTGCATACCACGACGCGGAAAACGACAAGAACCCCACCCAGCGGCCGCTAATTTATTGCAGCGTAGATCCGAAGGCGTACGAACACATAAGCCAGTCGGATTGAAGCCCGCAGCCGTATTTTCATGGTTTGAGGTTTCAGAGTAGTGAAAAAACACGCGTAATGGTGAAACTTCCCTCATTTACAGACCGAAATGCATTCCTTTGATCAAAAGAACAAAATGTTACAATGTTTATAGTTAGCTCAGCGGCTGAGGAATGTTGTGATACTTGGCAGACTGCCTGTTTGTTTTGTTCTTTTGACAGCTGTCGGCTTGAGCAGAGAACTCTGCATAGAATCTGGAAAATGCTTTGTTAAGATCGCAAGGGGGATTCATTTTTAACGATTAATCCTGCAGCTCTATGTGAGGCCTTATATAGACAGGTGTGTGCCTTTCCAAATCATGTCCAATCAACTGAATTTACCCCCGGTGTACTCCATTCAGCTTGTAGAAACATCTCAAGGATGATTGGTGGAAACATGATGAGTACCTGGGCTAAAAAAAATTGTGTCACGGCAAAGGCTGTAAATACTTATGTACATGGTATTTATTTTTATTTTTTTAAATAAATTTGCAAAGATTTCAAAGAAACTTCTTTCACTTTTTCATTATGGCATATTATTTGTAGAATTTTGAGGAAAATAATTAATTTAATTCATTTTGGAATAAGGCTGTAACATAAAATGTGGAAAAAGTGAAAAGAAACACTGGAATTCTAGTCACTACCAGTGCACTATGGTATATTTGCTTTGGAAAAATAAATCACCTCTAAAGCCTGGATGTTGCTAAGTTATATAAAACTGTAATGCCGCGTATACACGATCGCACATTCCGACAAAACCGTGGATTTTTTTTATGACGGATGTTGGCTCAAACTTGTCTTGCATACACAGGGTCACAAAAATGTTGTCGGAAATTCAAAACATGTACAACACTACAACGAGCCGAGAAAAATGAAGTTCAATGATTCTGTGCATGCTTCGAATTGATTCCGAGCATGCATAGGATTTTTGTGCATTGAATTGTGTACACGCGGTTGGAATTTCTGATGAGAATTTTTGTTGTTGGAAATTCCAACAGCAAATGTCTGATGGAGCATACACACGGTCGGACTTTCCGACAACAAGCTCACATCAAACATTTGTTGTTGGAAATTCTGACCGTGTGTATGCGGCATTAGTTTGTTTTTACATTTTAGAATGGGGTACCTTGAGTATATGCATAATTTTAATGTGTCTTGGCTGAAAAAAGGTTGAGATACACTGGTGTAGGTACTCGCCGGTACTCACCAGGGCTCCTGATGTTGGAGGTGGGTTTTGCTCTGTGTTAGTACAAGGTCATGGTCCTCAGGATCACCCCACCAGGATGTGAGAAAATTGGGGTCATGTAACAAATGTAGCAGGTAGCGATCAATAGAGCCGAAACAACTAATCGATTAATCGACAACTAATCGATTATGAAATTAATCGATTACAATTTTCATAATCGATTAATCGACCAGTAACATAATGGGGTTAAAAAAAAAAATAGCTCTTCATAGTACAAAAAAGTAAATCGCTACTGTAAATATTACTTTCACTGTCCCACAGTAAAAAAATGAATCTCTTACAGTAGCGATTATTTGCTCTTTTTGTACTTATTTTAGTTTTTTTAACCCATTATGTTACTAAACTGTTTTTTTTTTTTTTAAGGCTATTATCCGATTAATCGATTAATCGAAACAATAATTGGCCAACTAATCGATTATGAAAATAATCTTTAGTTGCAGCCCTAGCGATCAAGCAGAAGTGCAGTCTATAAACAAGCCAAAGGTTGATAACAAGTAGTAGCTGGATGAGATCAGACAGAAGTGTAGTCAATAAACAAGCCAGGGTCCGGTAACAAAGACAAGGGCAGCATCAGGTATGCAAGGAGCAAGGTATCAACTGGAGAGATCACAATAATCTGCCAAACAAGAAATGTGAAGACATGTTTTAAACCAGGAATTTCATGGGAGGAGCAAAGGATTCAAAGTTCACTAGAGACAAGACTCAAAGCAAGGTTGTCCACAGAATCAGTCAGGGAGCTGTCCAGCATCCCCGGTGGCACAACGAGAAGAGCCACGATCAGACGCTGCAAAGGTTGTCGTTTCAGACTTGCATCCGGACAGCCACGGCGTCCTACCTATTTCAGTTTAATGGTCTTAAAACAAACATAGGCAAAGCAGGTATTAGAAATGTATAGAGAACATCCGGGACTGGTCATAGCTATGAATAAGCACTGTATGATAGTGTGAAACGTGTCAGCTTTTCTCCTGATTTTTTGCTGTGATATGCTCATGTTGTGACCAGTTTTATTAAAAGAAACCATTTTTTTGGAGTGCGGCCGTCCCGGTTTTTCTCTATACATTTTTGCATACTATTGCAGTGCCGGCACCCAGGCGTTTGGACTCCACCTTGCAGTTCCCTGGGACCTCTGAGCGGTAAACTTTAGAAAATTGTGGCCCAATCTAGATGATAATGTTTATACTGGATGATTACAGTCGTGTCTGTGGGTTGAAGCAGAAAGTCCCAGCTGATCCTCATTATGAGGAGAAGCATTTCTCTGCTGACCCGTCCCTGTTGTCTCCCCTGAGATTAGACAGATGACAGGGTTGTCTGGCTTCTTTCCTGCTACCCTTACCAATAAACAAGCCTAGCCGGCAAAAACAAGCATTAATGTTAATGGAATGATTGTATTGCCTACATGCCTGAACACTATCTAATGTCTACGGCAGACTTGGTCAACTTTGAGCAGTTAGTGAGGAGTTTTGCCTGAGCAGTTACCACAAGCATAGCCGTTTTGCAGCTTTTCCTTTTTAAAAAGCTGTAAGGGTTGAACAGGGTGAGAGAAAATAAGCATGGTTGTGGAAAGTGAGGGGAGGGAGGGGGAGGCATCGCGTGAGTGAAACAAGGGACAGCATGGCCGTGTGTG
Organism: Rana kukunoris; assembly: GCA_029574335.1. NCBI lineage: Eukaryota > Metazoa > Chordata > Amphibia > Anura > Ranidae > Rana > Rana kukunoris. Next base: position 45,251,411 of record CM056059.1, read on the forward strand.
TGTTTTGTGGTTGGAGTCTCCTCCCTGTTTATATCGCTTTCTATATTTAGCTTCTGAGTCATAAGATATTTTACTACCCACAATGCACTACCAGCACCTGACTACTGCTTTTTTTTTTATCTTCCCAGCAAACTGAGTTTAAAGATTACCCTGAGGATACTGAATTGGTTTCATAGTAATTTTATGAGCTAAGTCTTTCTAACGCTATGAGAAGTAAACAGTATCTCTATGAATAACAATTCTAAACTCTGAAACAAATCTCTTAGGTCCAGATTCTCATATTTTTGCGTAAATGCCAGTGGGGCGTAGCGTATCCTATTTACGCTACGCCGCCGCAACTTCGGACGCAAGTGCCGTATTCTCAAAGCACTTGCGTCCTAGGTTACGACGGCGTAGCGTAAATGACCCGACGTAAGCCCGTGTAATTCAAATGTGGAAGAGGTTGGCGTGTTTTATGTGAATGTTTTGTGACCCCCACGTTTATGACGCTTTTTTGAACTGCGCATGCGCCGTACGTGGACGTATACCAGTGCGCATGCACAAAATCACGTCGCAAATAGTCAATGGTTTCGACGTGAACGTAACTTACGCAAATCCCAATTTGCGAACGACTTACGTAAACGACGTAAAAATCGACGCTGTCCCAACGTCCATACTTAACATTGCGTACGCCTTACCTACGCAAAGTTACCACTCATATAGCAGAGGTAACTTTACGCTTACGCAAACGACGTAAAAAAACGACGACTGGGCGCAATTACGTTCTAGCTCATTTGCATATTCGACAGGGCTAATCGACGGAAGCGCCACCTAGCGGCCAGCGTATATATGCAACTTAGATACGACGCTCGTATCTAAGCAAAATTCCAGCGTATATTGTTTTCGGAATACAGAAAATAGATACGCCGGCGCTTCTTAGAAAATATGCGGCGTATATCTCCAGATACGCCGACGTAACTCTGCTGAGAATCTGGCCCTTAAGGGCCAAGTATTTACTAAAGTGTCTAGGACTGCAACTGTTACCATTTTCATGTGTAGGGGGACCATACACTATAACGTGGTCTTCAAATTAAAGCAGCGTTCCACCCTAAAAATGAACTTTCTATTAACAGCTTGCCTTTAATGTAAAAAAAAAAATGTTTTTGAAAAAATCTGGCTGTTACTAGGCAAATTTCGTAATCTGCCCAGTTCCTGGTCCTAGTTCAGGGGTGCCCAACCTTTTGAGGAGCGAGGACCACTTTATCGACTTGGTAACCAGTCGCGGGCCACAATGAGCATCAGTGGCGTATGGTTTGTCAGCACCCGGGGCAAGGCAAGTAATTTGCGCACCCCTAACCTGTGGACTTTTAGCACTCCCTGAGTCTCTTCACTTCCTACTATAGTACTGACCAGCCTGATTCCCACTCTGACCACTACACCAACCTACCTACTGGATTTCTACACTGACCTACCTGATACCTACACTGACCACTACACTAACCTACCTACTGGATTTCTACACTGACCTAGCTGATACCTACACTGACCACTACACCAACCTACCTACTAGATTTCTACACTGACCTACCTGATACCTACACTGACCACTACACTAACCTACCTACTGGATTTCTACACTGACCTAGCTGATACCTACACTGACCACTACACCAACCTACCTACTGGATTTCTACACTGACCTACCTGATACCTACACTGACTACTACACTAACCTACCTACTGGATTTCTACACTGACCTAGCTGATACCTACACTGACCAGTACACCAACCTACCTACTGGATTTCTACACTGACCTACCTGATACCTACACTGACCACTACACTAACCTACCTACTGGATTTCTACACTGACCTAGCTGATACCTACACTGACCAGTACACCAACCTACCTACTGGATTTCTACACTGACCTACCTGATACCTACACTGACCACTACACTAACCTACCTTCTTCCTATACTTGCCACCACTACACTGACCTACCTGTCCACTACACTACCTGATTCCTACACTGTCCACTACACTACAATGACCACTACACTGTCACCTACACTGCACTGTCCACTAACCTGTCCCCTACACTACACTGACTATTGCACTGACCACTACACTACACTGCCCACTTTATTGCAGTGACAATTGCACTGACCACTACACTACACTGCACTGACAATTGCACTAACCACTACACTACACTGCCCACTTCACTGCACTGACCACTACACTGCACTGTCCACTACACTGCACTGCCTACTTCACTGCACACTACACTGCACTGCACACTACACTTCACTGTCCACCTCACTGCACTGTCCACTACACTGCACTGCCCACTTCACTGCACACTACACTGCACTGCACACTACACTAAACTGCACCTCACTGCACTGTCCACCTCACTGCACTGACTTCTACACTTATACTGACACCAGACGGTTTTTTATTTAAGTTGGGCTGCTCCCTCTCTCCCCAGACCGTATCCACCCCCTCACCTGCAACTTGTATCTTCTATCAGTCTGGAGGTGAGGGGGAACCTGGAGGAGGTGAAGGCAGCAGTGTTCACAAAGGTGGAGGCGGGACTCCAGGAGCAATCACGATCACAGATAGGCCAGCCTGGCCGTGATCACGGATAGGCCAGCACCACCGTGATCACTGATAGGCCAGCCCCGTCGCGATCACAGATATGTCAGCCCCGCCGCAAATTACCCCATTCACTAATGCTCAGAGATGGCGGGTCGGGAGTCCGCAGTCTGTGCTTGCCGACCCGCCATCTCAGAGCGTGACATGGCGGGCCACATGTGGCCCGCGGGCCAGCGGTTGGGCATCCATGTCTTAGGTCAGTGGCCTCCAAACTGCGGCCCGGGGGCCAGATGCGGCCTTTTGCATGCTTTTATCTGGCCCTTGGGGCACTATTTCATGCATAGATACCAACAATAAGGCTTATTTCCCCCCAACGTATGCCTATGTAGGAGTAAAATTCCTCCCAATGACACTAATGATGGGACACAATTCCTCCCAACAACGCCAAAAATGGAGCCTAATAAAACCAATGATGGGGTACAGTTCCTCCCATCGACACGAATAATGGGGCACAATTACTCCCACTGCATCAAATGATTGACCAATTTTTTTCCCCACTGACGCTGAGACATCTTCTACTCCCAATGGCCCCTGTCCGGCCCCCCTAAAGTCTGAAGGACAGTAAACTGTCACTTTGCTTAGAAAGTTTGGAGACCCCTGTCTTAGGTGGTTCAACTTCCTTTCCTAAGACCCCATTGCCTCCTGGGAAATGATGACACTTATTTCCCAGGAGTCCCTGGGCATTATTGTGCCTAAAAATCGCCCATCATGCACCTCTCCCTGAAAACCAGGAAGAAAAAGGAACAGGGCTTCAAATGCCCAAACATATGATGGAGACGGCCACAACATGAGCTGGAGGATATAAGGCAAGTGTTTGCAATGATTTCTGGAATGATTGGGGAGATATTAATATGTTTTAGGGACTATTTAATGTGATTCATTTTAGCTTACAAAAAAAAATGGTGCCCGGAACCCCGCTTTAAGTGGCTGGAGCCACGATGCCGTCACTCCCGTGAACGCGTGCGGGAGACCTCTTTCCGGCAAGGGCCGGCGTCTGTGGGGTGGATTTACTAATGGCCAGGGCTTTTTTTCTGAGAGAATAGGTGCAGAAACTCAACCATGCCCGCCACACACACATACCTGTCAAATGGCATCAAATAGTAGCTCTTGCCTCTGCATACAACCCCTCCCTCCACTGCCCTCATCTTCTCCCCCCTCCTTAAAAGCTTCACCATTTGCCAAGTGTCTTGCCTTTGTTGCAATATTAAGCTGAAGCACCAGCTGTAGTACCTCCCAGCTTACTAGACTATACTACAGACACTTGCAAGGGAGATCATGCAGTAGGAGCATCAACAACTGGTCACCAGGGAAAAATGGAGACCACAGAGGGTGCAGCCTACATTCACTAAGCTCTGGGGAAAATGATTGCAATTACACTTATAAAATGCACAGTCTATTTACCTTTATTAATTAAATCCACTCCATTAACCACTTAAGGACTTGCTCATGTACATATACGTCAGTACTTTAAAGATGGATATCTCGGTAACGGCAGCAGCTGCTGCCACAACCAAGGTATCCATCTTTAGCATGAGTGGTCCTGTTTACGATAACGGTGGTCTCCGCGGCGGATTCGCCGCAAGATCATCGTTATCGGCGGCAATCGGGTCCTTCTGCTGGCTGTGTGGGGAATGCGAGTGAGGGCAAGATGGCCCCCACCCGTCCCCATAGCTTTGCAGGGCGGAAGTGAACGCCACAGAACGCGGTGACGTAAAACACAACGAAGTGCTGAAAAAATGAAGTTCAATGCTTCCAAGCATGCGTCAACTTGATTCTGAGCATGTGCAGCTTTTTAACTGATGCTTTTGCATACTAACGATCGGTTTGGACCTATCGGTTAGGCGTCCATTGAAGGATAACTGACCAATGGGGCCCACACACGATCGGTTTGGACCGATGAAACAGACCTTCAGTCCGTTTTCATCGGTTTTGACCGATCGTGTGTATGCAGCCTTAACCACTTCCCGCCCGGTTAATTGTAGATTGACGTCCAGGAAGTGGTTCTGAAATCCTGACTGGATGTCTATTGACGTCTTGCAGGATTTAATGCCACGTGCGCACGTGGGGGCGCGCAGCGCGGCGATTGGTGATGTGGGGTGTCAGTCTGACACCCTGCATCTCCAATCTCGGTAACGAGGCTTGTTACCACGTGATCAATCACGGCTGATCACGATGTAAACAGGAAGAGCCGTTGATGGCTCTCACTCGCGTCTGACAGACGCTAGTAGAGGAGAGCCGATCGGCGGCTCTGCTGACAAGGGGGGTTCACGCTGATTGTTTATCAGCGCAGCCCCCCCCCCCCCCTCGGATGCCCGGATGCCCCTAGACCACCAGGAAAGGGCAAAAAAAAATGGGGCAATAAAAAAAGTCAGTAAAAAAAAAAAAGGCCAGTAAAAAAAAAAAAAGATGCCAGTCAGTGCCCACATATGGGCACTGACTAGCAACATGGATCCATCAGTGCCACCCCACAGTGTCCATCAGTGCCACCCCTCAGTGCCAATCCATGCCCAGTGCCCACCTATCAGTGCCCATCTGTGCCACCCATAAGTACCCATCAGTGCCGCCTATGAGTGCCCATCTGTGCCGCCTATGAGTGCCCATCTGTGCCGCCTATGAGTGCCCATCAGTGCCGCCCATGAGTGCCCATCAGTGCCGCCTATGAGTGCCCATCAGTGCCACATACCAGCGCCGCCTATCGGTGCCTATCAGTACTACCTCATCGGTGTCCATCAGTGCCACCTCATCGGTGCCCATCAGTGCCACCATATCAGTGCCTGTAATTAAAAGAGAAAACGTACTTATTTACAAAAACATTAACAGAAATTTTTTTTTTTTTTTTTTTTCAAAATTTTCAGTCTTTTATTAAAAAATAAAAACGGCAGAGGTGATCAAATACCACCAAAAGAAAGCTCTATTTGTGGGGAAAAAAGGACGCCAATTTTGTTTGGGTACAGTGTAGCATAACCACGCAATTGTCATTCAAAGTGTGACAGCACTGAAAGCTGAAAATTGCCTTGGGCGAGAAGGTGCGTAAGTGCCTGGTATGGAAGTGGTTAAAGGAACATTTTTTTTGTTGTCATTTATTCAAATGACAAAATGTCCATATTTTTTTTTTGAATTTTAGTCTAAATATGAGATCTGAGGTCTTTTTGACCCTAGATCTCATATTTAAGAGGACCTGTTATGCTTTTTTCTATTACAAGGGATGTTTACATTCCTTGTAATGGGAATAAAAGTGATCAATTTTTTTTTTCAGTGTAAAAAATTATAAAATAAAAATAAATAAGAAAACAAAACATTTTTTTTTAAAGCGCCCCGTCCTGACGAGCTCGCGCGCAGAAGCGAACGCATACGCGAGTAGCTCCCGCATATGAAAACGGTGTTGAAACCACACAAGTGAGGTATCACCGCGATCGTTAGAGCGAAAGCAATAATTCTAGCCCTAGACCTCCTCTGTATCTCAAAAAATGCAACCTGTAGAATTTTTTAAACGTCGCCTATCGAGATTTTTAAGGGTAAAAGTTTGACGCCATGCCACGAGCGGGCGCAATTTTTAAGTGTGACATGTTGGGTATCATTTTAATCGGTGTAACATTATCTTTCACAATATATAAAAAAATTGGGCCAAATTTATTGTTGTCTTATTTGTAAGACTGCTGCGCAAAAACGGTGTGACAAAAAGTATTGCAATGACCGACATTTTATTCTCTAGGGTGTTAGAAAAAAATATATATAATGTTTGGGGGTTTAAGTAATTTTCTAGCAAAAAAAAATTTTTTAGTCTTGTAAACACCAAATCTGAAAAACACCCAAGGTCCTTAAGTGGTTAATAAAAACAATATTCTACGTTTTTCAAGATAGAAAGCTCTATTACCAGATAATGTTATGAACAGTTCATCACAAATCCATCCTTGATGCAACTCTTTTACAATCAGTAATGTGACAAAGTAGAGTGGGTCTTTCGTAGTATAACTTAAAGTAGAGGTACTTTTTGCCTTTAAACCAATGAAAATGTTAGGTGGTGTACTTCACTTCTTTCTTGTTTATCACAATTTGCTTCCTCTTACTTTCCAGCTCGACTTGGTAACATTGTTACATAATCTGAAGCCCAGTGGGGTAACTTGCTTCCTTATCTTGAGTATAGTCTTACTAAAATAAAATCAGAAGACACGAGCGGCTGTACGCAAGCCAGCAAATATCTTATGCCTTGTACACACGATCTGAATTTCCGATGAAAAAAACATTTTTCAGAATTTTTTCATCAGATATTCCGACCGTGTGTGGGCCCCATCTGCCTTTTTTCCGTTGGAGTTTAGAAATGGAACATGTTTTATTTTTTTCTGATAGAAAAAAATCCTATCGGAAATTCTAAACGGCTGTGTGGAACTTCGACGGAGAAAAAAACACGCATGCTCAGAATCAAGTCGACGCATGCTCGGAAGCATTGAACGTCGTAGTGTTTTACCTCACAGCGTTTTGGGCGGTTGGAATTTGGTCTGACAGTGTGTATGCAAGACAGCTTGAATGGAAATCCTGATGGAATATTTCAGCGGAAATTCCGATCGTGTATACAGGGCATAACTCTTACCTCTATTGTGCAAGCGATATGAGGATTCAGTGACTTGTTGAGACAGCATTTGTTATTCTATACATTTTGTAAAACCTATTGTACAGGGTAGACGATTTTAGCTGATTTTTTTGGCTTCCTTTTTCTATAATTGTCTGCTCTCAACATATTCAGAGCCTGTAGAGTGCTTAGAAATATGCATGCAATTCTACACATAGAGCGGCACTAGCATATTCATATCCCCTACCAATTATTTAAAGCTTAAGGTTTATTCTGCCTGTACTGTATTTAGTCTTCCCTAGCCCCCCCCCCCCCCCCCCATCAACATGCTAATAAAATGTTAAATTAAACCAATGCTTCTCTATGCAGTGCAGGCTGGTGGGAGGGGCCAGCAGGGTGCCGTACATAGCTTCCCAAAAACAGGAATCTGTGGTAAGATTCACATATGATGACGATGAGCCGCCTTGACTGAACTAAATTCCAGTAAAAGAAAGGGGCAGACCAGTCTGTTACATCGTCGTGTATTAGTTGCAGTTTTACGCTGGCCGCTAGGTGGCCCTTCCATCGTTTTACGCGTCGAATATGTAAATTAGGGATTTACGCCGATTCCCGAACGTACTTGCGGCCGGGCGTCGTAGTTTACGTTGTTTGCATAAGGCTTTTTCCGGCGTAAAGTTACCCCTGCTATAGGAGGCGTAGCCAATGTTAAGTATGGACGTCAGGACAGTGTCGAATTGTACGTCGTTTACGTCGTTTGCGTAAATCGTTCGGGAATGGGGCTGTACGTAAGTTACGTACACGTTGTTTACATTGACTACTAGCGACGTGATTTGAAGCATGCGCACTGAGATACGTCCACGGACGGCGCATGCGCCGTTCAGAAAATACGTAAATTGCGTGGGGACATAAATCACACCCCCACATTAATAATTTGAATTAGTCGGACACTTTAAGCTACACCGCCGCAACTTATGGAGCAAGTGCTTTCTGAATAAGGCACTTGCCCATAAAATTTGCGGAGGCGTAGCGTAAAGAGCATACGCGAGGCCCGCACAAAATTACGCCACCCTCTCTGAAACTGGCCCCTGATGCGCACCTGAATTAGTGTACAGGGAGGCATCGGACCCCCTGCTGTGAGCCAAGGGGGCAGCAAGTGGGAACCCAGCCTTAGTGTCAGACTTACGGCCCCTGGTAGTGTAGGCAGGAGGCATGGGAGTGTGGAGTGGTTAGAGAGCCTGTATTTGTAGAAGAAGCAGCTCTGGATCCGGGTTCAGAGGGGATGATGACCCACTTGGCAGCAGACAGGTTCACCGGTGAGTGATGCTGAGCAGGAGCAGAGCAAATTGGTCAGGTCACAGGCAGGTTTGGCAACGGTTAGGCAACGAGGAACAGGTAGGTTCAGGGTCAAGGCAAGCCGAGGTCAGGTGCAGGCGGAAGACTAAGGAGAATCCAAGTAACAAGCCGGGTCATCAGGAGATCAAAGTTCAGAGCAGGTAATGTGAGCAAGGGACACAGGGAGCCACCAATGCGCACAGGAACATACAGGCGTATGCCAGAGCGGCCAACAGCGTGTCCATTATGGGAACTTGCCCATTCCCGCTTCTTTGCTTATGAGACCCCTCTTAATATGAAACCAACCAGCCCGAAACCTTTATAACGCAGCCCTGTGTTCCTAATGCCCATTAAATACATGACTTTTGTCAAGGCTGAATTTGAGCTTTGCTTTTCCCAACACTAAGGCCACGTACACACGATCAGACTGGTCCGATGGATCGTTTTCATCAGATCAGGCTGAAGTGGTCTGATGGTCTGTTGTGCGTACACACCATCGGACCAAAAATCCGATCAGACCAGAACACGGTGACGTAGAACACACCGCCGTGCTGAAAAAAGTAAGTTCAATGCTTCCAAGCATGCGTCGACTTGATTCTGAGCATGCGCGGGTTTTTGGTCCGATGCTTTGGCGTACTAACCATCGAATCTGTCCGTCGGACAGGTGTCAGTCGGACAGATTTTAAAGCAAGTTTTAAAACTTTGGTCCAACGGACAAAGGTCCGATGGGCCGTACACACCATAGACCAGTTTCATCGGACCGGTCTGATCGTGTGTACGTGGCCTAAGCCTCATCCCTGTGATTCAGCTATAAAATGCTGGAAAATCCCTGGGTAGTAGAGACTAAGGGCCAGATTCTCAAAGAATCCCCGGCGGCGTAGCGTTAGCCATTTACACTACGCCGCCGCAACGTACTAGAGCAAGTGCTTTATTCACAAAGCACTTACTTGTAAAGTTGCGGCGGCGTAGCGAAAATCCCCCGGTGCAAGCCCGCGTAATATAAATGAGCCGGGTAGGGGGCGTAGAGCATTTAAATTAGGCGCGTTCACGCGCCGAACGTACTGCGCATGCGCCGTCCCAAAAACGTCCCGACGTGCATTGCGCAAAATGACGTCGCCAGGACGTCATTGTTTTAGACGTGTACGTAAATGGCGTCCAGCCCCATTCACGGACGTCTTACGCAAACGACGTTAAATTTTTCAAATTTTTTCTTTCTTTTTCCTTCACGTAGGTTTTGGTGCCTAATATATAGGGGATCTGCTTTCCCCTTCGTACATTGATCACACCTAGCATTTGTGCCCTAATTTTAGGGTACTTATTATTTCCCCTTTATACACGATTCCCCTTTTCCCTAACCTTTTTCACTTTATTGATCACAATAAAAGCCACATTATTCTTCTCTTTCCTCGATAGCACTCAGGACTTTTTGGCCCTAACATTAGGGAATTTTTTTTTTTTGACCCACACCAACTGGACCTTAAGTCTCAACATATAGGGGTTATTATGTACCCCCCTTACACATTGAACACATATATTTTTTTTTCCTCTCACTCTGTGGCCGTGTACACACGACCGAGGTTCTCGCTGGAAACCAGCGAGAACCTCGCTGGAAGCTGCATTCCAGCGAGGACCTCGGCCGTGTGTACACTCTCGGCGAGCTTCCCGACGGGAAGCCCGTCGAGCAGAAATAGAGAGCACGCTCTCTATTTGCTCGACGGCCCGCCTGGAAGAATGGCTGGTTGCCATTCTCGACGGGCGGGTCGCCAATTTCGACGGCCGGCAGGGAACCTCGACGGGCGGAACGATGTGTTCTGCCCGTCGAGGTTCTCTGCCATGTGTACACGGCCTGTCTCTCTCTCTCTCTTTCCCTCTCTCTGCATATATCCCCTCTACCTGGCTCCCATTCAACTTCTTAGAATCACTTCGCGAAAAAGCTGCTCCAAAGAACTCTGTTTACCCTGATTAATAACAATGGGATTAAGGAGTAAAAAAGGAAGATAAAATTAAATAGAAGTAAAACCTCTAGACAGGGGGGAATGTAATGCAATTGATAGGCAGCATAGTTAGTGGTAGGATGGTATAAAAATGATAAAAATTAGCATTATTTTTGAGACAATGTATATATGTGCGTATGTATAATGTGTATTTATTTGTTGTATAGTTTTTTATGTATATTATGTATTTATTCGTTGTATACTTGGAAAATAATGATTAATAAATACATTTTGGAAAAATGGCGACGCGGGAACGACGGCAATACTTAACATAGGATGCGCAACCTTCGGGCTGCTTTATCTTTACGTTCGGGAATCGGCGTATTAGGCTCATTTGCATAGGCAAATGAGAAATCAACGTAAAGGCCACCTAGCGGCCGGCGTTGTCATTACATCTACGATCCGACAGTGTAATTGTTTTACACATGTCAGATCTTCACCTGTATCTATGCGTAAGTGATTCTAGGAATCACACGCATAGATACCCGGGGAAAATAACTGCGATACGACGGTGTACCTGAGATACACCGTCGTATCGCCTCTGAGAATCTGGCCCTAAGGCTGGCCATACACAGTGCAAATTTCTCACGATTCCCGCCGAGAGGAGCCAGTGATTATTGCCCACGGCTATAGCACTCGATTGCGATAATCACAAGAGAATCCGGCAAACTGGTTGTACCCGAGCTGATCGATCAACTTGGTACATTCAGCCTTCCCATTAACGGTTTGAATCTCGGCTTGTTCCTGCTGAACTGGCCGATATTTGAACCATGTATGGCGGGCCTTAGGCAATGACAGTTAAAAAACAACAAGCGAGACTAAAGCTGGCCATACTGATTGTAACAGAAACTTCCATTTATGCTGCCCAGCATGGATATGGAAATCTCCCACTGTCGATCTTGAATTTTGAGAGCTGGTCCTGCCAACTGTCAGAATACCCAAACAGCGTCTGCATCTGATTGGATGCAGGGTGAGGCTCTGTTTGGTCATATATTTTTCAATCAAGGGATGTCAGACAGGAGGCAGCTGACAAGATGAGAGTCCTAATTTTGAACAATCTGTGGCCAGGTTTAAAAATGTCTTGGAACAGGTCAGCTTATTTTAGTTGCTCTTAAAGTTTGCTGTCCCCCCAGGACTATGAGTGTGTTGGTGTTGATTTAAATATGATGTCTCTGTTAGGACTCTAATAGCATCGTGGAAGAGAAATGAAGGTCTGAATATCATGTGGGGAGCAGGCTGGGGAAAGCACGGGATAGTGTTTTTGGTACAGCTTGTTGCCGTAAGATAATAATTAATAGGTGGTGTTGCATAAGAAAAGTTCTAGAAGTTTGTGTGTCTGGCCTTTAGTCTTGCTTAATCGGGTTGCCAAGAAACGGGATGAACTTCCTGTCTAGAACAACTGTGACACAGCAGGTTTGCTTTGAACTTTGATACACTTTAAAAAATAATATACAATACTATGGCTTTACATTTACTTTACAGTAAGTCGATTATTGCTTTCATTAGTAACTGTCAGTGTCTGGATTTTAGCCCTGTTAGCCAATGTGCTCTGACTCTTAAAGCCGAACTCCAGGTTTATTTTCAGTTACATCAGCTACATACAGTATACAGTTCAGGATATCAGGATATCCCTTCTGTTACCGGAACAAAATTGAGTCAGGCCATTCACAGGAAGTCTTGTTGTTTATCAATAAATACAAGGCTTCCTCTTATTGTGATGTCATCCACCTGCCTCTCCACTTCTACCAATCAAATCTCTGCATAGGAGTGATGCAGGGGGTGTGCCGAGTGTGCCTGGGCACACCCTAATAAACCTGTGCGCCAGGACCACTGAAAAGGCAGTACAGCTGGCCCTCCTGTCCTGTCCTGGCCTGAGTCAAATCAGTTTAAAAGGAGAGCTTGGAAACCTGCCGAGCAGGAGGACCAACTGTACTGCCTTATTGCAGACACCAATCCCTGGGGGCCTCCGAGCCCCTGGGGACCTTCGGACCTCTAAAAAAAAAACAAAAAAATTGGCCCTTAAACACCCTTAGGCTCCTTACACACGGAGCGGTCCGTTTTTCGGTCCGCTCCGTGTGTCCGTCAGCTCAGCAGGGGGTCTCCGCTCAGCTGTCGGCGGACAGGGCGGTCCCCGCACACTGTGCAGGGACCGCCCCGTCTCTCCTCCGCTCTCCCCTATGGGGAGTCGGATGGAAACGGACCGTCTGTCCGTTTGCATCCGATCCGTTTGGCCGGACGGAAGAAAAATAGGACATTCTTCCGTCCGCAAAAACGGATGCGGATCTGGCGGACGTTAGCGGATGCATCATCCGGTAATGGATCCGCTCCCATAGGGGTTCATTACAAGTCCGTAAACGGACTTGTAATGAACGGACGAACGGTCCGCTAGTGTGAAAGGACCCTTAATAACCAGACCAATTTTCAGCTTTCAGTGCTCTCTCGTTTTGAATGACAATAACTCAGTCATACAACACTATAACCAAATTAAATTTGTGTCCTTTTTTCCCCACAAATAGAGCTTTCTTTTGGTGGTATTTGATCACCTCTGTGATTTTTATTTTTTTCGCTATAAATGAAAAAAGAATGAAAATTTTGTAAAAAAATGATTTTTTTCTTCATTTCTATTATAAAATTTAGCAAAAAAGTTAATTTTCTTCATAAATTTGGCCTAAAATGTATACTGCTACATGTCTTTGGTAATAATAATAAAAAAAAATGGGATATTATTTAGTCTGGGTGGAAGTTATAGGGTCTACAAGCTATGGTACCAATTACTGAAAATTGATCAATTTGATCATACCTGATGTACTGACAGCCTCTCTTGAGACCCTAAAAAGCCAGTAAAGTACAAATACCCCCCAAATGACCCATTTTTGGAAAGTAGACATTCCAAGGTAGTTAGTAAGAGGCATAGTTAGTTTTTTGAAGTTGTAATTTTTTTTCCCACAATTCTTTGCAAAATTAAGATTTTTTTATTTTTATTTTTTCACACCATATTGTCATTATAACAGGTTATTTCTCTCACATGGCATGTATATTCCACAAATGACACCCCAAAATATGTTCTGCTGCTCCTCCTGAGTATGGCGATACCACACGTGTGAGACTTTTACACAACCTGGCCACATACAGAGGCCCAACACTGAAGTAAAAACTTCTAGCATTCTAGAACCATAAATTACACATTTCTTTTGGGGACTTCCACGTAGGTGTCGTTGTGGATTGATGTAAGCATGTTTGTCCCTCCACCTGACAGCCAATATCTCCTGGTTCCTCAATGATGCCGACTCCCCTCGTCTGAGCTTTTCATTCACCAATTTTTGTGGGAAGCCTTTTCTATTGGCCCTTATTGTGCCACATGCTGGGGTATTCCTAAGGTACAGATTTCTAAACAGGGGCAAGCTGGTGTAAAAATTATCCACATAAAGGTGGTATCCCTTTCCAAATAGAGGATAGATCAGATCCCAGACCACTTTTCCGCTGACTCCGATATACTCTGGGCATTCAGGGGGATGCAGTTGGGAATCCTTCCCTTCGTACACCATGAAGGAGTAAATGTACCCTGTGGCTCTGTCGCATAGTTTGTACATTTTGACCCCATATCGGGCCCTTTTGCTGGGGATGAACTGTTTGATGCCCAGCCTGCCTGATAATTTGACAAGGGACTCATCCACGGATATGTTCTGTTTAGGGGTATATAACTGGGGAAATTTTTGCGAGAAAAAATTTAGGAGTGGCCGAATTTTATAAAGTTTGTCAAAAGCAGGGTCATTTCGGGGAGGGCACTGGGCGTTGTCGTTTAAGTGGAGGAACCGCATAATTATTAGGTATCGGGATCTTGTCATAAGGGAGGTGAAGAGTGGCATGTGGTGGATGGGTTTGGTAGACCAGTAGGAGTACAATTGTTTTTTTCTTTAAAGTCCCATAGTAAAAGTTAGGCCTAAGAAAATTTTTAATTCCTCCACGGTTAGTTCTCTCCACTCAAAGGGACGGGCATAACTGGAACCAGGGTTGCTTTCTATGTACTGCTGTGCGTAGAGATTGCACTGGACCACAATGAAGGATAGCAAGTCTTCGGTGAAAAGTAAATTAAAAAAATCGAGCATGGAAAAATTGTTGGTGTTCACCTGGACACCTGGCTGGGCAGTGAAAAGGGGGATATTTGCTGCTCCGGAATTAGGGGGAAGCCACAGGGGGTTTTGAAGGCCATAGGGAAGGCTGGCATGGCCCCTATCCGTTTGGGGCTGAGATGACACCCTACTGGTGCCTGGCCTTTGTTGCAGTGGCCCTGCGCTTGAGGTGGACGGCACTGCGCTTGAGGTGGACGGCACTGCGCTTGAGGTGGACGGCACTGCGCTTGAGGTGAACGGCACTGCGCTTGAGGTGGACGGCACTGCGCTTGAGGTGGGTGGCCCTGCACTTCTGGGAGGAGGCCGCTTCTCCACGCCAGCACCCCTTTTTTTCACGGGCACACGTTCCCCTTCAGATTCTGAATCAGACCCACTGTCTGTAATGGGTTCATAGGCCGAATCTGAATCGTACAGAGACTCCCCGCTGCTCTCATCACTCATGATTAGACGCTGGTAGACCTCCTCATCGGTTAAGATTTTTTTTGCCATACTGGTGGCCGGTGAGGCTGCACTGCACTGCAGATCACTGTGGTGGCACTGGTGGACACAGGTGGGCACAGGTGGCACTTATGTGCACTGTAGTGGCACTGGTGGGCACATGCAGCACTGGTGGGCACAGGCGGCACTGGTGGGCACAGGCAGCACTGGTGAGCACAGATGGCTGGGGTGGCCCCAGCGGCACTGCAGTGGCCCAGATAAGGACTGATGGGCACAGGTACGGCACTGTTGTGGCACTGGTGCGGCTCTGGTGACACTGGTGCGGCTCTGGTGACACTGGGGTGGCACAGATGTGGCACTGTTGGGCACAGATGTGGCACTATGGGCACAGATGTGGCACTATGGGCACAGATGTGACACTAATCACTTTAGGGCAAGGCAATTGCCAGGGTAAACTCACAGATCTTTCCTCTCCTCTCACGCTGATACTGTGTGAGGAGAGGAGAGAGATGATCTTTCCCTGACCTTCTGTGTTTACATTGTGATCGCGCCGTCATTGGACGGCGTGATCATGTGGTAAAAGGCCGCTGTCATTGGCCAGTCACCGTGATTTGTGTTGCGCCGGGTCTCATAGACCCGGCGTGCACGAATGTTTCTGTGTGCGTGCCCGAGGGGGCGCGCAGGAACGATTCTCTGGGATCACGTTATATAACGTGATCTCAGAGTTAAGTAACCACCTTGCCGCCGTTATACGGCGGCGGCTGGTTGCTAAGTGGTTAATAAAAAATAAAATATATTTACATTTTTTTTTATAAAAAATTAATAAAAAAAAAGGGGGTGTTGCCATCTGGGGCCCTTACAGGTGTACTGACTGTACCCCCCTGATGGCGGCCCTGGAAGCATGTAAGTGCTTCCTAATCATTCATATGTGTAGGTGAGGCTCAGTCTTAGACACCTTTCACACTTGTACGACTTCAAAGTCGAACAATTTTACCGTGATTTCGCGGCCGCGATTTTACCGCGATTTGCGGCCGCGATTTCAATGAATGCCTATGTAAGTGGCATCAAAATCGGACCAAAGTAGTGCAAGGACTACTTTGAAGCAGGCACAACTTAAAGTCGTGCCAGTATAAATGGTAGTCATTGAAAATAATGGAGTATGACTTGTCTTATACGATTTCGCAGTCCAAAATCGTGGGACAAGTCGTATAAGTGTGAAAGGAGACTTAAATGTGAGACATCAACAAGGCACTTCAAAATGTAAAAAAATTATAAAAATAATAATCTAAAATAAATAAATCTACATTCTAAAAAATATTGCTTTGCTCTCTAAAATTTCTGCCATGGCATAGCATCACAGCTGTGGTATGTGCATACCCCTAGCCTCTGTTGCTCTGTTTTTGAGCTGCACACCTATAAATCTCTGCCCCGTACCATTGCCATAGCACAGTGCTGCATAATAAATGTAGCTGATTCTACATAAAGTTTATACAGTGTGGACAGCAGCCACATCAGTTAGTAAAGGAAAGAGTTTGCTTGGGCCAGCTTGGCCCAAACTAGCTCTTATTTAAAGTGACAGTAAACACAGAGATTGGCTTTAAAGTGGTTGTAAACCCTTACACACCATTTTTACTTATCGGTAAGCCTATAACGAAGCCTAAAGTGGATGTAAACCCACTCTCATCCTTTCCAAACTACTGCCATAGTGCTGATCTACTGTATAAGGATATACATGTCTATATGGTGCCATCGGTGTAGTATATATAATACATTGCAGAGTATATAGTGCAGTCAGTGTAGTATATACAGGGAGTGCACAATTATTAGGTAAATTAGTATTTTGACCACATCATCCTCTTTATGGATGTTGTCTTACTCCAAGCTGTATAGGTTTGAAAGCCTACTACAAATTAAGCATATTAGGTGATGTGCATCTCTGTAATGAGAAGGGGTGTGGTCTAATGACATCAACACCCTATATCAGGTGTGCATAATTATTGGGCAACTTCCTTTCCTTTGGCAAAATGGGTCAAAAGAAGGACTTGACAGGCTCAGAAAAGTCAAAAATAGTAAGATATCTTGCAGAGGGATGCAGCACTCTTAAAATTGCAAAGCTTCTGAAGCGTGATCATCGAACAATCAAGCGTTTCATTCAAAATAGTCAACAGGGTCGCAAGAAGCGTGTGGAAAAACCAAGGCGCAAAATAACTGCCCATGAACTGAGAAAAGTCAAGCGTGCAGCTGCCAAGATGCCACTTGCCACCAGTTTGGCCATATTTCAGAGCTGCAACATCACTGGAGTGCCCAAAAGCACAAGGTGTGCAATACTCAGAGACATGGCCAAGGTAAGAAAGGCTGAAAGACGACCACCACTGAACAAGACACACAAGCTAAAACATCAAGACTGGGCCAAGAAATATCTCAAGACTGATTTTTCTAAGGTTTTATGGACTGATGAAATGAGAGTGAGTCTTGATGGGCCAGATGGATGGGCCCGTGGCTGGATTGGTAAAGGGCAGAGAGCTCCAGTCCGACTCAGACGCCAGCAAGGTGGAGGTGGAGTACTGGTTTGGGCTGGTATCATCAAAGATGAGCTTGTGGGGCCTTTTCGGGTTGAGGATGGAGTCAAGCTCAACTCCCAGTCCTACTGCCAGTTTCTGGAAGACCCCTTCTTCAAGCAGTGGTACAGGAAGAAGTCTGCATCCTTCAAGAAAAACATGATTTTCATGCAGGACAATGCTCCATCACACGCGTCCAAGTACTCCACAGCGTGGCTGGCAAGAAAGGGTATAAAAGAAGAAAAACGAATGACATGGCCTCCTTGTTCACCTGATCTGAACCCCATTGAGAACCTGTGGTCCATCATCAAATGTGAGATTTACAAGGAGGGAAAACAGTACACCTCTCTGAACAGTGTCTAGGAGGCTGTGGTTGCTGCTGCACGCAATGTTGATGGTGAACAGATCAAAACACTGACAGAATCCATGGATGGCAGGCTGCATGAGTGTCCTTGCAAAGAAAGGTGGCTATATTGGTCACTGATTTGTTTTTGTTTTGTTTTTGAATGTCAGAAATGTATATTTGTGAATGTTGAGATGTTATATTGGTTTCACTGGTAAAAATAAATAATTGAAATGGGTATATATTTGTTTTTTGTTAAGTTGCCTAATAATTATGCACAGTAATAGTCACCTGCACACACAGATATCCCCCTAAAATAGCTAAAACTAAAAACAAACTAAAAGCTACTTCCAAAAATATTCAGCTTTGATATTAATGAGTTTTTTGGGTTCATTGAGAACATGGTTGTTGTTCAATAATAAAATTAATCCTCAAAAATACAACTTGCCTAATAATTCTGCACTCCCTGTATAATACAGTTCCGGGTATATAGTGCAGTGCAGAGTATATAATACAGTGTATTGAAGTGGTTAAGGGGAACCCTATGACAGTACTAAGAATACCAAGAGTTCCCCTTAAATTTTAATAATAATATATAAATATTAAGGGCCAGATTCAGCAAAACTTGCGCTGGAGTATTTCGATATGCGCCGTGTAACTGTGAAGATGCGCCGTCGTATCTATGTGGCCGTACCCACCAAACTAGATGCGACAGAAAACGGGCCATTTCCGATCGGCTTAACTTTCCGACGCCAGAGTCTCGTCAGCGCATAATTTCGCTTGGCGCATCAGTCGCGCCTATTGATTTCCACTGCAAATATGCAAATGAGGGAGATTTCCCGATTCGCGAACGGATTAGCACCATACGCCGGCTACATGCGCCGCGCGTATCTCGTCCGTCCGGCGCAAAGTTATTTCTACAAATAGCTGCTTTATCTTTACTCCAGACGGCCACAGGTCAGCAGGAGAGCAGCTACAGCAGCGTTACCGACGAGAAGAGCTAGCTGAGCACCCCCACTTGCAGGACAACACCTCTGTCCATGCTTATCTGTCAACTTTTACAGCCATGGAGGAAGACATCATAGGTCTCCATAGCCGAGATGACGGCTGACAGCTCCTGGCCTTTAAAGTTCAGCTTTCTCCTGTGTTTGCGGGGAACGGGAGCAGCCATCTCAGAACAAAAGTAACTTCACTGCGGGGAGGGGGAACAGGATATACTTTAGTGCCGGAATGGCGCATCTACGGGCGCATTTAAACGTCCAACGGAACACATTGCGCTGTCGTTTCCAAGGAAGTGGTGCCGACGGAAGTTGTGAGCATGCACACTGGGATGCATTGACAGTCGACGCATGCGCAGTACGTTCGCCGCGGGATCGCGCCTAGTTTTAATAATACACGCCCCGTACCCGCCCAATTTGAATAACGCCGGCTCATTTTCGATACGCTGCCGCAACTTTAGGAGCAAGTGCATGTTCGTCGATAGCGACTTATTCATGGGAATTATCGCTATCGACGAAACATGTCGGGGCGTGGCCTATGAGAGTGTGTCTGAACAAACGTGACACAAGTTTGAGCATCCCGAGTGTCGTTTGGAGTTTTTTGTTTACTTTGTTTCACTTACCAACTGATCCACCTAGTAACCTTCCTATCAAATCAAGCTGCGGAGCGGTGAGACTTCATAGACTTTCTAAATAGTTCAGTGGGGGTCCGCCGTGACGGAATTGCCAACCAAAGAGGACCTGTCACTCTGTGCGTTTTGGAAAATTGCTACTTGGACAAGTGATGTGATACCATGCCGTTTTTACACGGGCGTTTGTGAGTGTATTTTTGTTCACCTTTTTTAGTGTATTAAAAGTGGTTTTACGGTATTACACTATTGTGCTTCATTTTTATCTCACTATATGTGGAATGGTGTGGATCATCCTTGGATCGTGATTTTGAGAAGTTGTGGTGTTACAAGCTGGTTTGCCTGCACACGAGAGTGTGTGGCATCTTTATTTGGTGAGTGAGCATTTTGACGGGTGACGGATGCACTGAACACTGGAGGTGTGGTGGAAGATTGTTTTTGAAGATTTCTTTGAAGATACACTATCTGAAACTTATGGACTTTTTTTCACCTTTCTCTTGTGCACGGGTTCTTTGTTTAAATAATTATTGCCTACACTATTTATTTATGTTGGTAATTTTATTTTATTTTTCATGTTTCACTTTTATTTATGTTCATTGTCATAAGTTAAAAGTTTATTTACAGTGATTTGCACACATTTCACAGCGCTGTTTATAGGTACACATTACATCTGAAATACTTTTGACCTATATCTACTTCCGAATACACGGTTTCGCCTGACCGTTTCGCGTTCAGCTGAGGGCACCGCAGGCCGCGGCCTTAGGAAAGACCGCGGCTTTGGCCTAGCTCCGGAGCGGTCGGCCATCTTAGTACACCCGGCGCGCTTACGTCATCACTGCTCTGCTCGTGGATCTGTTTATCCCTAGCAGAGCGCGCGCCATGCCATGCCATGTCATGCATCTGCAACAACACTGAGTTGTGGGGGCAATGTTACTGGCTATAATTACTATGGAGGCAATGTTACTGGCTATAATTACTATGGGGGCAATGTTACTGGCTATAATTACTATGGAGGCAATGTTACTGGCTATAATTACTATGGGGGCAATGTTACTGGCTATATTTACTATGGGGGCAATGTTACTGGCTATAATTACTATGGGGGCAATGTTACTGGCTATAATCACAATGGGGGCAATGTTACTGGCTATAATTACTATGTGGGGGCAATGTTACTGGCTATAATTACTATGTGGGGGCAATGTTACTGGCTATAATTACTATGTGGGGGCAATGTTACTGGCTATAATTACTATGTGGGGGCAATGTTACTGGCTGCTATTACTAATGTGGTAGCAATGTTACTGGCTATTATTACTATGTGGGGCCATTTTACTGGCTATTACTAATGTGGGGGCAATGTTACTGGCTATTACTAATGTGGGGGCAATGTTACTGGCTATTACTAATGTGGGGGTGGTGTGATGGTGATGACGAGTGGGGGGCAAATATTTTACTACAGTATTTGGTTCAGAATCTTTTTTTTTCTAGATTTTCCTCCTTTAAAATTGGGTGCGTCTTATGTACCGGAGCGTCTTATTTGGCGTAAAATACGGTATATTAGTCATGTCTAGTATCTACATATCAGCAAGGGAAATTACATGTATTTAATCCCTATGCTGTTAGCATTAGTAAATAGGTAGGAAGATATATTCTATTTATTTGTTTTGAACTAATTTTTTTACATTTTCTCAGTTACTTCCTGGTTTCCATGGCTAAACAAATGACATGATACATTCCAGCAGGGGAGGAGGGGTTTTCTCAGCTAAGCACACACTACTGTGTGTATGCCTGAGCTAAGGACAGATGGATTCCAGAAGTAAATGCTGAATGAATCATCTGCCCTTAGTCAATATGGCCACAGCCAGAAGTGCTAAGGGGTATTTTTCAAAGTGAGTTCTCAGTAAAATAAAGGTGATGGAACTCTGCCACTCTGCAAATGAAACCGTTAGCAGGCTTGTATTTCCAACAAGGCCACTGAAGCCAGGCCTCGGGGCAGCAGGGCGCCTCGGGGCAGCAGCGGCATGGAGTCCCCCGACAGCTGGAACATACAGTTAAGGGCAGTAAGTTGCTTTCTAGCAGGACTAAATGTAGTGTGTAGGGGAATCCGCTTGCTTGTTAACAAGTGATTGCGGCGACGAAATCACTTGTAAAATGTGTGCTGCCGTCCGTCCTCTCCTCCCCCACATACCTTTCTCTGCTGGCTCTGTCTTCGGGACTCCGTACTCCCCTCGGCCACTGAGTCTGTCTCCTGCCCCTACTTCATATTCCCATCGCACACTTCCCTGGATCCGCTTTTGGGTTTGGGTGCTCGTAGCAACAACCAGCTGGATACTGGGACACGTTACAGTAAAAATAATTGCCAGCACACCATGGAACGACATAAAAAGCGTCCAAACAGATGTTTTATTGCATGATCACAACACAAAGAGAGTGCAACGTTTCGGAGCCGTGCAGGGCCCCTTCACAGGCCTGACGAAGGGGCCCTGCGCGGCTCCGAAATGTTGCACTCTCTTTGTGTTGTGATCATGCAATAAAACATCCGTTTGGACGCTATTTATGTCGTTCCATGGTGTGCTGCCAAATATTTCTACTGTCTCCTGTCCCTGCCGCCGATGTACACAGTGAGAGGGGTGAGCTGTGCTCTTCCCATCTCAGCTGTGACAGGAGTTCTAGCACAGTGCTAGGACTCCTGTTTCGGAGGTGACAGGGTCAATAAAGAGAACCTGTCACCTCCAATTGCTATCACACAGGGAATTGTTTTCTCCTGTGCGATAGCAATAAAGTTGGGTTACATTTTTTTAATAAAAAATAAAAAATTATGAGAAATAATAGTTAAATTAATAAAATAAAAAAGGGATTAAAAAGTGACGAATAAGAAAAATAATATTAAAAATAATAAGAACATTATACAAAAAAAGAAACAATAAGCTACAAAAAAAAAGTAAAAAAAAAAAAGAAACAAAAAATATTTGAACTAACCGTGCCGCTCCTGCCATCCGTTTGCCATTCTCTGTTAATTTGTGAGGGGGTGTTTTGGTTGGCGGGAAGGGGGTGCATTGCGGAACCTGGCCTTGGGGCGGCAGGGAGAGCAAATCTTGCCCTGACCCTGAGTCAGGCCGCGTACACATGACCGAGGAACTCGATGGGCGAAACACATAGTTTTCCCTGTCGAGTTCCTTGTTCGGCTGTCGAGGAACTCGTCGAGCCAAATTTTCCCATTCCCGTCGAGGAAAAAGAAGACATGCTCTCTTTTTGGCTCGACGAGTTCCTCGACAGCTTTCTCGGCGAAAAGTGTACACATGACCAGTTTTCTCTGCAGAATACGTCTCCCATCAAGTTTCTTGATGAATTCTGCCGAGAAAACCGTTCGTGTGTACGCGGCCTCATAGTTACACTGGTCCATATTGGGCCAATATAAATATATACCATACCTGGAATCCTTCTTTAAAAAATCTGAAGGATCTGCCACAAAGCTGAAATGGACAGTTCCTGATGTATACTAGCAGTGGGACCCTAAGAAAAATAACATCAATTAAACATTATTCTGTTAGAATGATGTAACCGATCATTTAGTAACAGGCTTTTACTGTTTTCTATGTCTTGAAATCGTAGATTTGGAACACAGAGAAATCCCACATAGATCATAATTTATGTTTCTAATTCCAAAGCAAAATGTAAAAGGAGTTGTATTATCAGGGCGATAGCAATGGAGAGGGAGGATAGTCGTGTTTTGTACTGTATAAAAATGTTTTGCTGTCTCAGCAGTGCGGTTTAATTTGAAGATTAACCTTGCAACCCGCTCAGTGTGAAATCACTTACAGATGGATCATTGCTCACTCTGAAACCCCTCGCCCTGGGATTTTAAAGACGGTTTGGAACTATGCAATGAGGGATAAAGACCGGCGCTGAAAATGGTTTTGTTGTGTATGCAGCTGCGGCTCTGACAAGTTCAGTGATTTATCTAATTAAGTGTTTCAGTGTAGACAGCAGAGTTTTACACAGAAAAGGTTCATCACCGAGCATAAATGTACATAGGTTCATGGATCCATTTCAATCCTTATAAGACAAGTTCATGGAACAAGGCAGAAAACGCTTGTGAAAGAATGGTCACATACATTATAAATTTAATAGGGACTTATTTACATTATTTAACCACTTCTTTTCCGGGCCTATTCTGGCACTCCTCTCCTACATGCAAAAATCATATTTTGTTTGCTAGAAAAGTACTCAAAATCCCCAGACACTATGGGCCAGATTCAGGTAGAGTTACGCTGGAGTATCAGTGGTTCGCCAGCATAACTCACACTTTGAGCCGGCGTTTCTGTTTTCTGTAGTCAGAAAACAAGAAACGCCGGGATTGAGTTCAGATACGAGCGGCGTAATTGTATTTCGCCGTCGTATCGGAACTGCAATTTGAAAATGGGCGCTCGGGGCGCTGATTTACGCCAAGAATATGTAAATCAGCGAGAGACGGAAATTCACGATCGTACGCGGGCCCGACGCAGTGACTTTCCGACGTTTCCGTAAGCGATACGCGGCATAAAGAAAAACATGCCCCCTAGGTGGAGTATCATATCCTATGTTAAGTATGGCCGTCGTCATCGCGTCGAATTTAAAAAGTTTAGCGTCGTTTGCGTAAAACGTCCGTGAATGGGGATTGACGTCATTGACGTTCACTGACAGAATTTGGAGCATGCGCACTGACAGTCGACGCATGCGCAGTACGTTCGCCGCAGGATCGCACCTAGTTTAAATAATACACGCCCCCTACCCGCCCAATTTGAATTCCGCCGGCTCATTTTCGCTACCCTGCCGCAACTTTAGGAGCAAGTGCTATGTGAATAACAGTACTTGCTCCTAAAATTTCGGCGGAGTAACGTAAATGACAAACGTTACTCCAACATAAAGATCCGCTCTCCTACCTGAATCTGGCCCTATATGGGCCAGATTCAGGTAGAGTTAGGCTGGAGTATCAGTGATACTCCAGCGTAACTGTCACTTTAAGCCGGCGTTTCTGTAACCAGAAAACAAGAAACGCCGGGTTGGAGTTCCGATGCGATCGGCGCAATTGAATTTCGCCATCGCATCGCAACTTTAATTTAAAAATGGCGCCGGGGGTGTTCCCGCTGATTTACGCCGAAAAAATATGTTAATCAGCGGGAATCGGCAATTCACGATCGTATTCGGGCGCGACGCAGTGACTTTCCGACGTTTCCGTAAGAGATACGCGGCGTAAAGAAATACATGCCCCCTAGGTGGAGTATCCTATGTTAAGTATAGCCGTCGTCATTGCGTCGAAAAAAATAATAATCGCGTCGCTTGCGTAAAACGTCCATGAATGGGGATTTGACGTCATTGACGTTCACTGACAGAATTTGGAGCATGCGCACTGGGATGCATTGACAGTCGACGCATGCGCAGTACGTTCGCCGCGGGATCGCGCTTAGTTTAAATAATACACGCCCCGTACCCGCCCAATTTGAATTCCGCCGGCTCATTTACGATATGCTGCCGCAACTTTAGGAGCAAGTGCTTCATGAATAACAGCACTTGCTCCTAAAATTTCGCCAGAGTAACGTAAATGAGAAACGTTACTCCAGAGCAAAGATGCTCCCATCTACCTGAATCTGGCCCTATATGTTTTTTTAGCAGACACCCTAGGGAATAAAATGGCGGTCATTGCAACTTTTTATCTTGCACGGTATTTGCGCAATCATTTTTTAAGGTTTCATGAATTAAAAAATAACAAAACATTAAAGTTAGCCCAATTTTTTGCATAGTGCGAAAGATAAAGTTACGCTAAGTAAATAGATACCTAACACGTCTCCTTTCAAAATTGCACACGCTCGTGGAATGGTGCCAAACTTCGCTACTTAAAAATCCTCATGGGCGACGCTTTAAAGTATTTTACTGGTTACATGTTTTGAGTTACAGAGGAGATCCAGGGCTAGAATTATTGCTCTCACTCTAACGTTTGCGGCGATACCTCAAATGTGTGAACACCGTTTTCATATGTGGGTGGGACTTACGTGTGCGTTCGCTTCTGCGTGCGAGCTACTAGGGACAGGAGCACCTTAAAAAATAAAAACATTTTTTATTGTTAATTTTACTTTAAACTTTTTACTTTGACACTTTAACCACTCGCTTACTGGGCACATACACCCCCCTCCTGCCCAGGTGAAATTTCAGCTTCCGGCACTGCGTCACTTTAACTGACAATTGCGCGGTCGTGTGACGTGGCTCCCAAACAAAATTGACGTCCTTTTTTCCCCACAAGTAGAGCTTTCTTTTGGTGGCATTTGATCGCCTGTGCGGTTTTTATTTTTTGCGCTATAAACAAAGAAGTGCGACAATTTTGAAGAAAAATACAATATTTTTTACTTGTTGCTATAATAAATATCCCAATTTAAAAAAAAAAAAAATTCTCAGTTTAGGGCGATACGTATTCTTCTACATATTTTTGGTAAAAAAAAAAAAATCGCAATAAGCGACTGGTTTGCGCAAAAGTTATAGCGGTTACAAAATAGGGGACAGAATTATTATTTTTTTTTTTTTTTACTAGAAATGGCGGCGATCTGCGATTTTTATTGGTACTATAGAAGAAGGTAGGTGTGTGGGGGGCAGGACAGAAGGAGGTAGGTGTGGGGGGGGGGACAGAGGATAGTGGGAAGTCTGAGGGACAGAGGGGGTGGCAGCAGGTATGTGTGGAGGGACAACAACAAAGGGGGATGGTAGTAGGGGGGAAACAGAGGGGATAGCAGGAGGTAGGTGTGTGTGGGACGGATGGACAGAGGGGATGGTAGTAGGTAGGTGTGGGGGGACAGACGACAGAGGGGATGGCAGTAGGTAGGTGTGGGGGACGACGACAGAGGGGATAGCAGTAGGTAGGTGTGGGGGGGACGGACGACAGAGGGGACGGCAGTAGGTAGGGGTGTGTGGGGGGTGGTGGACAGAAAGGACGGCAGTAGGTAGGTGTGTGTGGGGGGGCAGCAGTAGGTAGGTGTGTGTGGGGGTGGACAGAGGGGAAGGCAGTAGGTAGGTGTGGGGACAGCGGTAGGTGTGGGGGCAGGACAGAAGACAGTAGGTGTGGTTTGGGGGGACAGAAGAAGATAGGTGTGTGGGGGATGGAACAGAAAAAGGTAGGTGTGTGGGGGGACGGGATAGAAGAAGGTAGGTGTGTGGGGGGATGGGACAAAAGAAGGTAGGTTTGTGGGGGGACGGCACAGAAGAAGGTAGGTGTGTGGGGGGGACGGGACAGAAAAAGGTAGGTGTGTGGGGGGACAGGACAGAAGAAGGTATGTGTGGGGGGGGCAGAAGAAGGTAGGTGTGGGGGGGGCAGAAGAAGGTAGGTGTAGGGGGGACAGAGGATAGTGGCAAGTCTGGGGGAACAGAGGTGGTGGCAGCAGGTAGGTGTGGGGGGGGCAATGACAGAGGGGGATGGTAGTAGGGGGGACAGAAGGGATGGCAGGAGGTATGTTTGGGGGGTGGACAAAGGGGGTGACGGTAGGTAGGTGTGGGGGCGGCGGACAGAGGGGATGGCAGTAGGTGGGGGGGGACAGAAGGGATGGCAGGAGGTAGGTGTGAGGGGGAGTGGACAAAGGGGATGGTAGTAGGTAGGTGTGGGGGGGGCGGACAGAGGGGATGGCAGTAGGTAAGGGGGGGGACAGAGGGGATGGCAGTAGTTTTGTAAACATAAATAATATGGTTTAAGTGAGTACATGATAACATTTGTATACATGTTGGAAGTTCAGCGTATAAGTATGTGTTTGGGAGTTCAGGCCACTTACTAACTACTGTTTCCCCAGACCAGAGTGCAGCTGTGTACAGCATATTCTATAGTGATCTAATAAATTACCATCAGTCCCCACATTACAAATGCTATAATTCTGCTGACTGTGTAAAACTGTCTCTGTAATGCATTGACTATGTACACTAAAATCTCCCATGTGGTCATTATAAATACATTTTTAAAGACTGCTAATCCTACCCACTGATGATATGTCCTCGTGTCTATTGTTTCTTTCTGGCATGAGCTAATGCGTTTGTCTCTGTTTCTGATGCTGTGAGGACACAAAGAGTAGTTTCTTGTCTGTCTCTATCTACTTTTTTAAAGTGCACTTTTCCAACACCCTTCAAACACCCCCCTGGCATTAGCGAGAAAATCCTCTGTAGGGTCCACCCTCCTGTATATCCCTGCGTGTCTAGCTGCCCTCTAAAGTCTATGAGCACCCTAAAAGATAGAGTTAGAACTCTGAAACTATAAATATTCTTGATGTCACAAAGCATCTAATAAGGCTTGTAGTAGCCGGGGACCACATGATAATTTTGGCTTAGTGGTACACGGCGGTGCTAGGATTGTGGAGGGAGGACCTGGGGCAACCCTGAGCACACTGACTAAAGGAATTATGTAGTGCTTGGTTTACATTAGGAGTGGTGTAAAGGGGAGGTTAAACTAAACCCTAGCATATTTGCTGCATACACTACCCACCAAGACATGCCTGTGTAATGGTAACCACCGTTTACGATCTTCCATCAACCCAAGACAAGACAGCTTAGCCGACACTCTGACATTCCCTGTAGACACGATCCAACCATTCCCCAGAATCACCGAGACACACACAGCTCTGGTTACTGGTTTCAAATGAATGAATGCTTTAATGGTACACTCTGCTGGTTCTTATACAGTTCAAGCATGAAAGGAACAAAGAAACTCTCCACCCCCCTCATCACACACTGGGGCTTCAATACACCTTCAGATGGGCTAATTACTAATCAATATCCAGAAATTTCGGCACCGGGCTGACATTTTTAACATGACCTAATTACTACACCTGAGAAGTCACATTCCACATCTTAGGCGGCGTACAGACGATCGGACATATCCGATGAAAACGGTCCGCGGACCATTTCCATCGGATATGTCCGATCGGGAGTTTGATCCGATGGCGTGTACACACCATCGGATCAAATTCCCCGCCGCCGGACGGCGCGGTGACGCGGCGGTGACGTTGACGCCGCCGCGTCACCGCCACGTCACCGCACCAGGAAGTAAAACACTTCCGAATCCATTCGGCAGCGGCGCGGCGGCGGTGGGGTCCGACATGTCTTCTGGTAAGTGTACTAACCAGCAGACATGTCGGGCGGACAGATTCCACCGGACAGATTTCAAAGCTTGCTTTGAAATCTGTCGGGTGGAGAAATCTGTCCGCTAGCCCATACACACGAGCGGAGATGTCTCCTGAAACGGTCCATCGGACCGTTTTCAGCGGACATATCCCCTCGTGTGTACGCCGCCTTAGACAGACGTTCTGTCTCCGCATACAGCTTGATAAGTTCCATTCCACATTGAATGAAACATTGACCTTTGCAGACTTGATTAGCATCTTAACAGCTTTACACAATGGACAATGGAATATCTTAGGAGTCTATTGACTTGGTGTGGGTCAACATAAACCAACAACTTGTAATATCTCAAGATATCCTGCAATACATGAATTATTATTTATCAGCCACCCTATGCCCAAAAGGGGCACAGGGTGACCTTAGACCCAAGAGTCCTTAGTGCCGCTGGCACAGGAGTATCCCCCATCCCTCAAAAGTCTCTGGGCGTCACGGGTCACCCCGTTACAGCCTGTAACTGACATAACTTCTGTACTGCACTGACCTATTGATGATATTTAATATTTAAGAAGCATGGTGTTCAGAATTATATTATTCTGATTGTAGTTTCACTGTAAGGTAATTTGAAATGCTGCATTTGTGCCCATCCCCACCATGACAACTATGGCGAGCTTAGGTTGTCATGGCATGATTGTTGGGCACAGGTTCGTTGTTACAGGCAGTGCATCCTTCTGTGCTGCTGTGTCCCCTTGCCTCCTGGTGCTTCTCCTGAGTCCTAGTATGCAGACCATTTGTGCCCTCAGGTAAGTATAGGCAATTGTGCTATTTCCCACTATGGCTGATATGTCACGCTATCCAGGTGTGCTCTCTCCATAGTAACCAGAGCTGAAGCAGAGAGTCACTAACTTGACTACTGTCAAGTCTGGACTAGAGAAAATTGGCACTAATTGCACTAATATGGCTACAATCACATCAAGTAAGTCTGGACTAGGAATGAGCAAACCTGCATAGGATTAGTTTGCGAACAGTTCAGTGAATCTTGCCCAAACTTTAGGAACCCTGATGAAGCCTATGAGAGATATGTGTATGATGTTATTCAATTCTGGACATTTGTAGGTCTAATAAGCAAGCTATTGTCAAACAGAAGACATGGGAAGCTGGGTACTGCCATGGCAAACATGTACCAATCCCAGAATAAAAAAAAAAAAAATTGAAAAAACAATCTCTCCCAACACAGAATTGTCAGCTCTTCTTAACAGCTCCAACACATACTGACAATATGACAGCTATGAGCCTACTCTTTTATAGAAATGGGTTATCCATTCAAATATTTATCTATCATAACTCCTCTGACCAGGGAAAAGGCTATGCGCTACATTACAGGTTGTTTCGTTTTTAATGGAGTCAAACTTGTAGACTTTTCAGCCAAATATTCATGAGTCACCTCTTCGCAAATCCTGGGGATTTGCAATGAACCCACGGTAGCCCCGAACTTGCACAAGCCAAGGTGTTCAATACAGGCATACCCCGCTTTTAAGTACACAGTGGGGTTTATTTACTAATGCTGGAAATCGCAATATCAGGCTCACTTCTGCATAGAAACCAATGAGCTTCTAACTTCAGCTTGTTCCATTAAGTCTGGTAATAAAACCTGGAAGCTCATTGGTTTCTGTGCAGAATTGAGCCTTATATTGCGCTTTCCAGCGATAGTAAATAAACACCATTGTGTACTTAAAGCGGATCTCCCACGCGAAATCAAATTTTTGTGTAAGGGCTATTTACATTGTTAGTAACGCTGCTTTTAAAAACTCACTGTTTTTGTTTCCCAAGGCCGCTCCGCTGTGATTTGGTCTGCAATCATAACTTATATTCGCCTTGTCTTCCCGTTGCCATTTTAGGTACGGGCAGTCGAAACCCACATGCAGGAACTTCCTATTTGCGGTGGATGCTGTCCCAACATCCACTGCTCGATCTCGCGCATGCGCACTGTCAATGGTGAGCCGCGCCGTGAGCGTCTGCATTGCCATCATATAGCCCGCCCGCCCTCCTTGCTTTGTTGATGTCGCAGCGTCACTTCCTGCTCAGGAAATAGCGCGAGATTTGATTACACGGCTGCGCAGTGAACTCAGGGAGCTATAGAGAGAAGCTCCCAGAGCCCACTGCATCTAGCAGGAAATGATGCAATGCCCGGATAATTCCCGCAGTGTTGGAAACCGGAAGCAACATTACTGTAAAGGTACTGTCCCGAACATGATTAAAAAAATACCTGTTTTTACTGTATTGGATAGCGGCAAGGTTATTAAGCTAATGTTGCAAATAGGGTGGAGATCCGCTTTAAAAGTGGGGTATGCCTGTAAACCAGAGTACAATGCTGATGCAGACATCTTCATGCCAGAGTTGCAGTTGCACCTTTCCTAGGTATATCTTATGTGCACCTTTGCCAGGTTTATCTTATGTGCACCTTTCCTAGGTATATCTTATGTGCACCTTTCCTAGGTATATCTTATGTGCACCTTTCCTAGGTATATCTTATGTGCACCTTTCCTAGGTATATCTTATGTGCACCTTTCCTAGGTATATCTTATGTGCACCTTTCCCAAGATTATCTTATGTGCACCTTTCCCAGGTTTATCTTATCTTCCCCCTTTCTAGGTATATCTTATGTTTGTGCAAACTGGCATTGCATTGTCATTATTGAGTAAATGACCCTTTGTTTTAGGTCCAGCAAAGTCATGGGGAAGTCTCTTTATAACATAAACTGCAGTTTGGCTGGAATTTGCATGGTGAGAATATTTTTAAGACTGACCACACACCAAAAACTGTACAATTTCATTTTTTCCAACAACTACGGTATGTAGTTCAGGTAAACAAAGGCTGGCTTTTACCTGCACTGAACCTCTGTTATCTAATCATTGTCTTATTTCACTGCAGATTCGGCAAAACGGAAACCAAGTATGGTTACAGATCCTTATCTTCTTCCGCAACTTGGTGTTACCTCGTGACAGGAACAGGGGTATCATCATAAGGTGAGACTCATCAGCGTATTGCAATCAGTTCCGATGTTGAACCACTGGAGGACTCTGCACCATATCTTACAGAAGTAGATGCAAGGACTATCTCTATCAGGACTTTCTGTAAGCAGATGGGAAGTCTGGTCAAACACTGCTGAGAAACTGGCTTGTTTACATCATGTTTATGTCTGCAGATATAACCTGTGTAGTACTGTAATAAGATGAGTACAACGGAACAACGAGGACACGTGTATTCTTCTCTAGATGTGCCTTATCAGCTTTACACAACCAAAAACAACACAATAAATCAAGGGAATTTCCACTTTTGCAATGGTACGTGTCCAATGTGCAGAGAAGAGTACAAGCACTTACCAACCATGGAAAATACCTGAAAGCTCTTGTACATGTGCAATACTAAGATAGTCCTTTACTTTCAAAGTAGGACATCCCCACGTGTACATTTTAAAATAAGTACTTCAAAACGGCAAATAATAAACAAAAAGTACCCATACCCAAAAAGTACCCATTTGTTCTGATATAAATAATTGTATATTTAAAAAAATTGTCAGGTTGTAGTTTCTCGTAATCCCATGTATACATATTATCAGACTGGCTGGGAGAAGGAATGCACTGAGAGCAGCATTGTACAGATGGCAGCACAGGGCTGTCAGCTCAGGCCGCGTACACACGATCAGATCGGTCTGATGAAACTGGTCTGGAGAAAAGTTTCATCAGACCAATTCGATGGTGTGTAAGGCCCATCGGACCGTTGTCTGTCAGACCAAAGTTTTAAAACTTGCTTTAAAATCTGTCCGACGGACAGATTCCATGGTTAGTACGCAAAAGCATCGGACCAAAAACCTGCGCATGCTCAGATTTAAGTAGACGCATGCTTGGAAGCATTGAACTTCGTTTTTTCATCACGTCGTGTTCTACGTCACCGCGTTCTGGTCTGATCGGATTTTTGGTCCGATGGTGTGTACACACATCAGACCATCAGACCACTTCAGCCTGGTCCGATGAAAACAGTCCGTCGGACCAGTTTCATCGGACCAGTCTGATCGTGTGTACGTGGCCTTAAAGGTACCCAAACCTGTTACAATCATTTTAATTTTTTGTAAGAATTCTCATTCTCTATGATTTTTTTTCTATTTTTGCAACATGTATGGTTGTGTGCAAGTGGAATTTTGTCAGAAATCTGATTTGCCTTAGCCATTCAAGCTGTAAACTTTGTGGTGTGCTTGTTTAATACGTCATGATTGGCTATCGAATTTATATATGGAAGATTACTTTTCTTGGATGATGTGTGGAGTAACTGATAGCAGCTGATTTTCACCCAATTGCTTTCCTAAAAATAACAACATGGCATTTCAATTAAATTTGAAATAAGACTGGAAGGTGCTCCAGCGGGCAGGGCTGGGTGTGATAGGTAATACACCGGCCTGCAGAGCTGGTAGAGTAGTTAGGAGTGTCACCCAGTTGGGGTGTGCCCTGTAACTGGAACCTATGTGTACGTTTTATGGAGTGTATAGGAAAATGAAATATATATATATATATATATATATATATATATATATATATATATATATATATATATATTTGTGTATGTAAACAGATATTTCTTGTTCTGACATACTTTTCTATTAGCAGTGTCAGTGGGAGATACGAATATTTGGCTATAAAACACAGGTGTACCTACTAACCACATTTAGTAGTAAAATAAGGACACTTCAAAGAACTTCAGGAAACAAAACCCTGCAGAAGTAGTAAAGTTAAAGTGTATGTATTCCCTAACAATCAATTTCTCTTATTTGGTCTGCATTGAAAGTGTTCCTGTTTGATAAGTGCAAGAAAATACCTGTTCATTTTGCCAGAAATCTTGTGAGCTGATAACTTTTTGTTCTCTCAGCCTGTGCACAAGAAGGGGTTATGGAGGTGAGGAGGAAGAAGGAGATTAGCAGAGATCTGTGTTCTTTGTAATGCATCAGAAATTAAAAGATCACTAAAGGAATTTTTTTTTTTAGCTAAATAGCTTCCTTTACCTTACTGCAGTCCTGGTTTCATGTCCTCATTGTTCGTTTTTTGCTTTGAAGTTGCTGTAATTCTGCTCTGATCTCCACACTTCCTGCTTGTCTGGCTCCTTATGAAAAATCTCATGGCAGCTTTTCACGGTTGTCCAAGCTGTCATTACTGTGTGTCTAAGGCCCCATGCACACGAGAAGCAAAAGCAAACACTTCTAAACTCAAGTTTTCAAACGCAAAAACCGGCGTTCAAAACGCCCGTTTTTGCCGCGAATTTCGCGGCGTTTTGCTGCGTTTAGCGGCGTTTTACCGCGATTGCGGCTATCAGCGTTCAGAACCACTGAATTGTAGACCCTCCCAAAGCTTATATATTTAACCATTTCTGCAATTTTCAACAGAGAGAGCAGCAGCAGCAGAGAGAGCACTTGCATACATTCATTATTCTCCTTTGTGAAATGGATCCCATAATGAATATATGCCAAGAAATTGTTCTTACTTTGCACTTGATGAGGCTTCAACGCCGTCGCAAACTACGTGGACGACCCGTTCGCAGAGCTCGTCGTCGCTATTGGACCCATCCGTTGATGGCACAGAGATTTTCAGTTGGGTATTTTACATTTAGAATTTTCAAAATTTTGAATTTTCAAAATTCGAATTTTCAAAATTCGAATTTTCAAAATGTCGAATTTTCAAAATTTCGAATTTTCAAAATTTCGAATTTAGAAAAATTCGAATTTTTGAAAATTCGAATTTTGAAAATTCGAAATGTTAAAAATTCGAATTTTCAAAATTCGAATTTTCAAAATTCGAATTTTCAAAATTCGAATTTTTAAAAATTCGAATTTTTAAAAATTCGAAATTTAGAAAAATTCGAAATTTTGGAAAATTCGAATTTTGAAAAATTCGAATTTTCGAAAATTCGAAATATTAAAAAATTCGAATTTTGAAAATTCGAATTTTGAAAATTCGAAATGTTAAAAATTCGAATTTTCAAAATTCGAATTTTAGAAAAATTCGAATTTTTCAATATTTCGAATTTTCGAAAATTCGAATTTTCAAATTTCGAATTTTCGAAAATTCGAAATTTCAAAATTCGAAATTTCAAAATTCGAATTTTCCAATAAGTATTTTTTGACTCTGATACAGACTTCCATCTCTTCTGAAAATCTTTCACTGTACAAGGAAAAATAAGAATATGTCAGACATTTTAACTAGTTTACATCCCAACCAAGCCCAAAGCTGTATTAATCTTACCTCTTTTTTCTGGGTGATATGGGTTCAACTGGTTCCAGTTGGATGTCAATTATTTTCCAATTTCTTGCCAAGTCCTTTGCTTGGCTGTCCTGTCTGAATATAGTTCATGGGACTTGTCCCATATTTGGGGATAAACCTGGACTGCCTCTATAAGTTGTACTAAAGTAACATCAGAAGTCATTTTTGAAAATTCGAATTTTTAACATTTCGATTTTTCAATATTTCGAATTTTCGAAAATTCGAATTTTCACATTTCGAATTTTCGAAAATTCGAATTATGAAATTTCGAATTTTCGAAAATTCGAATTTTGAAATTTCGAATTTTCGAAAATTCGAATTTTGAAATTTCGAATTTTCGAAATTCGAATTTTCGAAAATTAGAATTTTCGAAAATTAGAATTTTCGAAAATTCGAAATGTGAAAATTCGAATTTTCGAAAATTTCGATTTTTTCTAAATTTCGAATTTTTAAAAATTCGAATTTTGAAAATTCGAATTTTTAACATTTCGAATTTTCAAAATTCGAATTTTCCAATAAGTCTTTTTTTAAAGTAACATCAGAAGTCATTTTTGGAGATGTCACCTCTTCAACTTCTAACCAAAAATGAAGATTTTGGGAGGTGGCTTGTGGACAAAGGTCAGGAAAAACACATGTCTTGGGGTTGTCTGCTGGCTAGACAGCATGCCAGGCATTCATATGCAAATTAGACACTGATTAGATTAGTTGGGCTGAATGGAAATGCAGGTGGACAGATGTTGTTGAAAGTACAACATATAGGTTTAAATTCAAAAGGAAAATTTTGGAAAGTGCAATGCTGGTGGTGTATTGAATTATTGAATGAATATATATCATCTTTGAATTATCTGAATGATAGACATAATTTAAAACGATTAAAATAATTTTTTTTTTTTTTTAAATAATTTTTTTAACATTTTTTAATGATATTTCCCTATTTTATTATGTTAAAAATAGGGTTCCTTTAAAAACGCTTATAAACGCAAACGCGGCTAAACGCTGGTGCCGCGTTTAGACGCGTTTAGACGCGTTTAGTGGCATTTAGCGTTTAAAACGCAAAAGCAAATGCTTCTGAACCCAAAATTTTGCGTTTGAAAAAACGGCCCTAAACCCAACTGCTTTTAACCGCCAAAAAACGTGATTGTGTGCATGGACACATAGGATAACATTAAATGGGTTCAGGGGCAGTTGAAAAAAATGCCCAAACGCCTCTGAACTCGAGTTTACCAGCGTCTCGTGTGCATGGGGCCTAAAACTCCTAAGAACCAATCAGATTCATTTTAAAAACAAAACACTGCTCTGTATTTGTTTGTTTTTGTTCTGTGTGTCTCTCTACTTCACAGAAACATGAACCCAGTTTAAAAGTGAAACTAAACTGCAGGCACATTATATTGATTTTTATCTATTTTTAATCCTTTTTAAAAGGAATCAGTTAACTTTTATGTCTCTATACCCTGTAAACAGTCATTTCAGCAAAACATTTCTTTTCCTTTAGTGGCCCATTAAGTAGGCATGGCTGACACCACATGCTTTAAAATTCAGACATAAAAAAAGGGGCTGTATTACTGGTGCAGCTCTGCATAGGAACCAATCAGCTTCCAGCTTTTATTGTTAAAGCTTAACTGAACAAGCTGAAGTTAGATGCTGATTGGCTACCATGCTCAGCTGTTCCCAACCTCAATCTTTAAGTTCCCCAAACAGGCCATGTTTTCATGGTGGATATCTTCCAATGGAGACACTGGTTCTGGTGACCCTAGTGACAATCATGAATTCTTTCTTTTTGGAGAAAGTGAAAGGAAATCCCCCCAGTATGTTACAGGTTGCAAAAAAATCTACTTTAATGACTAATTTAGTTGAAAAGCTGCAAAGTAAACCAAAGGCCTAAAATTTTAGAGCAGCTTAATTCTTAAAGTGATTGTAAAGGTTCAAAAAATGTTTTTAAATAACAGACATGTTATACTGACATGCTCTGTGCAAGGGTTTTGCACAGAGCATCCCCGATCCTCCTCTTCTGGGGTGCCCCACCAACGCTCCTGGCTCCTCCTCTTCATCAGGTGCCCCACGGAAAGCCGCTGTTCATGGGGGCTACCATCCAGGCATGCTGCCGAGTCCCGTTACTGCGTCCATTGACACAGCTGGGGCCCGATACCTGCTCCTGTGTCACTGGATTTGATTGACAGCAGTGAGAGCCAATGACTCCTGCTATCAATCTATCCAGTGAGGACAGAGACAGCGGCTGGAGCTGCTGGGCTCATGCCCACCGTTTGAACAGAGGGACTCGGGTAAGAAAAAAGGGAGGGCTCTGGGGACATAGAATGCATTAAGGTGAAAAACCTGGAGACTTTACAATCCCTTTAAAGGACACTATTGCAGTAACTACAATTCACTGCAGAGTTCTCATTTCATTTAACCATTTAACTTGTCACATAACAATAGGTGTGCTTGTTGGCACTTAGGGCCAGATTCTTGTAAGAGTTACGACGGCGTAGCTCCATATACGCCGTCGTATCTCTGTTTTTTCAGCTGGGTATCTATGTGACTGATTCTTCTAATCAGTTACGCATAGATTTTGCTTAGATCCGACTTGCGTAAGTCACTTACACCGTCGGATCTAAGTTGCAATGTTACGCCGGCCGCTAGGTGGCATCCCCGTCGATTTCTGCGTTGAATATGCAAATGAGCCTGATACGCCGATTCCCTAACGTATTTGCTCCCCGTCGTCGTAGTTTACGTCATTTGCGTAAGCGTAAGGTTACCCCTGCTATATGGGAGGTAACCTTGTGTAGGTCCGGTGTACGCCATGTTAAGTATGGACGTCGGCACAGCGTCGTGTTTTTCCGTCATTTACGTTGTTTACGTAACTCGTCACGAATCGGGCTGTGCGTTAATTACGTTCATGTCGAAACCAATGTATTTGCGGCGTACTATGGAGCATCCACACTGGGCTACGTTTACGGCCAGCGCGTGCGCAGTTCGTTCAGCGCGGGGCACGCTTAATTGAAATACAAGCCGCCCCCTTTGAATTACGTGGGGATACGCCAGGCCATTTACACTATGCCGCCGCAAATTACAGAGCAAGTGCTTGGAGAATACGGCACTTGCTCCTGTAAGTTGCGGCGGCGTAGTGTAAATAGGATACGCTACGCTACGCTACACCACAATCTACGAGAATCTGGCCCCTAGTTGATATGTCAGGATGCACTGGTACTGGCGTTTGGCAAGTAGAGAGCTACTAGCACCTTTTGGTGCCTTCTGTTGCATAGTTATGTTGGTTTATATGGCATTTCCCAACAATTTTACTTTAAGCATGCCCAGCCCACTTTTCACCACAAATTTAAAGGAAGTCAGTAAAATCGTTACCTACACCACTAAGCACTGAGGTTGATTTACTAAAGGCAAATAGGCTGATTGCTTTGAGAATTAGTGAATTAGTGAATGTGGTACTTTTCAAAGAACACCCAATCACGTACAAGGAAAATAAAAAATGTTTGGATAATGGAAGTCAGCTAATCTTCACCTCATTCACTAAGCTCTGGGGCAGATTCCTTTCACAAAATGAACTGCCTTTAGTAAACAACCGCAAAGATAAAAAAAGGCAAAAAACTGGGCCACTTAAGAGATAAACTCAGAATGAAAATGTGTTTTCGGTGTTCAGAAATATCTTTTTTTTCTTATTTTGAAATGAAAGCATATGGCTTAGTTACTAAATATACAGTAGGCTAATGCTGTAAATTAATTTAATTACAAAACTATACATAAAATATATTTTCCAAAATGTTCTTTACACATGATGTTTTCCTACAGCAATTGGTGTCTCCACCCCACCACAAGGCTATAATGGCCATAATGAAGGTGTCACTGCTGGATTCCTCAAATATTAGTTTACTGTACATTATAGAGAATCCAACAATAGGATATGACACAGTCATTAACTTTGTAAAAGCTTTAGGAATTTCAGTGGAGAGATCACATTACTAGACACCCTAAGACAAGGGTAGACAACCTCGGCCTTCCCCTAATAGATTCTGTATAACTCAGCACATGACTGAAATTGTTATCTACAGTAGAATTCAAAGAGACTGTAAAGTGTTTTTTTTGTTGTAAATTTGACTTTTTAAATTAATTTGATTTGATCTATATTTGATAGTCAAGTGCAACCCTTATGCCTGTACACACTATCAGTTTATTTTCGCTAAACCCTGTGGGCTGAAGGAAAAAAGAACCGAAGAGCTTGGGAGGAGCTCGTTCTACTAACTATCCTATGCTAGTACAACGATCTTCCCTCTAAGCCAGTATTTCTCAACTTGGGGGTCGAATGACAATTTGCCAGGGGTCACCGAATCCTGGGCTGTTTCTGAATCCCGCACCGCTCTCCCATTTTTTTTATCACTACCCAGCAGAGCTGTCCCTGGAGCTTGCGGTGGCCTACTCAGCCTCTTCGCAGCCACCCATTAAGTTCACGGCATGGCTGGGGGGCAGAGACTAGATGTCAGCTGGCTGGTGAGGAATGTGAAATGGGAGGGGCTGGAGGAGACCCTATCTCCTGATTTTGGCATAGGTGTCACTGGTGCCGAGACACAGTGAGTAACATAAGGGGTTTTAATTTTTGATACTGTACAAGTGGAAGGGACTGAGGGAGCGATAAGTATCCGTGGGTTAGTGGTGCAAATTACTTGTCTTGCCTTGGGTGCTGACAACCCACGCTACAAAAATAATTTTACTGTTAGAGGTGCCCACAACTTGGGAAATTTTTTTAAGGGGTCACGACACTAGAAGGTTGAGAACCACTGCTCTAAGCCAGGGGTCTCCAAACTGCGGCCCGAGGGCCAGATGTGGCCCTTTGCTACCATTTATCTGGCCCTTGGGGCACTACTCCTTCCACTGACACCATCAAGGGGGCACTATTTTTTTCTACTGACAACAATGATGGGATACTATTCCTCCTACTGATAGGGCCATATTTATTCTCGCTAATGCTGGGACATTTTCTGCCTCCCACTGGCCACAATCCGGCCCTTCTAAAGTCTGAAGGACAATGAACTGGCCCTTTGTTTGAGAAGTTTGGCGACCCCTGCTCTAAGCTATTGTGTTCTGACAGGGGGGCTGCCCCCAACCCCCACAAACACACAAGTCATCGCCAATCCGATGCTGATCTGAAGCTGGTTTTCCAGAATGCCCATTGGACAGAAGTCGGCGGTTTGGACAGCGTTTGACGGACAAGCTGGTGTACACACAGGGCTAATGTTTGCCGGTTTCTGTTGAAACAACCGATGTTCAGCATGTGTACTGGGCTTTAGTTCAAGTTGCTAATTCAAGTATAGCTGTCTCTTTTCCTAAGGAACTGCATAAGGAACATTGAAATGTTCACAGTAGTTCCTGCCCTGAAAGGGGCTTAAAGGCTGATATCCCTATTACAGCCGTACACATACACTGTAAGGCTGATGTGTGTGAAAGTGAATTCATCTTCCAGCATATTAGTGGGAGGAATCTGGATCATCAGAAAAGCAGTAAATGGAGTAGATATACAAGTTTCATACAGATAGTGTCCTTGGTGGGATTCTAACCTGGGACCCCAACGATGCAAAATGAGAGCACAAATTATTTAACTATGTAAGTACACACATGGGTAATTTTGAAGCCCTGGTGAATGAATCCATTGCTGATTTATATCTACCGGTAATTAAAATGATCTATTATCAAATTAAAAAAGATAATGTACGTGGGGAGTAGATCATTAGGCTTGGCCATGGGTAGATGTGTCACAATATACTGTAGCCAATGTAATTTAGACATCTTCCTTGCATGTCGGTGAAAAGATATTTCATAATAAAGCAGACCTTGCATTAAAGCGGAGGTTCACCCTAAATATAATATCTCCCATGCGATCCAGCATACTGGCGTCAGCGCCAGTATGCTGTTTTTTTTTTTTTTTAATAGCACACTTACTGTATTATTGTAGAATTCCTTTTCTGTCCCCCGCGGTGGACGGCTGTAGTATAGCGCGTCACATCTTCCTAAAATACCCGATATGGACTCGGGTAATCTCGGCGAAAATGCGGCGCCTGCGCACAGACCTAGGAGCTGACTGCGCAGGCGCCGTATTTCTCCGAGTCCTATTTCGGAGGGCGTGACGCGCCATAGCCGTAGGACTCGGAGAAATACGGCGCCTGCGCAGTCAGCTCCTAGGTCTGTGCGCAGGCGCCGCATTTTCGCCGAGATTACCCGAGTGCATATCGGGTATTTTAGGAAGATGTGACGCGCTATACTGGCGCCGTCCACCACGGGGGACAGAAAAGGAATTCTACAATAATACAGTAAATGTGCTATTAAAAAAAAAAAAAAACCAGCATACTGGCGCTGACGCCAGTATGCTGGATCGCATGGGAGATATTATGTTTAGGGTGAAATACCGCTTTAATAAATCCGCCCCCCATAATAAATACTGGCATTCATTTTGGACTACTCAGCTTTTTGCCGGTAGGATGGTGATGTCACCCTCACCTTGGTGCTGCACGAGAAAAATACATTTGCTGACTTTTTTCTCTGCAGTTTTTTTTTTTTTTTTAACTAAGGTCGCAACTTTTATGAGGTAGAGGGGGCTCATGTATTAGGTGAACTTTTTAGTGCAAGCTCTGCTTTAAGCCCTGTGCATTGCAAATATGGATACATCTGATGGAAAGGAATTAAAATCCCCTTAGCTTGCTACATCTGCTTGACTAATTTATATCACCATCTGTTACATGATAATTTCATATGTTAACATGGCCACCTGTTACTTGTCACCGACATTCAGCTGTTCTTTACATCATGAACTACAGGTAACGAAACATGCAGGGATAAGACAAGCCATTCTGTCTGTCGTATGGCTGGCTGCAGCAACTTTTTTTAATTTATTAAATGGTAATAAGAAAGAAAGTGATCCTTAGTCACGTCATGTGACCCCTGCTTCTATTTAACAAACATCATTGGATCGGGGGGCAGTGATTCTTTTTTTTTTTTGTTTATTACTGATTTGATGGCGTGCAATGAACCTTGGTCGGTATACATTTCTTATAAATGGTCTGAGTATTTCTTCACTGTTAATTATCAGTTTATGTGTCCCAAATATGTCAGTGCTAAGCAAGAGCAATGTAAAAACAATACACCATTTTATTTTATCTGAGATGGAGGTTGAGACCATCAAAAATGCAATTCTGGTAATGTGTGTGGCAGGTTAATTAATATGTTGCTAGAACTTTCTCTGCCTAGCAGAGGTTCTGGAAAGCTTCTTATCAGGAAGGAGTAGTTATTAGTGGTGTATTTAGGTTTTGTGCTGCCCTAGACTTGACTAAACTCGTGCAACCCCTAATTTAAATATGATCCACCCCTTCCTGTCAAGG
This sequence comes from Rana kukunoris, assembly GCA_029574335.1. Classification (NCBI taxonomy): domain Eukaryota; kingdom Metazoa; phylum Chordata; class Amphibia; order Anura; family Ranidae; genus Rana; species Rana kukunoris. The sequence goes on from CM056059.1 coordinate 45,293,845, forward strand.
TCACACCCCTTCCTGTTTAAAACCTGCCCTGACATTTTCCAGTAGTTCTGAGGACCTTGTGGGGGGATTCCCTTATTCTGTAAAGATTTCCTCTCACTTCCTGTTTGGATATGGAGCAGGAAATTAAGGGAAATGAACAGATGGCAAAAACAAATTAACAGGGGCTATAACCATCCCTTACTCTATCCAAAATGGGAGAACAAAATATTGCCTATAGTTGTACTTTAAGCACACATTTCTGCTAAATGTATAGAGGACTAAGAGGATATAACCATGCCAGTGGTGCAGCAGAAATCAAAAACATGTAGCACAATGATGAAGGTATGTGGTCCAGGCAGTGAACAAAATAAGTATTGGGGGCAGGAACAAACAAATCTGCAAGGAATATGTTTATTTTTCTTATCAGCAATCAACAGAAATAAAATTAGGTTTTAGTGCTTCTTGGGTTGGTATTTTTGAGCCTGGTCACAATGGTTACAATTTTTATAATTTCCATATATATACTTAATCGCATTTTGCTAATCGCATCTCATTTAAAGTCCCAACCTTCCATTTTTTACACCCTTAGGCCGCGTACACACGATCAAATCTATCTGCTGGAAACGGTCGGCCCGACCGTCCCAGCAGACCGATTCGATCGTGTGTACGGGCGAGCCGACGGATTTGGCCAGCCGACAGATTTTAAAGCATGCTTTAAAATCTGTCGGCTGGGAATCAGTCCGCCCGATATGTCTGCTGGTTAGCCTACTAACCAGCAGACATATCTTCTCACACATGCATCGAATGGATTCGACGAATGCGCGGAAGTAATTCACTTCCTGGTGCGGTGACGTGGCGGTGTCAACGTCACCGACACGTCAGCGCGCCGTCTGCCGGCGGGGATTTTGGTTTGATCGTGTGTGCACGATCAAACCAATACATCCCAGCAGACAGATTTGTTCAAATCGGTCTGTCCGACCGATTTGAACAAATCTGTCTGCTCGTGTGTACGGGGCCTTACAGGGATGGGGGCCTGTAGTGGTGCATACCACATGCCTCATAAAAAGTCCCAACCCCATTTTTTTCTAACAGAAATAAAATTAAGACTCCTTAATATGTACAACTGACACAAGCAAAGGATTGCAGGAGAGTCCTACTACCTACTTGCCAGGTATAGGTGTCCCTTGTATCTGCGCCATACCTTACATACCGGCAGTAGTGTGGCCGCTTTATGGGGGCGCCAGACCGATTTCTGTTGCAGCCCAGGCCACCTCAGGCCAAGATACAGTGTTGGTAGTTATGCCTCCCTGACTTTGTCTCCTTGCTCACCCCTATTTCATGTCTATGGGACACATCTCAGTACGAACATATGTGAGTGTGCAACCAGGATAGTGTTGGCTAAATACATTGGCCCAGATTCAGAGAGAATTAGATTCTCGTAGCGTATCAGAAATACACTACGCCGCCGTTTTTTACCTGGCTCTACGTGGAATCCAGGTAGATTTTGTCCAGTAAACGACGGCGGCGTAGTGTATTTCTCCCGTCGCAATCCATCTACGCGAGTAGGGGGCGTGAGGGATTTAAAATAGGCGCGTTCCCGCGGCGATCGAACTGCGCATGCTCCGTTCGCAAATTTCCCGCCGTGCATTGCGCGAAATCACGTCGTTACGTCATTCGTTGTTTGAGTAGCGTCGTTTACGGACATTTCTATTCCCGAACGAGTTACGTAAAAAAAAAAAAAAAAAATTAAATTTGACGCGGGAACGACGGCCATATTTAACATGGGCTACGCACCGTTAGACCAGCAAAAAGCTGGTCTAACAGTACGTAAAAAAAAATAGACGTAAGCGATTGCGAAGACCGCTCGTATCTTCGTGGATCGCCGTAAAAACACATTTGCATATCCCGACGCATCAAAACGACGCAAACTCCTCCCAGCGGCCGCAAAAATATCGCAGCGTAGATCCGAAGACTTACGAAGACGTAAGCCTCTCGGATCGAAGCCCGAAGCCGCCGTATCATGGTTTGAGGATTCAAACTAGTGACACGGCGCGCAAAATTTGAAATTACTCCTGTCTAACACCAGTTAGACAGGCGTAATTGCTTTATGAATCTGGGCCATTATGTATTATATTGAGAAAAAATCTATTTACATTCTGTGTATGCAGAGGCCATTATCACAGAGGCTTCATTTTTGTTCCCCAGACACTGATATAAACATACACAAGTTAAAGTGGAACTCCGGGAAGAATCTTTTTTTGCATACTTGGCCTGATCTAACTGTCCATATATGATATCCAGAGCTTCACTTGGGATGCTGAAAATCACTGTAATAGTCCATGCTACATACATTGATAGCTGAGATCTTCAGGGGGTTTTCCCTCTGCACACTGAACACAGGGGGTTGCTGACTTGACACCAATACAAGTCATTCTCTAATTGGACAAAATGGGAGATCATGACATCACCTGCCCCTCCTCTCTACCTTGTCCAATTAGAGAATGCCTTTTAATCACTGGAAAAAAAAAATTCAAAGCAAAGGAACAAGTGTTCCCTGTGCAGAGGGGAAGGTGCTAGAGCAACACCTGGAAGATCACGGCTATCATTGTATGTAGCACGGCCTACTACCAGTGACTCTAGCCTCATACACACGATCAATTTTCCAGATGGGAAGACAGGAATTATCATACCTCTTGATTGTATATGAAAAGGTTCTTCCCATGTGTTTTTCTCAACATGAATTAGCCTAGGGATATCAAAATGAATACATTGGACATAACAAACACACATTATATATTTATATTGATAATACTTGGTACTTTTCATGGCGCTGTTCTATCGCTTGTTCTATTTTCTCCCAATAGCATGAATAGCATTATTGATTCCTGCAGATGTTTAATGCTGAGCCAATAAACATTTTTGCTTTCACACCAGTCTATGGATGCATGTAGAATTTCTCCACAAGGTGCGGCCTCTCATCAAATCTCTTTCTATGTCTGTCAGCACTTCCTCCATAGGAACAAATGTTTAGATCTGTATGTAGTAATAGTAATCTGTATGTAGTAATTCCTAAAGCCCCATACACACTATTAGATTTTCTGCAGATTTTTGTCTTCAGATTTACCAAAACCATCTAATATGAGGTCAAACCTTAAGGCCTCGTACACACCATCGGACTTATCCGATGAAAACGGTCCGCGGACCATTTCCATCGGATATGTCCGATCGGGAGTTTGATCCGATGGCGTGTACACACCATCGGATCAAATTCCCTGCCGGACGGCGCGGTGAGGTGGCGGTGATGCGTCGGTGACGTTGACGCCGCCACGTCACCGCCACGTCACCGCACCAGGAAGTTAAACACTTCCGCGCATGACCGAATCCATTCGGCGGCGGTGGGGGACGACATGTCTGCTGGTAAGTGTACTAACCAGCAGACATGTCGGGCGGACAGATTCCCACCGGATAGATTTCAAAGCATGCTTTGAAATCTGTCGGGTGGAGAAATCTGTCCGCTAGCCCATACACACGAGCGGAGATGTCTGCTGAAACGGTCCATCGGACCGTTTTCAGCAGACATATCCCCTCGTGTGTACGAGGCCTAAGGCCTCGTACACACGATCGGACATATCCGATGAAAACGGTCCGCGGACCATTTCCATCGGATATGTCCGATCGGGAGTTTGATCCGATGGCGTGTACACACCATCGGATCAAATTCCCCGCCGCCGGACGGCGCGGTGACGCGGCGGTGACGTTGACGCCGCCGCGTCACCGCCACGTCACCGCACCAGGAAGTAAAACACTTCCGCGCATGCGCCGAATCCATTCGGCGGCGGCGGTGGGGGACGACATGTCTGCTGGTAAGTGTACTAATGCTTGCTTTGAAATCTGTCGGGTGGAGAAATCTGTCCGCTAGCCCATACACACGAGCGGAGATGTCTGCTGAAACGTTCCATCGGACCGTTTTCAGCGGACATATCCCCTCGTGTGTACGAGGCCTAAGAGTTTCAATTTGTATGCAATCAGGCAGGCCCTTTGGCCGCGTACACACGATAGGTTAACCAGAGGACAACAGTCTGATGGACCGTTTTCATGGGTCAAAACCGATGGTGTGGAGACCCCATAGGTTATTTAACCTTCGGTTAAAAAAAAGCCAACTTGCTTTAAAATGTAACCGATGGACGCCTAACCGATAGGTCAGAACTAGGGTTGTCCCGATAGCACTTTTTTAGGACCGAGTACAAGTACCGATTCTTTTTTTCATGTTCTCGCCGATACCGAATACCGATACTTTTTTTCATGTACTCGCCGATACCGAATACCGATAGTTTTTTTTAAATGCAGCCATGTGTCCCCCCATATACAGCCATGTCTCCCCCCAATATGCAGCCATGTCTCCCCCCCCATATGCAGGCATGTCTCCCCACATATGCAGGCATGTCTCCCCACAAATGCAGCCATGTCTCCCCCCCCATATGCAGCCATGTCTCCCCCCATATGCAGCCATGTCTCCCCCCCATATGCAGGCATGTCTCCCCACATATGCAGGCATGTCTCCCCACATATGCAGCCATGTCTCCCCCCATATGCAGCCATGTCTCCCCCCATACATAGCCATGTCTCCCCCCATACATAGCCATGTCTCCCCCCATACGTAGCCATGTCTCCCCATATGCAGCCATGTCTCCCCCCATATGCAGCCATGTCTCCCCCCATATGCAGCCATGTCTTCCCCCATATGCAGCCATGTCTCCCCCCATATGCAGCCATGTCTCCCCCCATATGCAGCCATGTCTCCCCCCATATGCAGCCATGTCTCCCCCATATGCAGCCATGTCTCCCCCCCATATGCAGCCATGTCTCCCCCCATATGCAGCCACGTCTCCCCCCAACGTGCCTGACAAGGGGGAGGGGCCATGACGACGCGCGGCGGAAACAAGCAGCTATTAAAATGAAAGCTGTTATGTTCCCTGGCCTGAGCCCCGAACAGTTAGACGGCGGAAGCGGCAGCAGCTCTCCTCCAGTGTCATGGTATACATACCTGAGGACTGCTCTGCTCCCTGCCTCCTCTCCGCCTTCTTCTCCGCCTTTCTCGCTGCCCCCTCAGTCTCCTCTCGGTCTCCTCTCTGATCGCTTCCTGCCCCCTCTCCGCCCCCCACACTGAAAAAAAAAAAGTATCCGGATTAGGCATCGGGAGCATTTGCGTGAGTACAAGTACTCGCGCAAATGCTCAATATCGGGATCGGGACAACCCTAGTCAGAACCGATCGTTAGTAGGCACGACCATCGGTTTGAAAATCCATGCATGCTCAGAATCAAGTCGACGCATGATTGGAAGCATTGAACTTAATTTTTTTCAGCACGTCCTCGTGTTTTACGTCACCGCGCTCTGACACGATCGATTAATTAACCGATGGTGTGTAGGCACATCAGACCATCAGTCAGCTTCATCGGTTAACCAATGACAACTGGCCTTCAGACCGTTCTCATCGGATGGACTGATCATGTGTACGAGGCTTTACACTACATGGTTTTGGTAAATCTAAAGACAATTAGTGCGTATGGGGTTTTGTCAGTCTGACTGTGAAATGTATAATAGGTGTATATTTTTGTGTACTTTGTAATGTATATATGGCAATTTGTTGGCATGTGTTGGTAAAATTAATGCTTTTTAGGCCTTATGGGCTTGGACAAATATAATGATTTTCTATGCATCCCCCCAACCATAGATGTTATGCTGTACTTGGCACAGTGTTACGTTTGGGGGCCACAAATAAGAGTGGAAAGGAGTGAATGTACTGCTTAGAATCACTTTAATTGTATGAATTGTGAGTTGGTTATTTGTATTTGTATCTTTTATAACATGCATTATTACCAAAAAACTTTAGCTTTTGTAAGTCTTGTAAAATATCTCTTATTGTAGTTAGATCTAATAATGATGCTTCCTTTTTAAGGGGTACTACCAAAAAATCTTATTTGATGGGGCTAATATTTTCCAAATGTGCAGATATTTTCATATTGCCTTTATATTTTAAGTTGTTGTTCTGGGAAGTCTTATATTTGCTGCTTCTTCTTCCTTCCGTACAAGACAATGGTTTAGACTCCATTTTCTAAGCTGTAATGTATGTGTTATTAGGTAGTTGTTATTTTCAGCCATGCACCAAGTTATTTTCCGTTTTTGTTGGCTGTGATTGCTTAAAATACCAGATCTTATGACAGATAATTGGTACAGCTTAGTGAATTAATCCATAGCAGGTAAGACATCAAGGTTTGATGGAACAAAGCTTAGTAGAGAGTGTTTAGGAGAGCGTCTAAAGAGGACATTGTGTCTAGGCATAACTATTTAAAGGTTAAAGGGATTGAAAGGTTTGTTTTTTTATTTTCTAAATAGGTTCCTTTAATAGGTGCATTGTTGGTTCACTTACCTTTTCCTTCGATTTCCCTTCTAAATGTTTTTTTTCTTTGTCTGAATTTCTCACTTCCTGTTCCTCCTCAGTAAGCTGTTCTGACTGACTAACCCCCAGCCAAAATGGCTCGGATGATGGGGGCAAGCTTACTGAGGAGAAACAGGAAGTGAGAAATTCAGACAAAGAAAAAAAACATTTAGAAGGGAAATCAAAGGAAAAGGTAAGTGAACCAACAATGCACTAGCTTAAAGGAACCTATTTAGAAAATAAAAAAAATAACCTTTACAAACCCTTTAAGTTCACCCTTTCCAAAAAAATGATTGCAGGTTAAAAAATGTGCCTTTATTATTTTTTTTACTCTGCAGCCTGTAAGGCATTGCACCCGTGATCAGCAGATTGTGGGTACAATGCCTGGATCCTGCAGACTCTCGGTACACTGTCTGCCCACACTTCCGATACTTCAGTTACTGAATGGCAGGGAGAAACAATGGACCACAAGAACGTTCATCAGCGCCGTCACAGTTCATTGAGACCTACAAGACATTGGCAGCAAAGGCTGACAGTACTTACAGTCCATCATTCACAGAACTTTGTGAATGAATGACAAGGCCATGTGGGGGCAGAGCACAGCTGTGCTGTTCCCTTGCCCGTCTAAAGATCCCCTATCTGCTGTCACAGGGAGGGGGGATCTAGGGGGGGAGAAGAGGCAGGAGCTGGAACATGTAACATGTTTAAAAGGTGAACTTATCCTTTAAACAATAGGATGGTTTTATATCAATTTTATTACCACTACCCTGAAATGGTGGTCTTCTGGAAAACAAGTGCGCTAAAAAGGATAGGGGGTGGAAGAAAAAAGATAGCTAAGACCCCTTTTACACTGAGGTGCTTTTCAGGCACTTTCACGCTAACAAAAGCGCCTGAAAAGCTCACGAAAACCTATTTACATTAAAATCAATGAATGCTTTCACACTGGGGCAGTGTGCTGGCAGGGCAATAAAAAAAAAAAAAAAACGCCCCTCTCCATTGAAATGAATGGAAAGCTCTTAAAAAGCACTCATACTGCGTACACAATACCGTTTTTCATGACGAGAAAAAAGCCATTTTTTTAATTGGTCATTAAAACGACCGTGTGTAGGCTCCAGAGCATTTTTCTCGACGTGAAAAATGGCCATTAAATGTTCAAATTTTTCTCGTAGTTTTTCACTTTGTGAAAACTGGTCGTGTGTAGGCTTTAACGACGGGAAAAAACGCACATGTTCAGAAGCAATTTATGAGACGGGAGCACTCGTTCTGGTAAAACTAGCGCTTGTAATGGATATTGCACATTCGTCACGCTGTAACAGACTGAAAAGCACGAAAACTGAAAAGCGCCAAACGTCTCTCACCAAACTTTTACTAACACGAAATCGGCAAAAGCAGCCCAAAGGGTGACGCCATCTGAATTGTACTTCCCCTTTATAGTGCCGTCGTACGTGTTGTACGTCACCGCGCTTTTGCTCCAGCATTTTTTTTCACGATCGTGTGTAGGCAAGGCAGGCTTGACAAGAATCACATCGAGAAAAATTTAGTTTTTTCCATGACATTAAAAACGGCCGTGTGTACGCTGCATCAGTATTTTAGAAGCGCCTCAGTGTGAAACGGACCAATGCGTATATTTTTACAGTCTCCTGATCCCAGCTGGAAGTTAAAGGGTTAAAATAAATGTTTTATCTTAAAGTGGTTGTAAACCCACTTTTTTTACTTTTACCTACAGGTAAGCCTATCTCCTAAACCTGTACGGTTTAGGAGATATTCCCCTCGCAATGCGCTGCTGATTGCAGCGGCGCATGCGCAGGGGATATCCACGGCGAAAGGACCGGCAGCCGCCGACCCACTGCCGATTTGAAATCTCCCGCGCGCACGCGCGTGAGTGACGTCATCGCCGCTCCAGCCAATCACAGCGCTGGAGCCGCGATACCCGGAAGACACGCCGGAGCAAGATGACATCTCACTCGGCGTGGACCAGGTAAGTGTTCTTCACCTCGTTCCGAGGTAAGTATTTCATAATCGGCTAGTATGCGGTGCATACTAGCTGATTATGCCTTTTGCCTTGCAGGTTCACAAAAAAAAAATAATAATGTATATGCGGTTTACAACCGCTTTGATAGCTTTCTTTACCTTAATGCAGTGCTGTTTTCATGTCATCATTGTTCGTTTTTGCTCTCACGTTGCTGTAATTCTTCTCTGATCTCCACACTTCCTGGTTGTCTGTTTCCTAATCACCACAGTACTGGGAGCTTTCTCTCTGTGGTTACTAATCAAGGAGGTGTGATTACTGTGTGTCTAAACCCCCTCAGCACCAATCACTTTCGTTTTCCAAACCATCACTGGCTCTGTATTGGCAGAGAGACAGGAACAGCATGCAAAAACGAAACTGAAACTGCAGGTACATTATATGATTCATTTTTATCTATTTTTAATTGTTTTTAAAAGGAATTAGTTAACTATTATGTCACTATACCCTGTAAACAGTCATTTCAGCAAAAAAAAAAAAAATTCCTTTACAACTCCTTTAACATGGCCACCGTTAGTATACACTGCTATGGTCACAGTGCAGCAAAAATAATACTACAGGCAGTATCAGCAGAAAATGCAACTCATTCAAGTGAATACTGGCATGCCACAACTGACCTGCAGCCATATGTGATGCACACAGTGGCAGTGCATGGGTGCAGGCGTTTAGGAGTTAAAACAGGCACCCAGGAGGCAACATTTTACCTCTGGGCCACTAGTCAAATGCCTCTGAAAAGCAATTCACAGCAGATTGTTTTTAGAGGTGCATCATTAATGGCTGCAAATGTGAACAAGCCCATACATTGGTACTGAACTAAAATCTGGGAAAATGCTGACAGGCAGTGTTTTATTTTTTATTATAACAGAAGCAGCCCTAGAGGTCTCTTCAGTCATAAATCCCTCCCTCTGCCTGTCCGCGGTAACGTAATCTCAGTGGCACATGCGCATCTCAGACCACATTTACGGCACCCGCTACGTGCCGTGGTGATGGAGTGACATCATTGTGGCCAAAAAGACGGAACCCGGAAGTAAAACTGGGTCAAGATGGAAGCACCAGGACCAGCAGAAGCAGAAACAGTGTGGCGCTGGAGGACTTAGTTGGACAGGTAATGTTGCCTTAATCTGTTAGTATGCAGTGCATTCTAACACATTATGACATAATACTGCAGATGGACCATTTTTAAAAAGTTTTTTTTAGCAGAGTTTAATAAGCTTTAAGCTTTAAGCTGCTATACCGCCTGAAAAAATCGTGCCCTGTAGTCTTCAATGTGAAAGCCCAAAGGCTTTCACACTGAAGCGGTGCGCTAGCAGGACCGCTCCAAAAGTCCTGCTAGCCGCATCTTTTGAGCGGTATAGAAGCGGGGAGTTTACCGCTCCTATACCGCTCCTCATTAAAATCAATGGGAAACCGCGGTAATACCACCTGCAGAGTCGCATTGCGGGCGGTATTAACCCCTTTTACGGCCGCTAGCGGGGGTTAATACCACACCGCTAGCGGGCAAATATCGCGGTAAATACGACGGTATAGCGGTGCTTAAAATCGTGCTGCTATACCGCCACGGCACCTCCCGCTGCAATGTGAAATCAGCCTTAGAGCCAATCAGGTGTGCTGCAGAGTTAACAAAGCTGCACAGTCCTGACCCTTCCTTGTCCAATCACAGGCAGAAGGCATGGAGGTGACCAGGCCTTTCTCCCGAACTGCAATACATTAAAGTCAGGTCACCATCTCTGTGTATATCACAGGACTACATGGACAGAAATACAAATCCCATTGCACAGATGTCTCCTAAATCGCGCCGAAATCGGGACTGCCAGAGAGAGTGAAATTGCGCGAGTTCAGCTGAAATCGCGCGATTTCACTCCCGCAGCCCAGTGTGAACCAGGGCTTAGTAATCACCACAGCCATTTCATCTGAGGGAAATCCTGAAAACTTGACCTGTTGGTGTGCCTTGAGGACTGGAGTTGAAAAACACTGGCCTAGAGAAGCACAGAGACCCAGCAATGACATCACTGAGCCTAAAATAAAGGTATGTAATGAAAATGGAAAGATTCTATTAAAATAAAAATTATTAGCCTAATGATGGGGGAAGGGGGGAGCAGGGGAGGCAAAATATAAGCAGATTCAACTTTTGGTGAAATGACATATCTGTTTTATGTGTATTACAGTTTTTAACCACTTAAGACCTGGACCTTTATGCAGGTAAAGGACCTGGGCAGTTTTTGCAATTCGGCACTGTGTCGCTTTAACAGACAATTGCGTGGTCGTGCGACGTGGCTCACAAACAAAATTTACGTCCTTTTTCCCCACGAATAGAGCTTTCTTTTGGTGGTATTTGATCGCTTCTGCGTTTTTTTTTTTGCGCTATAAACAAAAATAGAGCGACAATTTAAAAAAATAATTTTTTTTACTTTTTGCTATAATGAATACCCCCAAAAAAGATATAAAAAAAAAACATTTTTTTTCTCAGTTTAAGCCGATACTTCTTCTACATATTGTTGTTAAAAACAAATCGCAATAAGCGTTTATCGATTGGTTTGCGCAAAATTTATAGCGTTTACAAAATAGGGGATAGTTTTATTGCATTTTTATTAATAATATATTTTTTACTACTAATGGCCGTGATCAGCGATTTTTTTCGTGACTGCGACATTATGGCGGACACATCGGACAATTTTGACACATTTTTGGGACCATTGTCATTTTCTCTGCAAAAATGCATTAAAAATGCATTGTTTACTGTGAAAATGACCATTGCAGTTTGGGTGTTGACCACTAGGGGCGCTGAAGGGGTTAAGTGTGACCTCATGTGTGTTTCTAAATGTAGGGAGGCGGGGCTGGACGTGTGACATCATTGATCACCTTTCCCTATATCAGGGAACACACGATCAATGACAGCGCCACAGCGAAGAATGAGGAAGCTCTCCTCGTTCTTCAGCTCCGGGGACCGATCGCGGGACTCCATCTGCGATCGGGATCCGCGGCCCACGGCTGGGCACTTAAAGAGGACGTACAGGTACATGCTTGTGCCCAGCCGTGCCATTCTGCCTACGTATATCTGCAGGAGGCGGTCCTTAAGTGGTTAAACTGAAGCAGATAATTATAGCAGGGGAAATGTTTTTCAATTGTGATGTCATTTTACAGCCGGGTTCTACTGCTGCCCTGAAATAATTGCAAGATAAACTGGCACTGATGGTATATGCTCAGGGCATAGATTTACATGACTGGACAATAGGGGCATATATTGCTATGCATCTGTCAAATAATAATTGCAAGTGTGTTTAAAGTTGAACTCCAGGATCAGCAAACATTGTCTTACTTGAATGCTGGCGTGATTTATGTATTTCTTCCAGGTTTGTGCGGTAATCCAGTGTGAAATCCACTTCACAATTATGTGGCACTTTGTGTTGGTCGATCACATAAAATCCCAATAAAATACATTTACGTTTTTGGTTGTAACATAACAAAATGTGAAAAAATGTCAAGGGGTGTGAATACTTTTTCAAGGCACTGTATAATAAAACACAGATTTAAACAGCACCCAATAGGGTAGGTGTATAGAAGCCACCAACCAGTGTTTGACTTTAAAGCTGAATCCTGGTATAGACAAATTTTGTCTAAAAACAAGACTCGCATATATTCACCTTAATCTTGGTGTGCTTTGTGTGTTTCTTCCAGATCTGTACACATGTTGCCTCTGTGTAGGAGCTTCCTGTAATAAAGACCGGTCACTGCTGCTCACTCTCCATGTGCAGGGTGACTGGTCTTGTCTCCGCCCCCTCCTGTCGTTTTCTGTAGGCAGCATGTAGTGGGTGGAGCCTGCTGGGTCCCTCCCTCTGCTCTCTGCACTCTCTACAGCCTATGTACAGCACAGTGGTGATGTCACTGCTACTTTACATCGTAATATCTGCGTTTGCAAAAGCACTGGTGCACACAAAGTAAAATGATATCCTTTTTAGATATTGAGGAATATATTTAAATGAAAGTCTTTTTGTGCTCAGAGTTGGGCTTTAACTGTAGGCACCAGTAATGCCTATAAATATATTGTATACATTGTAAGACTTCATAAGCAGACCCTTGAATATGGTTATATTCAAATCATAGAAAGACTTATTTTTTTTTTAAACTGTCAAGAAATTCTTTAAAAAAATGGCCACCTATACTGTAATATCATACCACTATGTTGTCAGATCTCTTAAAGCGGATCTTCAGTCATTTTTTAATCTTTCCATCTATTAAATCTTTTTCTGTCTGTAAATAGAGCCCACTTCCTTTTTCTTGTCTGGTCATTAGCTTAGGCTTATGACATCATGTACAGCTCTCTCTCACTCTGGTGAGAGTTTGCCAGGAAGGGGGGGGTGAATCATAAGAGGGTCAATGAGAGCTGCAGAGTTTTCTTATGGTTTGCTTCTGTGTGTCTGTGTAAATCCAGGAAGTGAACAGGCAGCAGTCAGCTGCCCACAGTTAAAATGGATGCAGCTAGACTCAGTAGAGGGAGATTTCTGCAGCATATTTGACAAGTACAGAATCACAGTATATATAAAATAATATGCAAAGTGGTCGGAGGGAAGCTTCAGAGCCGGTTCACACTGGGGCGACTCGTCAGGCACCTGACAAGTCGCGTCCTGCTCTGTTCAATGAAACCGTTCTAATAGAAGTGACGCAAGTCGGTCCGACTTAGAAAAAGGTTCTTGTACGACTTTGGGGGCGACTCGGGGCGACTTGCATTGACTTCTATACAGAAGTCATTTTGCAAGTCGCCTCTGAAGTCAAAACTAGATCTAAGGGCCACAAAGACTCACAAGCCACTGGTTGGGGGATCATTAGTGGAGATTATTACCATTTGTACTTGTTAATGGTTCAGCTCTGAAAAGCACATGTTTATCTTCTCTTGCGAGTGGAGACCCAGTGAAAATGTAGCAAATGCATTAGCCACTTCACCTCGTACCCTGATCCTGCAGAATAATTTGTCTTGCATGAAATATTGATTTCATTCTTAGAATATAGAATGTAAGTAACAGAAATATTGTCCTGAAGATTCAGAACTGAGAAGGGGTGATTGGTTAATTATAATTATCATGTGCTAATTCAGGGCTTCCATTGCTTGTGTACATTTCCTATATTCTGTATTTATATTGTATATTATGTATCATTCACACTGTCATTCACAGTGTCATCATTCACACTGTCCTATTTTTGATATTTGTTACTGTTTTTAATAAAATATTATTAATGCTGCTTTTATTGTTTCCTTATTTTTTAAGTAGTTGCATTTAGGGAAAATTGTGTATTTTTCCAACAAGTAATAAAAGATTTGGGTACAACTATAGTTACAAAATGAGTCGAGTTGAAAAAAAGACACAAGTCCATCCAGTTCAACCAATAGAAAAAAATAAACGGAGAAAGGCAAAAAAAAAGACCTGATCCAATTTGCACCAGTGGGGGGAAAAAACTCCTTCCTGACCCCCCCAAGAGGATATTGGATATCCCATGGATCAACTACTCCTGGTGTTGTTACCTATAATTTTTAGTTTACAGATATATATTTTTTTGCATTCGGGAACTAGTTCTTTAAAGGGGTTGTAAAAGTTTGTTTTTTATTTTTTAAATAGGTTCCTTTAAGCTAGTGCATTGTTGGTTCACTTACCTTTTCCATCCATTTCCCTTCTAAAAAATGTTTTCTTTGTCTGAATTTCTCACTTCCTGTTTCTCCTCAGTAAGCTTTTCCACATCATCCGAGTGGTGGTTAGTCAGCCAGAATAGCTTACTGAGGAGGAACAGGAAGTGAGAAATTAAGACAAAGAAAAAAAAACTTTTAGAAGAGAAATCGAAGGAAAAGGTAAATGAACCAACAATGCACTAGCTTAACCACTTCCCATCCCGGCCATTGCACTTTGACGGCCACAAGGTGGCTCTACAATGCCGGGAGAACGTCTTATGACATCCTCGGCTCCTCCGGCCACTGGGTGGCGCTCGCGCGTGCCCGCTGCGTCACTGAGGTGCCGATGCGCGTGCCTGGCGGCCACGATGTCCGCCAGGTAACCGTGATTGGCCGTTACACAGCCAAGGACATGGATCTGTGTGTCTAAACACACAGATCCACGTCCTGTCAGGGAGAGGAGACCGATGCTGTGTCCCTTTTACATTGGGACACAGATCGGTCACCTCCCCCAGTCAGTCCCCTTCCCCCACAGTAAGAATCACTATTAGGAAACACATTTAACCCCTTCCTCACCCCCTAGTGTTAACCCCTTCCCTGCCAGTCACAAATACAGTAATCGGTTGCAGTCCCAATAAAAATCTGATCACCGGCATTACTAGTAAAGAAAAAAATAATTAAAAAAAATGATAATTCTGTCCCATATTTTGTAGGTGCTATAACTTTTGCGCAAGCCAATCACTATACAATTTTTTTTTACCAAAAATATGTAGAAGAATACATGCCTAAACTGAGATTTTTTTTTTTTAAATTGGGATATTTATTAAAGGAAAAAGTAAAAAATATTTTTTTTTTCAAAATTTTCGCTCTTTTTTTGTTTATAGCGCAAGAAATAAAAACCGCAGAGATGATCAAGTACCACCAAAAGAAAGCTCTATTTGTGAGAAAAAAGGACGCCAATTTTGTTTGGGAGCCATATTGCACGACCGCGCAATTGTCAATTAAAGCAACGCAAGGGCCGAATCGCAAAAAGTGCTCTGGTCATTGGGCAACAATATGGTCTGGGGGTTAAGTGGTTAAAGGGGTTGTAAAAGTTTGTTTTTTATATTCTAAATAGGTTCCTTTAAACTAGTGCACTGTTGGTTCACTTACCTTTTTCTTTCGATTTCCCTTCTAAATGTTTTTTTTTCTTTGTCTGAATTTCTCACTTCCTGTTCCTCCTCGGTAAGCTTGCCCCCATCATTCGAGCCGTTCTGGCTGGGGGTTAGTCAGCCAGAACAGCTTACTGAGGAGGAACAGGAAGTGAGAAATTCAGACAAAGAAAAAAAAAACATTTAGAAGGGTAATTGAAGGAAAAGGTAAGTGAACCAACAATGCACTAGCTTAAAGGAACCTATTTAAAAAATAAAAAACAAACCTTTACAACCTCTTTAGGCTGCATTCACACCTGAGCGTTGCGATTTGCGGCGTTTTTTACCACGATTTGCCGCGACAAAACGCTGCGTATTTTACGGCGACAAAACGCTGCGTTTTTTACCGCGATTTTGTACAGGTCATTGTAACCAATGTAAAACACCCAAGCCGCCCGATTCGCGCGACAAAAAAGGGTCCGGAACTTGTTTGGGCTTCAGGCGTTCAGCGTTTAGGAGTGGAGATGTGAACCATCTCCATAGAGAAAAAAGTTTTTTTTTCCCTCTGGCGTTTTTGAGCGTCGTGCTTCAGGCGACAAAACGCTCAGGTGTGAATGCAGCCTTAAGGAGTCTGTTCCACATTTTCACAGCTCTTACTGGGAAGAAATCTTTCCATATATGGAGATTAAATCTCTTTAATAACTAGCAATGGGGATGGCTTGCTAAAGGAATAGAGCATCCTAAATAAGTTCTTTAACATTAACAATTCTAAATAAATAGAAAACCTCAATATATATACAGTTGATCCAGAAAGTAGAACTTACACTCTTAACATGCCTGGGACAAACATAGATTTATACAACTTTGAGGTTCTTGCAGAGACGAGAGGTGACTTGTCTCACCACATGGCTTCTGCCACACATTTAGACCTGTGCACTGTGGCTGTGGCTGGTGTTTGAGTCAGGGGACAAAAATGGGAAGATGTTAGCCAATATGGAGACAGATAATAGGACTCAAACGGTGATTTTAAACATATATTGTGCAGATGACACCATTACATCTGATCATACTACAGGAATTCACAGAGTACTTTACCCAGCTGTATGAAGCCGTTCCGGGTCGGTCTGAAGATGCTATTTGGGAGGCACTGACTACCCTAGACCTTCCCACACTTTCACCAGAAGAAGCTGTGCTTGATAGAACCATCGCACTGGATCAAATTTGAAGTGGCTATCCACTCCTTCCCAGGTAAAAAAACACTGGGCAGTGGGCCCTGATGGCATCCCGGGGGGAGTGGTACAGCATGTATGCACCCACACTAGCACCCAAACTACACAGTCTGTACTCGGACTCTTTGGAAAGAATGATGCTACCTCTCTCTATGCATCCGGCCCACATAGTTCTAATCCCTAAACCAGGGATCCTTCCAAATTCCCCCCAATACAGGCCCATTTCATTACTAAATTAGGACCTTAAAATTGTAATTAAAATACTGGCCACTAGATTAATGAAATTTATTCCGGACCTACTTAGTATTGATCAAACTGGATTTACACAGAGTTTTCTCAAATTTACAACTACCCTCAATAGATTCCACCTCTGAAGTCTTGGCGGCACTCAATGTTAAGAAGACATTTGACTTGGTAGCCTGGCCTTATATGCATGCAGTCCTAGAAAGTATGGGGTTTGGACCAGTATTTTTAAAATGGGTCTTGTTGCTCCACTCATCCCCGCAAGCGCAGATCAAACTAGGGGGTGAGCTCTCAGAGCCCTTTCCAGTAAGGAGAGGCATGAGGCAGGACTTTCCATTGTCTCCAGCACTGTTTGCTATATTAAATGCAGCCAGTTGCAATGGCCCTAAAGAAGGCCTCTACTGTTATAGGTATCCGGGTAGGTACCTTGGTTGAGACGATAGCTATGTATGCAGATGATCTTATCCTGTTCCTGAATGACCTGGGTCCCTCCCTTAACCACTTGCTTACTGGGCACATATACCCCCCTCCTGCCCAGGTGAAATTTCAGCTTCCGGCACTGCGTCGTTTTTACTGACAATTGCGCGGTCATGCGACGTGGCTCCCAAACAAAATTGACGTCCTTTTTTCCCCACAAGTAGAGCTTTCTTTTGGTGGTATTTGATCGCCTGTGTGTTTTTCATTTTTTGCGCTATAAACAAAAAAGTGCGACAATTTTGAAAAAAAAATACAATATTTTTTACTTGTTGCTATCATAAATATCCCAATTTAAAAAAAACACATTTTTTTTCTCAGTTTAGGGCGATGAGAGATGATCTCATATGTTTACATATGAGATCATCTCTCATTGGCCGCACAGATCGCATCGCAAATGGCCACTCTGATTGGCCGTTCGTGGCGATCTGTAATTGGCTGTGTCCAAGGGACACGGCCAACACAGAGTTTCCCTGCTGCGTGCTCTGGAGCGCGCGTGGGGAACGCCCTAAGGGGCGGACGTCAATTGACGGCCTGTTGGATATTCAGGACCGCGCTGTGGCCGTCATTCGGCTATAGCGTGGGTCTGAAGTAGTTAAGGAGGCCCTATGAGTTCTTTGTTTACTCAGGACTAAGAATCAATTGGGGGAAATCACAAATCCTACCTATAGATAGGGAGGTTCGATGTAGTGCTGATCCTACCCTACCTCTTCTATGGACACGCAGTATTAAGTATCTTGGTATTGAAATCTCATCGGATCCCTCAGAATATTATACATTAAATTTAGTCCGATTTCTTAACATGAAGTCTAAATTGAAGGCTTGGGCTATTTCATGTTAAATAATCTATTTAAAATGAAATTGTTACTCGGTTTCCTATATGTACTAAGACATGCACCAATATGAATCCCTAATTCCCTAAGAATTATAAATTCCAATATAACTTATTTTATTTGGGGCTCGCAAACAACCAATGCTGACACATGCCCACGATTGGCTTAAAAATAGTGATTTTATGCTGTGTAACAATTAAAAATTCTACTGCGCCAACACGAAAATATTAATATTAAGCTGCTGAGATATATACACAAATAAATTCTAATTACTAAAAACAATAATAAATATAAATCATACAAACAAAATACCATAAGATCGTGAACATAAATAAATCATAATGTTCAGCATGGAGTCAGTACAATATGTCCCAATGTTTCATCTACTAAGACATCATCCGGGGGACAGGCATCATCCGCAGTATCATCCTGTATCCCGGATGATGTCTTAGTGGACGAAACATTGGGACATATTGTACTGACTCCATGTTATCCTGCTCCTCAGTATCTTTTATTCTGTGATCACATATATACAGTGCCTGTATCCATCCATATTGATGTGTGCATTACTTTTTCAATAAAACTACTTGTTAAGGATTTTATGCTATGTTGGCATTTTTCCCTCCTCAATTTATATCTGCCTGGTTGAACCTTGGATTTTTTGGACGCTGAGTTGGAGTGGCTGTATTCTATCTGTGCTGGATTCGTATTTGCTGGTTCCATGTATGCTGGTCCCCCGTGTCTGGTGGTCCCTGTGGAGTCCTATCTTCTTTGTTTTTCTGCGCATTTGGCTGCTTATTAGCAGTGTTGCTCATCGTCCTTTAACCACTTGCTTACTGGGCACATAAACCCCCTTCGTGCCCAGGCGAAATTTCAGCTTCCGGCACTGCTTTGCTTTAACTGACAATTGCGACGTGGCTCCCAAAAAAAATTGGCGTCCTTTTTTTCCCCACAAATAGAGCTTTCTTTTGGTGGTATTTGATCGCCCGTGCGTTTTTTATTTTTTGCGTTATAAACAAAAAAAGAGCCACAATTTACTAGTAATGGCGGCGATCTGCGATTTTTATTGGGACTGCGATATTGCGGCGGACACATCGGACACTTTTGACACATTTTTGGCGCCATTCACATTTATAGAGCGACCAGTGCTATAAATATGCACTAATTACTGTATAAATGTGACTGGCATTGAAGGGGTTAACACTAGGGGGTGAGGAAGGGGTTAAATGTATTGCCTGGGTGTGTTCTAACTGTTTGGGAGAGGGGGGTGACTGGGGGAGGTGACCGAAGCTGTGTCCCTATGTACAAGGGAAACAGCATCTGTCTCCTTTCCCTGACAGGACGTGGAGCTGTGTGTTTACACACACAGCTCAACGTCCCTGCTCTGTCACCGCCGATCGCGTGTACCTGACGGACATCGCGGCCGCCGGGTACACGCATCGAATCCTCTGTGATGCGTCGGGACTGTTTTTCCCCGCGGGGAATTACAAATACATCACGTCCAAAGACGTGACCCCGGCGCCTCAGGTCCGCGCTGTTGACATATTCTGTCAATAGCGCGGACCTCTAGTGGTTAAAAAAATAATTAGTTACAGTTACAAATTACTTGTCCGAAAAAGAAACTGAGTTAGTAACTCAGTTACTACATTGGCAAAGTAATTAGTTACTCAGCAAAGTAACTGACTTTTTTTGAGGCATGAGGCATGTTATAGGCACAGTGAGGCATATGAGGCATGTTACAGGCACAGTGAGGCATGTTACAGGCACAGTGAGGCATGTTACAGGCACAGTGAGGCATGTTACAGGCACGTGAGGCATGTTATAGGCACAGTGAGGCATATGAGGCATGTTACAGGCACAGTGAGGCATATGAGGCATGTTACAGGCACAGTGACGCATGTTACAGGCACAGTGAGGCATGTTACAGGCACAGTGAGGCATGTTACAGGCACAGTGAGGCATGTTACAGGCACAGTGAGGCATGACCATGAGGATAGGATATAGAATATAAATGGGCACTAAACCTCCCTAACTTAGACAATGAAGATTGGGGGGAAATATGGGAGTGTTCCTTTCTGCAGCTAGTTTCTGCAAAGGATAGGTTGATTTAATACAAAATCCTACACAGGATTTACATCACGCCTGCACGTTTACACAGAATATACCCATCTGCTCCAACAGAGTGCTGGCAGTGCTCAGCAGACCCAGCGGACTTTATTTACATCTTTTGGCAATGCCCCAATATTCAAATATATTTACACTCTGTGACCACTATCCTGCCTCCTCCGGACCATGGAAGTACGTTTGCTGGGTCTGATGGACAATCTTAGGACCTTCAGGACTCTGATATGATTATTATTGTTCTATGAGAGAAAAACTATTCTGCTCCAGTGGAAATCCCCATTGGCACCAACTCTAACCTTGTGGCAAAAATTAATCAATGCTAGTCTGCCATTATACAAAGCCACTTATTTAGCGAGAGGGTTCCCCAAAAAATTCCACAAAGTCTGGGACATTTGGGTCCAAGATGCTTCCACTAATACTGACCCTGAACCTACCAGTTAATAAATTAACTTCCAAGGCACTAAAAGAATATATAAGTATGGTAGAGAACCAAAAATCATTTTGCCCTCCAGGGAACTGTGACTTACAGCTTACTAGAACAAGGCTCAATATTAAGTATAACATAAGAGAAAAAGTTAACCGCTCAGAGGTCCCAAGGAGCTAAAGCTGAAAGGTAGGATCCAACCCCTGGGTCCAGGCACTGCAATAGTATGCAAAATTGTGTGGAGAAAAACCAGGACGGCCGCACTCCAAAAAATGTTCCTTTAAAGGAAAAAATTTTGGAGTGCGGCCGTCCTGGTTTTTTTCCATACAATTTTGCAGGCTCAATATTAACCTTAGTAGCTGATACCCTACAACACAGGCCCGCGGGCCGGAGGCCATTTCATGTGGCCCTCGCACCTTTCCTGCAGCTGCAGGGGAGCTCTAGACCCCTACTTTTTGCTTTCAAGAAATGCATCCTGCTTCTTCCCAGCAGCAGCATAAGGAAAGGGGGGTGACTGTGATTTAACGGAGAGTAGGGGACTCAAATTCTGATGCTGGGGTGGCTCTATTTATTGTAAAAGGGAGGGGATGCGCTGGACATCTAATCTTACGGATACAACCGGCCCTTTTGAGGACAATTATAATGCTAATGCGGCCCACAATGAAATTGAGTTTGCCCTACAACATACAAATATAGTTTCAGTGCCAATTTTGTCACTTGGGATACGTTTTTTTGATGCTTGATTAATTATTGTTTGTATGTATTGAATTGCATATGCCCAATAGGCTCTGTTTTTGTATCCTAAAAATTGAAACTGTGAACTGTGTGAATTAAAAACACAAGTAGTGGCGCTAACAAATGTATATATTCCAGTGCAATACAGTGTAAGTAGAGTTGCCCCTTTTTCAAGTGAATGAATCACCTTATAAACAGTTTAAAAAATGTAGCGAGGTCAACCTGCCAGAGTCCAGTGACAGGTCTTTCCCGCTGGAACTTTACTTATAACTATGGTTGTCCCGATACCACTTTTTTAGGACTGAGTACAAGTACCGACACTTTTTTTCAAGTACTCGCCGATACCAAATACCGATACTTTTTTAAAATGTGTCTCCAAATGCAGCCATGTCCCCCATAAATGCAGCCATGTCTCCCACATATGCAGCCATGTCCCCCCAGCCATGTCCCCCACATATGCAGCCATGTCCCCCCAGCCATGTCCCCCACATATGCAGCCATCTCCCCCCAGCCATGTCCCCCACATATGGAGCCATGTCCCTCCAGCCATGTCCCCCACATATGCAGCCATTTCCCTCGCAGCCATGTCCCTCCAGCCATGTCTCTCCAGCCATGTCCCCGCAGCCATGTCCCTCCAGCCATGTCCCCCATACCTAGCCGCTGAAAGCCGCCGCCGCACGGGGAACATCACAGCTTTCATTTGAATAGCTGTTTTCCCCGCGCGTATAGACACTCCTCCTTGCTCGGGATTGGACAGATCACGATCACCCATCCAATCCCGAGCAAGGGGGAGTGTCTATACGCAGCGGGAACACTACAGCTATTCAAATGAAAGCTGTGATGTTCCCACACGCTGTTTAACCCATGCGGCGGCGGCTTTCATTGCGGCGGCGGGGGGACGGGACAAGTATTCTATTCAGGTATCGGGGGTATTTGCGGGAGTAAAAGTACTCCCGCAAATACTCGGTATCGGTCCCGATACCGATACTGGTATTGGTATCGGGACAACCCTACTTATAACTGTACATATGTTAGATACCTCTTACATGAGTTATGCATTGCGGGACTACATGTAGCAGGAGATATGGACTCCATTGACTCGTAGGAGAAACGAACTACGTTTCCCGAAATGCTTTGCCCTTCAGGAGGATGTGACGTTTCACTCAGATCAGTGGAGGAGGTTACTTAAGGAGAGGTAGTGGCACCTTTTTGCTCTCAGGAACGGCCTTCTCTCCTGTGCGGAGCTGCTGACAGGGGCAGCGGTGTTTAGTCCAGAAGCCTGGGCCTAGAATTGCCAAGAGACCAGGCATCTAGACGGAAGCAAGACTCCAGCATCCAGCCAGTGTTTCCAGAGATTGAAGAGACAGCCAAGCTGACAATCGTAGCAGTGGAACGTCTCAGTCCAGGGTCCGGTGTATGTGTGTGGCGGAGCGACATCTTACCAGCACGCCATTTTCTTCCTCAAGGAGAAGTCAGGCGGATCGGCCTGTTGGGTGAGAGAGCACTTGCTCAGTTCCTACAAAAAATATAGAATAGTGGCGCTAAGAATCAATGATGTGCAAAACTGCTAAAAAGGATCGTTCTACATAAAAACTCTTAGGGAAACCTAAAAGTATAAATAAAATAATAAATAAAACCTGGGGGTAAACTGGAACGTAGAGTAAGGGGAAAATGCAGTCCAATGCAAAGCAGATAATATTAGTCTGTAATCCAGGGCAAAGCCTTCACAAGCAGGGGAGAAGAGAGCAGGACTCCACTCAGTTCCTAACACTTTGCTCACCATAGACACCAAAAAGTTTGTTTTACCAGCCACTGGCACTTGTTGGCCCATAGACAAGACTAAGAGGCCTAGTCAAACTGCCTCAGGGTTTCAAGGTAGCGACTGACGCTGGCAAGCGATCAATCACATCACCCTCTACCGTTACTGACATCACACTGTGTGTGTTTTTCCCTCTCTAACTGCTGCCTTTGGATTATAAGTTAATGTGCACCAACCGGCCACTACGCGTACATTGATTGTTCTGGAAGGTTGCCCGCTAGGGGTGCTCGCGAGCATAGACTGATCTCTTATATTCAGGCGAGTGGTGCCACTCTTAGGTTTTGGAGTAGCTTATTGATCTATGTTAATGTCTGATTCTTGCAAGGGCCCTTGCGAACCAGAGTGAACTACTGCTGATTTATTGTGTTTGCATTTAAAGGCCTATGCCTGTTATCCCTAAGTTTCATGCAGTAAAAAAACTGATCCTTCTTTCATTCAATCATATTCATTGTGTGAAGTGTATTTTCTTGCCCAGAAGGTTTGTACCACTGCAGCAGGTAAATTATCGGTATATTGTCCTTGTACATTGTGGGTCTGTTATTGTGACTCCAGTCTAACAGGGGTCACAATATCCCATTTCCGGGTTCTGATGTGTCAAGGGCGGGTTCGAGCTAATTAAAAAGGGGTGAGCTGACAAAAGACAGGGGTAGGTTCCAAAATCAACGAGCGGCTCCTTCGGGGGTAGCGCTACATAAAAAACCTAACGCTAACTCAAATTAGAAATAAACAATCATTTAGTGCAGGGGTCTTCAAACTATGGCCCTCCAGGTGTTCAGGAACTACAATTCCCATCATGCCTAGTCATGTCTGTGAATGTCAGAGTGTTGCAATGCCTCATGGGATTTGTAGTTCTGTAACAGCTGGAGGGCCGTAGTTTGAGGATCCCTGATTTAGTGTATAATGAATATCAATATAGTGAATCAATGAGAAAGTCCTCAATAGAGATCCAAACACCAAAACAAGAAGAAAGTCTGTGTAGTGACAGGTAATCTTGGTTATCTGTGCTCCACCATCACTCGTGTGAAAGAAATACACACTCACCAGATGATATACCAGGTGATATAATGATGTAAATAGGGGCAGAGTACACTGTTGGGGGGGGGGGGGGGTGGTACAGGATACCACAGTGGAGAAGGGTGATATAATAGGGGCAAAGGATGTTCCTTTTTTGGGGGACACTACTGTGTAGTGGGGGGGTGCGGGGCAGAGAACACTGCTATTGTGGGGTAAAGGATGCTACAACAGGTGGGGTGATGTGAAGGGGGTAGAGGACACTGCATTGGGGGTACAGGACACTACTATGTTGGGATGGGTCAGAGGGCACTGCAGTGGGAGGGGGCTGATGTGAAGGGGTTAGAATAGAAGACAATGCATTGGGGGAGGGGGTACAGAACACTACGTCTGGATGGTTAAAATCGCATCGCACATAGATCGCATGCAATTGGCACTGCATATCACATCCCATGGCAGACATCGCACCAGTGGGTAATAGATGTAGTAGATGAATCCTCATCTGTTGCAATAAGACAGGGTAAAAGAATTACAGTACATGTTCCAGATATAAAACGTTGAGATCGGCATTTGTGCAAAATTTATATTAAACTGTAGTATTTTTTTCTAATACTAAATCATGTAATTATTTGAAAGAAAATAAAAAATTGCTAATATAAAGGAGTAATGCCTTATTTGTGTTTTTAGATGTGTTTTAGATGTTGTAAATATACTGGCTATACTCATTAGAGCTTACAATCTAGGAGAGGGGGTCAATTGATGCACTACTTGTTTTTATCTGATTACGATTCTGTTTTCATTGTCTACACCTTTGCTGGTGCATATTTTTGGTACGCTTGATGCCATACTCTTTTCACACTACATTACACCACTCTCTTACTCTCACACCATGTTCACACATTCACTCATTACCCACCCTCTATCACACCACTCATGCACACTAATGTATTTAGGTGAATTTTTGTATTCCCTTTCTACCTTATTATTATCACCACCTTCATTAACCCAATTTCATTGGCCTATACCCAATGAATGGGCACCGCTTTCCCTTTATAGGTTGTGACAGGAAGTCAAGTAAATCTGTGGGTGTTGTCACAGACGGGAGATACATCTCTGCCTTGTTTAGACAATTCACCAATTACTATCAGGTGTCGGCTACAGAGGTAGCCAGAAAGGTTTAGGGCGTTGGAAAACTTCAGCTGTTCAGTATGAGGCAATTAAGGCCTCTATAAGTCATCCAGAGGATGACTACTGATTGCTGCATCCTGAGGCTTTTTGAGTTAAGGAGTTAACAGTGTTGTTCATTTTTCTGTGTGATAAAAATCCCAAAAGACTATTATTTTTCTGCTGTATGACCAGCAGTGTCTGCCCAGCAGTAGGCTGGGCCAGACTCCATAGGTAGGTTCCTGTGTTGTGAAGGTAGACGCCCCAAGTGGCCAGGGTTTATTTTGTGTTTTGTTTTGTTTATGCTGTTTGGATGCTTGCACTTGTTTGCAGCAATATGGAAGAATAAACCATAACCTTTGTTTTCAACCATCCTCGGCTGCCTCTCTGTACACTTCAGTGTGTAGTGAACCCACCCAGGGGGTCACACACACCCGCTACTGAGCTAACCCCTTTACAAGGTACATAATTATATATAAGAACACTTACTATATAGAATATTATACAAAAATAGGATACTTTCCTGGCAAATTTGTGCCTGCCCATACCTAATATATAAAATTAAAAACCCATTTAAGTGCATCACACAATGCACTTTATAATATTGTTTCCAATGTTCTACCGCAGGTGTCCGCCATCTTGTCCATGCATGCCCTGTAGGGGCCATTCTCCTAATTGTGACTGCTTGCAAGTCGCATGTCGTCCAATCGACGCTGCATCCTGGGGTGCCAGGTGACCGGGGAGCCACCGGGATTTCTTTTAAAGCTTTTTTTTGTGTGGAAACTCTGGTTCAAGAAGGGTCCTTTTTATACACAGCTAACTGGTAACTATGTACTTTATATTTCTTTCCGTTTTGTAATGTACCTGGGCAGGATTTGAAAACTCATTATGTAATCTCTTACAGCAAACAAAAAACCTCTGAAGAAAACCCTGAATGGGCTTGAAACGCGTCAGGTTTGTATATGCACAGATGCATGTAATATGTCAAGTTGTATAACAATTTTGGATTTGCACCATTTATTATTCCTTTTATTATTATTCTTTTTACCAGAGTTTATATTATAATTGTCATGATTCATACCACATGTTTACATCAAATAAAATCTTTTAAACCAAACAATGCATATTATACATTATAATTATTGAATTTTTGCTTGCCTAAAAACCCCACTGGGGAACGTTCCCATATTGTACACATCCAGGGTGAGCAGCACCATCTCCTCTCAATATGTGTCTTTTCCTTTTTCAATAGTCTGTCTATAATCTTTTAAGAAGTTAAAAAGAATACTTCTGTTTCTGTCTTATGGCTTGTTTTGCTATGATTACACTACAATGCTGTATGTTCTTTCCAGCAGTCATGTGTGCCCTCCTTCTGGTGACGTGGCAGTCCTGACATTCACCCTTTGTGGTTTGAGCTGACCTTGTTTATGTCTGACAGAAAAAATCATAATAGCAACTGTAGTGTAGACTAACTGAAACAAAGAGACACACTGCCTCTGTTATTGTGTAACCAGACCTTGCAGTTGTAGACTAGGCCAGTGCTTTCTGGTACGTGGAAATTCAAGCTGTGACAAGCTGTGATTATATATCGCTGGCACAAAATGCAACTCCACAGTGAACGGACTATGCAAAACTTCAGAATATAAGAATTAATTTGGTTATTTTTGACCGAGAAATATTTTTTTTTATTATTTTTATTATTATACAGGATTTATATCGTGCCAACAGTTTGCGCAGCACTTAAAGTGGATGTAAACCCCCCCAAAAAATATTTTTTTTGATGTCACAATGTAGAGTATAATATTTCCTATCATCTGTGCCCAGTCTTGCCACATAGAATTAATCCAGCGCTGAGTAATCCTCTTTTATGTTCAGTGAAAATGAACAGCCTTCCAGATAAAACCCTGCCTAGATAAAAAGTCAGTTTTCTCTCTTCTTGCTTTGAGTGAGAGGTTATTTACATATCTAGCTAGGACATGTTTATCATATGTTATGTTTTGTTTATCATAACATGAGGTGATATAACATCATAACACATCCAAGTAATATACAATGAACTTTGGATCACCTCTTGTTATGATAAACATGTCCAAGCTATATTTGTAAATAACCTGTTACTGAAAGCAATAACAGAGAAACAGACTTTATAATTTGTCAAGTTTTTATCTGGAATTCTGTTAATTTGCACTGAACTTTAAAAGAGGATTACTCAGCACTGGATTAACTCTGTGTGGCAAGACTGGGCACAGATGATAGGAAATCTTATACTCTACATTGTGACATAAAAAAAAAACATTTTGGGGTTTACATCCACTTTAATAAAATAAAGGTAGACATTACAGTTACATTACAATTTGGTACAAGAGGAATCAGAGGGCCCTGCCCATTAGAGTTTACAATCTAGGAGGGAGGGTCAATTGATATGTAGCACTACCCCTGAAGGTGCTGCTGGTTAATTTGGGGTTTTGCACGTTACCTCTAAGTTCGTTGTCGGGGGAAGAAAGTCTGTAGAAATTGCAATGTCCACACAAGATGTAAAACCTTCAACTGTAGGCTTTTTTTTTTCTGCATAAAACTTGTGAAAAAAGTGGAGAGTATAGAGAGAAGGGGAAGGTTCAGGTACTCAGTACAGAATTGACAAACATTTCTAAAGTTCCAGTATTCACCACTCTCTCTGGAGTGGGTATTGCTCACCCGGAAAGACCCCTCTCACATGGCCTAGCAGCTGGGATGATGCACGGACAGTATGAGAACAGTCTCTGCCACAGACCGTCTGAGTCAGGGATCCTCTGCCACAGGATTTAAGTCCCGAACTTCCAGCCTTACAGTAAAGAGCCTTTAAGCCAACGCGGCGCACTGTAAGACAAATAGAATAGTGGATCCCTTTTTAACAAAGTCACCAGCCTATCCCGAGACATTAGCTTGCCTTGCTTGGTCTCCTCCAGGGCAGGTCCCCCCCCCCCGGTTTCCTTCGTTAAGCAGCTTCCCCCAATTGGATGGACAGCTTGGGATCCAATGGAGATCTCCAAGGAGATGCGACCTTAGGCCTACGTGGTCCTGAGGGCAAGATCACACACACGTGCCTTGTGCCAGGAGGACCACGAAAAAACGGTGTCTGCCCCTTAAAGGAGTTGTAAAGTATTTTTTTTGCTGAAATTACTGTTTACAGGGTATATAGACATAATAGTTAACTGATTCCTTTTAAAAATGATTAAACATAGATAAAAAACAATCATATAATGTACCTGCAGTTTCAGTTTCATTTTTGCATGCTGTTTCCTGCCTGTGCTGTACAGAGCCACAGAGCCAATTCAGGGCAGTGATGGTTTGTAAAACAAAAGTGATTGGTGCTGAGGGGTTTTAGACACACAGTAATCACACCTCCTTGATTAGGGACCACAGAGAGAAAGCTCCCAGTACTGAGGTTATCAGAAAACAGACAACCAGGAAGTGTGGAGATCAGAGAAGAATTACAGCAACTTGAGAGCAAAACAACTAGTGATGACATGAAAACAGCACTGCATTAGGGTAAAGGAAGCTATTAAAATTTAAAAAAAATCCTTTACAAACCCTTTAAGTATCCCCTCCCGGGATGCACTCCCACTGGGCTGCTGCCGAGAAGGATCACTCAATACACCATGGTTTGCTTGTGTTCCAACATGGGCCCGAGGTGGTAACGCCACCTACAGGCAACAGGGGAAAATCCTTTTCAAGCACAACCATAGCCAGAACAGAGGCTAATTTCAATGGAATTTAATAAAGTCTGAGCCCACTATTGGCTTGGATGCCCTCTAAATTTAGAATCAAGCCCCTGTAATTGGGAGCAGGGCGCTACAGATACAAAAGGTAATATCTGTGAGGGATGAGCTTGAGAAAGTAAAACAGTGTTGGTTAGAAGCAGGATAGGCTTTTTTAAAGAGTTTTCAGGGATCATCTAAATATGGATAGATTAGAGGACAGTCGGACAGATTGGGGTAGGGAGTTCCAAAAGATGGGAGAAGCTCTGGAGAAATCCCGGAGGCGAGCATTGGAGGAGGTGACAAGGGAACTAGAGAGCAGGAGGTCTTGAAAGGAACAAAGAGAGCGGCTCGGTTGGTATTTTGGGACTAGGTTAGTGATGTAGCTGGGGGCCGAGTTGTGGATGGCTTTGTAAATTATTGTCGTACTTTGAATTTTATTAGTTGGGTGAGTGGGAGCCAGTGGAGGGATTGGCAAAGAGTGGTGGAGGACACTGAATGGTTGGCAAGGTGGATGAGTCTTGCAGCGGCATTTAAGATGGACTGAAGGGGGGGATAGTCTATGTAAATGAAATCTAATGAAGAGGAAGTTGAAGTAGTCAAGGTGAGAGATGACCAGGGAGTGAATTAGAAGCTTGGTGGTGTCAGTTAAAAAGGGGCGTATTCTGGAAATGTTGAGTTGGCTAAGGCAGCATGATTTGGACAGGGATTGGATGTGGGCCTAAAAGGACAGTTTAGAGTCTAAGGTTACCCCTAGCTCCCTGGCATGTGGGGATGGACTGATAGATGCACCATTGATCTTGATAGAGAAGTCAGGGTAAGGGTTACGTGGGGGAGGAAATATTAAGAGTTCAGTTTTAGATAGATTCAGTTTGAGGAAGTGGTGTGACATGCAGGCTGATATGTCTGTTAGTAAATCAGTGATGCGCAAGGAGATTGATGGGGTAAGCTGAGGGGCAGAGAGATAGATTTGGGTGTCGCCAGCATTTAAATGGTAGTGGAAGCCATGGGAGGCTATCAGCTGACTCAGGGAGGATGTGTAGATCGAGAATAGTAGAGGTCCAAAGACAGAACCTTGAGGGACCCCAACAGTAAGAGGAGTTGGAGAGGAGCAAGTGGAGTTGTAAGTAACATTGAAGGTGCGGTGAGATAGGTAAGATTCAAACCAAGGGAGAGTGCAGCCATGGAGACCAAGCAAATTTAGTTTTTTGAGGAGGAGGTGGTGGTCAATTGTATCAAAGGCAGCGGAAAGGTCCAAGAGTCTGAGTATGGAATAATGACCATTGATTTTCGCTGTTAGTAAGTCATTTGTGAGTTTTAGGAGGGCAGTTTCTGTGGAGTGCTGTGGGCGAAATCCAGACTGAAGGGGATCAAGAAGATTATTCTCAAAGAGGTGGTCGTTTAGTCGGTTGTAGACATCACAAGTCACAAGATGATGGCATTCTGGTGTTCTTAGATCATTGGGTTATCCACTTGCAGGTCATTAAACACTGGCAAATAGCAAAGCTGAAACATACAGTTGCTCTGTGTGAGAAGGTACCAGTGATGGACACTAGCCTGGCATGCTGGCGAAGAGTATTGGAATCCTCGTTGGTACTGGGGACATGGTTGTTGGCGGAAGCTCGGCTACTAATCTATGTTCTGGAGACCAGGGTGTTTGGGTTTTCTTGTGAGGGTACACTCCATGTTGTGGCATTGTCTTCCATGCATTTTCCAGCTGTTGAAATGTTACGAACAGATTCCTCAACCATCAATGCCCTAGATATGAGGGAACGTCTGCTGGGTGTCCGCGACGCGGGGGGGTCCGCAGCCTTGGTGCTGCTGGACCTCTCTGCGGCGTTTGACACCATTGACCATTCTATCCTTCTCTTTAGAATGCAATCCTTATTTGGCTGTGAGGATGCAGTGTTAAATTGGATTAGATCCTTTTTGTCAGAAAGAACGCACTCCATAAAAATGGCGTCGTACCGCTCAAACACCCTGTCATTGACCTGCGGGGTACCTCAGGGCTCTGCCCTCTCTCCCCTATTCTTTAACTGCTATATGCGCCCACTTGCCGACCTCATTACTAGCTATGGTCTAGGCTGCCAGATCTATGCGGATGACACACAGGTCTTGGCAGACCTTGCAAGTGGACCTAATATGCCTGAGCAGCTGAATAAGGGACTATCTAACATCCAACAATGGATGGACACAAACAGGCTAGGCCTTAACACCGACAAAACGGAGCTATTGCTGATCGGCCCACAGGCCAACTCTACCTTTTTACCTGCCTGGCCATCCTCGTTTGGCTCTGCCCCAATTCCAGCTAAGCAGGTTAAAAATCTGGGTATAATTTTTGATGCTGAACTAAGTTTCATACCCCACGCAAAATATTGCATAAAATCCGCCAACTACCATCTGCAATTATTACGGAAAATTAAGAATCTTTTCACTCAGCACAACCGTATGATCTTAGTTCATGGACTTATCCACTCTAGGTTGGATTGTTCTAACATTTTCTTCCTAGGGCTCCCACAGAAGTGGATAAAACGATTGCAGATTACACAGAACCATGCTGCAAGATTAGTTACAAACTGCCCAAGGCGGAATCACATCTCCCCGGTACTAAAGAACTTACACTGGCTCCCGATAGTAAAACGGGTTGAGTTCAAGGCACTCTGTTTGGTGTTTCGGGCCTATTGGCAACTAGGTCCGATGTATTTATCAAATATGACAGAACATTACTGTCCACCCAGAGAGCTTCGTTCGACTGACGCTCTGTTAGCAATTATTAAATCTAGCCGATTAGCTTCGAAAGGTGGCCGCCGGCTCCAAACACTGGGGAATTTTCTGTGGAACCAGCTCCCTCATCAGCTCCGAGCATCCACCTCCTTGATGGCCTTCCGTAAGGGCTTGAAGACACTTTTGTTTTCACAAGCCTATAGATAGAGACCTGCCCTTCCAAGCCCTTAGCAGGACGCTGCCTTAATCCTAGGCTGCGGTCCATTGTCAGGGAGTAGGGATAGGCTTGCTGTGCCCTGACACCCCCCCCCCTTCTTTTTTTTTAGCTTGTTGGTAAGCGCTTAGACGCGAGTATCACAACTTGCATTTGGCGCTCTATAAGTATTGAATCCAATCCAATCCAATCCAATGTCTAGATTTCAGGCAATAGTCCTTCTACAAGGGTTTGCTAAGATTCATCAGATAGATTTTTCAGATGCCAGCAGATAATTTGGTCGGAAAGTATCTTAACATTTTTTTTAGACTCACTTCTATATGGCTGTTACTAGGCAGATTTCGTAATCTGCCTAGTTCCTAGTCCACGGTGATAGAACTTCCTGTCCTAAGACCCCATTGCCTCCTGGGAAATAACAACACTCATTTGCCAGGAATCTCTGGGCAATACTGTGCCTAAAAATTCCAGCATGCACCTCTCTCGGAAAATCCAGGAAGAAACATATACTGGGCTTCATAATGCCCACAGCTATGATAGAAACGGCCACAAGATCCCTGAGATGATATCAGGTACGTTTTTGCAACTGTTTATCGTGCTTTATTAATATGTTTTAATGAATATTTATAATAATGTAATTGAGATTGCAAAAATATAATAATATATGACTGGAACCCTGCTTTAACCCCTTCCCTACCAGCCCATAGGGGAATTACGTCATGGTGATCCCCTCGTCAATGAGACAGGACGTTGCACAACGTCCTGTCTTCACGGCGTTCTAGGGCGCGCGCCCGCGGCACCACTCGCGATCCCGCGCGCGTGCCCGACGGCCGTGATTGCCGCCGGGCACCCGCGATTTCCGGCAATCACGTCAGGAGTGTGTATCTGTGTGTGTAAACACACAGATCCACCTCCTGTCAGCGGTGAGGAGACTGATGTGTGTTCCCAGTACAGAGGAACACACATCGATCTCCTCCCCCTGTGAGTCCCCCTCCCCCTACAGTTAGAACATACTTTAGGACACATTTTAACCCATTCAGCGCCCCCTAGTGTTAACCCCTTCCCTGCCAGTCACATTTACACAGTAATTAGTGCAGTTTTATAGCACTAATCGCTGTGTAAATGTGAACGGTCCCAAAAACGTGTCAAAAGTGTCCGATATGTCCGCCGCAACGTCACGGTTACAAAAAAAAAAACGCAGATCCCCGCCATTACTAGTAAAAAAATAAAAATAAAAATGCCATAAATCTATCACCTATTTTGTAGACGCTATAACTTTTGCGCAAACCAATCAATATACGATTATTGCGTTTTGTTTTTTTTGCCAAAAATACGTAGAATACGTATCGGTCTAAACTGAGGGGAAAAAAGTTTTTTTTAAAAAAAATATTGTGAGATGTATTAAATAAAAAGGAAAAAATATTGTGTTTTTTTTTAAATTGTCGCTCTTCTTTTGTTTATAGCGCAAAAAATAAAAACTGCAGAGATGATCAAATACCACCAAACGAAAGCTCTATTTGTGTGGGGGAAAAAAACATAATGATTTAATTTGGGTACAGTGTTGCCTGACCGTGCAATTGTCATTCAAAGTGCAACAGCGCTGAAAACTAAAAATTGGTCTGGGCAGGAAGGGGGTGAAAATGCCCTGTATGGAAGGGGTTAAGAATATCATCCATTTGTCCTGAAATGCAGGATAAAGAAAACAAGATTTTGACTTACCTGTAAAATTATTTTCTTGAAGCACATCACAGGACAAAAGACCCTTCCCATCTGTCTATGACCACTCCTACACTGCTTGCTTTAAAAAATAAAAAAAACAAGGCATGCAAGGAGTGGGAGGGGTTATGCAGGGCTGGGTATTAGCTTTGTTATTTGCCAGTGTCCTAACACCTGGAGGTGGAGAATACCCTTTGGTTCAAGAATACCATTCTGTGTCCTGCGATGTACTTTAAAAAATAACTATACAGGTGTAGCACTGACCCCCGAAGGAGCTGCTGGTTTGATTTGGGCCTGCACTCTACCAGTGAACCCCACTAACTTGGCTCAATCCCCTTGGCACAGCTGTGATGCAATGCAATACAATGTAAGACAATACAAAATACCTGTATTGTAACCCCATGATCCACTGACTGCCCCTGGAGGGAGAAAAACAGTACGCCACAACAACTGGATACTTAACCAGAGATATATTTTACTGTGAAATATGCAAAGAAATTATTACAGTAATTGTGCTGTCATCTCAACGTAAGACGACAGCACAATGGATTTCAATATAAACAATTTGAAAACAGTATACATATACAGTGCCTTGCGAAAGTTTAAAACTGTAATTTTTTGTGAAGAATCAACAACAAGTGGGACACAATCATGAAGTGGAACGAAATTTATTGGATATTTCAAACTTTTTTAACAAATAAAAAACTGAAAAATTGGGCGTGCAAAATTATTCAGCCCCCTTAAGTTAAAACTTTGTAGCGCCTCCTTTTGCTGCGATTACAGCTGTAAGTCGCTTGGGGTATGTCTCTATCAGTTTTGCACATCGAGAGACTACAATTTTTGCCCATTCCTCCTTGCAAAACAGCTGGAGCTTAGTGAGGTTGGATGGCCATTCTAACACCTGGATATGTTTATTTGTGAACCATTCCATTGTAGATTTTGCTTTATGTTTTGGATCATTGTCTTGTTGGAAGACAATCTCCGTCCCAGTCTCAGGTCTTTTGCAGACTCCATCAGGTTTTCTTCCAGAATGGTCCTGTATTTGGCTCCATCCATCTTCCCATCAATTTTAAACATCTTCCCTGTCCCTGCTGAAGAAAAGCAGGCCCAAACCATGATGCTGCCACCACCATGTTTGACAGTGTTCAGGGTGATGAGCTGTGTTGCTTTTACACCAAACATAACGTTTTCCACATGTTTAGTGTGTCTCCCAGGTGGCTTGTGGCAAACTTTAAACGCCACTTTTTATGGATATCTTTAAGAAATGGCTTTCTTCTTGCCACTCTTCCATAAAGGCCAGACTTGTGCAGTATACGACTGATTGTTGTCCTATGGACAGAGTCTCCCACCTCAGCTGTAGATCTCTGCAGTTCATCCAGAGTGATCATGGGCCTCTTGGCTGCATCTCTGATCAGTCTTCTCCTTGTATGAGCTGAAAGTTTAGAGGGACGTAGATTTGCAGTGGTCTGATACTCCTTCCATTTTAATATTATCGCTTGCACAGTGCTCCTTGGGATGTTTAAAGCTTAGGAAATCTTTTTGTATCCAAATCCGGCTTTAAACTTCTCCACAACAGTATCTCGGACCTGCCTGGTGTGTTCCTTGTTCTTCATGCTCGCTGTGCTTTAAATGGACCTCTGAGACTATCACAGTGCTGGTGCATTTATACGGGGACTTGATTACACACAGGTGGATTCTATTTATCATCATTAGTCATTTAGGTCAACATTGGATCATTCAGAGAACCTCACTGCACTTCTGGAGAGAGTTTGCTGCACTGAAAGTAAAGGGGCTGAATAATTTTGCACGCCCAATTTTTCAGTTTTTTTATTTGTTAAAAAAAAGTTTGAAATATCCAATAAATTTCGTTCCACTTCATGATTGTGTCCCACTTGTTGTTGATTCTTCACAAAAAATTACAGTTTTATATCTTTATGTTGGAAGCCTGAAATGATGCAAAAGGTCGCAAGTTCAAGGGGGCCGAATACTCCTTGAGATTTGTAATCCACAGTTTTGATGAGTTAAATTGAAGTGAAAATGCTCCTGGTGTAACTGCAACAACTATTTTAACATTGCTTAAGATGTCACGGTAGATAGGCCTCAAGCCTTCTTAATGTCAGTTGCTCTGCTCCTCCGTGTAACTATAAATTCCAGTAAGGCCTGTATATGATTCTAACTGCGTGTAAAACTTAACAAACTGTGGGCCGTGACCCGCTCACCCACTGGATCAAAGCTCCGTGTAGTAACTTTGCTCAGTGACTACAACTTGCTTCTACGTTGCTTCTCCGTCAGCTTCACCGTTCAGCCCCCTGGATCTATCCGATCCTCCGATACTTGGATGAGTGTCTCTTGGTCCCTGCAATCCGGCCACCATCTCTCGGGCACCTCCAGATCACTTCCCAAACAACCGGGATTGCTTCCCCATCGCTCTGTGTCCTTGTCTCCAAGGAAACCAAAAACTAAACAAAACATCTCTGTGCATTACCAGTATTTGGTCACTAGATGGCTCCAAATACTTAAACATAGCAATGTCCATAGACGTTGTATTAAAGTATGCAAACACACATCAATATACAAGAATGTCAGTGCTACACAGGTAAATCTAAAAATCATGTAATTAGACTTAAAAGGCTTCTAAAGTCTAAACATTTCTTACCCTAATACATTTAAATTTTTTGCAATAAGGCTCTAAAGTCCAAACTTTCAGCTACCTTCTCTACCCTCCACCTGCCCTATAACACCTACCTGTCTCCTCTAATTGATCCAGCATTGTGCCTGGCTGCAGGTCTTGTCCCTTCACTTCCTGGTCTCACAGGAAACTCAGGCAGCAGCGGGTTAGTCAAATCCTGTGAGCAGGAAGTGGGGAGGCGTGGCAGAGCAGCGCTGTGTGTGTCTATGAAGGCACACTGCTTGGCTCGGGAGCACACCCGCAGGAAGAAGATGTGCACTGCACTGGTGGGAGACCACTAATGAGAAGGTAAAGGACAAGGGATCCCTATGACCTCAATCTATGTTTAAACCCAACTGTGAGGATCTTGAGTTGTATGTGTGCAGAGGATTGAAGGTGGCAATGGATCCTCTGAGCCTCCAGGATAATAGAGATAGGCTCATACCAAGGTCCAGACTTTGCAGGAATATGGTCCTAACAAGAACCCCTTCTTGTGGGGTTGCAAAATTGTACAGCAGCCACTTCCAGATTGCAGTCCTCATTATGGCCTTGCGGTAGTCAGCTCATGGCTAGGCAGGCTAATGCAGAGAATCACTTTTTGGGCAAGTGCAAAACTGTGGATAGGCCAAGGGATACACTGTATCCAGCCATGTGCAGTCAGTGTGACAGAAATATAACTGGGGTGCGTAGCACTAAGTAGTTATTGGTTGTATCAAGACCAAAACATCCAGCCAGTGTTAGAGTCGGTTCACACAGGGGCAACACAACTCTGGCCGCAAATTTGCGAGGCGACCTGGATATGATATGAGCTTGCACCACAGCGCGACTTGGGGCGACTTACAAGGAGACTTCAAGTCGCCTCCAGAACAGGTGACTTTCCAATGGCCAATCAAGCAACAATCAGCTCTGTGGGAGGGAGGGGTTTGCCTGAGCAAACAATTTTCTCTTCCTGTATTGTTGCTTCGGTTAAGACACGATCCGACTTTGGAGGCAACTTCCATTGAAATCAATGGGTACAAGTTGGATTGAAGTACTACAGGAACCTTTTCTGAAGTCGGAGCGACTTCAGTATTGTAGATTAAGACAGGTCTCATTGACTAACATGGAATTTGACATGTTGCGCGACTTGGGGCGACTTCAAATCAGATCCCAAGTCGCCCCTGTGTGAACCAGTGCTGAGAAGTAAGCATATAGTCTGGGAGTTTATGACAGACAGAGTGCAAGGATGGTTAATATGAACAAAACTCAGTCTGAAATAGACTGCCACATTTACAAAACCCACATGATGAAACTTGCGTGTCACAATCTGCCTCAACATGAAACCCAGTAAGGGATGATAGGGGGAGGGGAGACAAAGAGCAGCAGGACCCACAAAGTGCCCCTAGATTTAGAGCAAAGGTAGCCAATGAGAGATAGAACAAGGCAGTGGATTACCAAGCAGGATGTAGACGAACTCTGACTGCCTGGCTGGTTAAAATCTCTAAAGGTTAAAAATTCATAACACTAACCCTCAACTCAAACATAATCTATATATGTAGGCCTAACCACTAAATAAACCTCAGGTTAGATTTACGCTACCATGGCAATGCAGGAGCCTATATACTGCGATGTTCAAAATATTGTGCAATTAACACTAAAAGACAGAAATCTGTCTGCCAAAATCAATGTATCTGTCCAGTGGCACAGGAGAACCTTCACAGTCTGGCTCCACAATTATTTCTTTAAAGTGGATGTAAACCCCAACAAATTTTATTTTTATTTTGATGTAACAATGTAGAGTATAAGATTTCCTATCATCTGTGCCCAGTCTTGCCACACAGAGTTAATCCAGAACCGAGTAATCCTCTTTTAATGATCAGTGAAAATGAACAGCATTCTTCTGTGCAGACCCCTGGCTGGCATTCTCTGCTACACACGGGGTGGGGGCGTGGCTGAGCCGAGACTAAGGGGCGGATATTTCCTTCAGTGAACGCAGCCAGGAGAAGAGCTCAGCGAATAAAATCACAGGGCAGCTCTGAAGGGCTCTGCAATCTGGGATCTGAGAGTGTTTTCATGCACATATATCTGTTCCAGTTTGGAGTAATCTATTGGCTAAATGTCCAGGTGAATTTTTGAATTGTCCAAATAAAATAATTATATTGTCGCTCGAATACTGACATTCAGAATCACTAGAAAAGGATTCTTTCAATTCACCACAACTATAATATAGGTAGATGCTTTCAAACAAATCAGTCAGCTTGTGCTATTAATAGATGGTACACTTTGAGGGTTATTTACTAAAGGCAAATCCACTTTGCACTACAAGTGCACAGTGCCCTTGAAATTGCACTGAACGTGCACTTGGAAGTGCAGTCTCTGTAGATTCGAGGAGGACATGCAAGGAAAATTAAAAACAGCATTTTAGCTTGCACATGATTGGATAATAAAATCAGTAGAGCTTCCCCTCATTCAGATCTACCCCTCAGATTTACAGCAACTGCACTTCCAAGTGCACTTCCAGATTTTTAAAATTAATTCCGGGGACATATTTTTTCTTTACTAGTAATGGTGCCAATCAGCGACTCTCTGCCCATCACCGCCGCCTCACAGCCTCTCAAGTCTTATTCTTCGGGCCCCGGCTACTACTGAATGGGTAGCGGAGGAAGATCACTCCTCCAGGGAAGGCAAGGAGATAGGCAGGTGGCTGGCCAGGATTTGAGCCAAGGCAGAATAACATGTGAGCGGAGCTGAATGGGAATGTGCCCAAAACTGAAGAAATATTCCCTCTGCTCCGACCAGCACATGATCATCAGAAAGAGGCACAGATAATGAGAAAAATACAACCCCCCCTATGCTAGTAGGCACAGCGAAGCGGGGGGTGTAATTCTATTTTTTTTATTTTAATTCTGCACTGACTGTCTTTGAAATTGCCCCTGCCCCCTATTAAAACCAATGGTCCCGGGACAGTGTCCTCAATCAGAGGACTGTCCCCTAAAACTGGGGATTTCTTGTCACCCTACTTTCAGTGCAATTTCAAGTTCACTTTGCACATGTAGTGCAACGTGGATTTGCCTTTCGTAAATAACCCCTATTGCATTGCAGCTGTCCCAGCTTGCCCCAGCGCTGCAATTGTTATTTTTTGTTTATGGCCCCGTACACACGAGCAAATACATAGGATCAAATCGGTCGGACAGACCGATTTGAACAGATCTGTCTGCTGGGATTTATTGGTTTGATCGTGTACACACGATCAAACCAAAATCCCCGCCGGCAGACAGCGCGCTGACGTGTCGGTGACGTGGCTGTGATGTTGACGCCGCCACGTCACCGCACCAGGAAGTAAAACACTTCCGCGCATGCGTCGAAACCATTCGACGCGTGTGCGAGAAGACATGTCTGCTGGTTAGCGTACTAACCAGCAGACATATCGGTCCGACAGATTCCCAGCCAACAGATTTCAAAGCATGCTTTCAAATCTGTCGGCTGGCCAAATCCGTCTGTTTGCCCGTACACACGATCGAATCTGTCTGCTGAAACGGTCCGTCAGACGGGTTTCAGCAGACATATTTGATCGTGTGTACGCGGCCTAATACATTTTTATTAAGGGTTTAAAGTGAATCACAAGTACAACAAACACTGCACTAAATTCATAATGCATTCTAATAACATTGAAACTGCGGACAGTATTTACTGTAAACGCTTCATACAAAGATAAAGTACAAATTGTAAAATGTGTAAAAGAAAGCAGGGTCCATGTAACATTCAGTAACACTTAAGAAAGATAATGAACAAATGGGGGAAGCGGAGGTTGGCACCTGTGGTTCCATGCTGCATAAACAATTACATATTTACATGACTGGAGGCACTCTTCTGAACCTTTCCACAGAATGTCTGTATGTATCCTGGAAAGTTTTAATTGCATTCCATGACTGCCAGTTTTTTTTTATATAAAAAATCTAAGGTTAGAGGCTCTGGGCCAGATTCTCAAAAGAGATACGACGGTGTATCTCCAGGTACACCGTCGTATCTCTGTTTCTTGCCCTGTGTATCTATGCGACTGATTCTTAGAAACAGTTCCGCATTGATTTGGCGTATATCCGACTGGCGTAAGTCACTTACACCGTCGGATCTTAGATGTAATTCTAGGCTTGGCCCGTCCATTTCAGCGTTGAATATACAAATTCCCAAACGAGGTTGCGCGCCGTCGACGTAGTTTACGTATTTTGCGTATGCGTAAGGTTACCCCTGCTATATGAGGGGTAACCTTGCGTAGGTCCGGCGTAAGCCGTGTTAAGTATGGACGTCGGGACAGCGTCGTGTTTTTACGTTGTTTACGTAACTCGTCACGAGTAGGCCTGTATGTTAATTACGTTGCCATCTAAATCAATGTATTTGCGGCGTACTATGGAGCATGCACAGAGGGCTACGTTTAGGGCCGGCGCTGAAGGAGTTTTATGCTTTTGCAATAGTAACGCCATTTTGTTCACTCTTCAGCTCCATTTTAGATATTTGCTTTTGCACGTCCTTGTCTGTGGAATGTGTTATCTGGAAATTGATGCCTCAGCAGTTTCTCAGAAAATAATGTGTTCTTGTTCTCTTTCAATGTTCCCTTGAAGGCCATAACTCCCTTCTTCCCTTTCATCTGTATCCGCCTATAGAATACTGACAATTTATCTTATGCAAATGTCTAATACATCCTCCCCGATTTGTGTATAAGAATCCTAGACGAGCCTAAATAAACGAAGAGCTCTGATTTCACTTGCTGCATGACTCTGTGTCCTTTTCTATGGTGAAATTGATCTCCTGGGTACCCTTGGGCACAACACGGGCCAACCGATAGTCAGGGACTATCTGAACGGGGGAAGGTCCGGGTACCTATCTCCGAGGAACATCTACCTACAGTTTGGG
The DNA here is from genome assembly GCA_029574335.1 of Rana kukunoris. NCBI lineage: Eukaryota > Metazoa > Chordata > Amphibia > Anura > Ranidae > Rana > Rana kukunoris. Next base: position 45,335,072 of record CM056059.1, read on the forward strand.
GGCTCGTCCGGGATCGGAACGTCAACCCTACTCACCCACCCGGTAAGTTGAAATATTTTATTTTCCAACTGTCCGGGAGGGGGGGGGCTCTGACTAAGTTTCCGATCCCTGAACCTTAGAAACACACTCTGGGAGTGTGGACGCTCTGGGAGCGTGGACAAAACTATAAGAAACACAATCCGGGATTGTGAACACACTCAGGGAGTGTGAATGAAGTTATAACAAACACACTCAGGGAGTGTGAGCAAAGTTATAACAAACATGCTCCGGGAGCGTGAACAAAAAGCACATTCAGGGAATGTGAACACTCTGGGAGTGTAAAACAAAACTAATATTTCAGGGAAATATTAGCCTGTCTCAGGGAGACAAATTATTGACCCGTGTTGTGCCTAAAACTGCTTTGCTTTTCTTATCTGTCGCGTAGAAGTTTAAGATAATCTGTTTGTATGGTCCAATTGTCCGGTTGGTAAGTGTACGGACTGTGATCATTGATTGAATTTAAAGTAATAAGAATCATTGAATGTTTACTTCAGTGTATGTCTAATGGTCAATCCACGGTGATGGTCAACAAGATACGGGCTGGCTCGAGCATGCGTCTGGTCTAGGCTGATTCCATCTAAAGATCAGGTTAACCTCGATTTTATTACCGAGGTTAAAACCAATCAAGGGTGGAGTCGGAGTGAATGAAGAGGTTCATGCTGCATTGAACATCACAAATTTGATCTAACATATAATGAAGCTGTATTTATGACAAGTAGAGACTGTGTTAACTGATGACCTGCCCGTCCTGTACTCAGTGTCTACATTTTAACATAACAAGTCATGAGTTAAATGCTGCCAAGTTAGTCTCAATAACCCCACCTGCAGGGCAAAATAAATTTTTAGGTGGACGAGTTATTTCCTGCCATCCCGAGTGTAGAACAATTTATTACAGAATCAATTTCCATGGAGAAGTGGACTGTAATCAACTCCGGCTTACTTACTGGCAGGTTAGAAACATCTGCCATCTGCAACCACATATATTTTGTAGCAGATAGACTGCCAGTACTGCAAGGATAACGAACCACTGGTTGTCTTTCTGTTAGAAAATACTAATAATATATATAAAGACATTAATGACATGCAAATATTGTGTTTGTGTAATTGAACTTAAGCATACTAAAGCTGACAATAACTTACGCCTTGTTAGACAATTGAAGTGAATGAAGTGATTGTTTGTGATTATGTGAAGGTACATGAAAGTCTTATACCTCCATGGTGTTCTATGAGTTACTGTAATAAAAAAAAAAAAAATACAAATTCTGATAGTGAGGGTCAATGGACACCCCAGACCGAAAAGATGAGTGAACCCCGCTTTTGGCAATAGAGCGGCCGCAATGACAACCGTTATTGTCATTAAATTTTGTTATCAGTGGTCAATAACTAATCGGTGTCTGGAGTCCATTGGCTAATACGAAAACAAAACATTTGAAAAATGTTAAGTGTGAGTGAAGTTTCGCAAGAGACCCTTAGGGTTTTCTGTGAACGAATTAAAAGTATTCTGTGTAGCCGGGTTAATTAAAGGGGTAATTCCCCCAAAAACCTTTTTTTAACATTTATTCAGGCTCGTTATGTCAAGGGGAATCATTTTTTTTTTTTTTAGAAATGAAGCCGTACTTACCGTTTTACAGATGCATCGTCTCCGTCGCTTCCGGGTATGATCGTCTGGTCTGGGCGTGCCTATTTGATTGACAGGCTTCCGACGGTCTCATACATCGCGTCACGAGTAGCCGAAAGAAGCCGAGCGACGGTGCGGCTCTATACTGCGCCTGCGCACCGTCGTTCGGCTACTTTCGGAAAATCGTGACGCGATGTATGCGACCGTCGGAAGCCTGTCAATCAAATAGGCACGCCTAGACCCGGAGCCCATACCCGGAAGCGTCGGAGACGATGCATCTGTAAAACGGTAAGTACGGCTTCATTTCTAAAAAAAAAAAAACTGATTCCCCTTGACATAACGAGCCTGAATAAATGTTAAAAAAAAGGTTTTTGGGGGAACTACCCCTTTAAGCATGCAGGAATATTAAAAGGAACTTGTGCATTTATTATTTGTATTGTTTATATGAGCTGCAAGCTGACTGTATATGGGACTCATCCAATGTGGGTCCAATAAAATAGTTGGCATTATGCCAAATGTGTATTTTTCTAAACAAGAGGTTTATTTTGTTTAAAAATATTTTTTATTGTTTTGCACATTAACAGCCACATATTAGTGAGAGACCATATAACCTACCCCATGTTTTTTGCTGCAGTAGACCGCCCAAGGCGTTGTTGCAAGAACCAGGTATTATATAAACTTAATTGTTATTTCTCTGTACCAATTAAAGATTACATTGGGCAGACTCTGGGTTGATTACAGCTGTTCATTGATTGTTTCAGCGGTTTTACGTCCCGGTAATGGGCGCTGCAGAGTCTGAGCATAGTCCACCCCAACCGGGTGAGGAGTGTGAGGATTATGTGGCCCGCATTTGTGGGACCGGTTATTTAATTAACCCATTCATAGATAATTTAAGTGCATGGACCAAGAATATGAACAGTTGTAACCCGTTCCCCATAGAGGAAGGAGGAGGATTAATTGTTGAATCCTCAGTGTTACCCATTGATGCTTTCACTGAATCATACATTGTGACCATGTATAACATGCAGGCATATCTGGATCCTCCGGACCTGTCTGAAAATGTTTTGGCCACAGGAGAGTATGACACTGGCCTAATCTCCTGTGCCCCTTACAGGGTCACTCTGAAACCTGACCTCCATGCCGTGCTTGCCAACATACCACATGATGCCACACATTTTACTGTTATAGACTTAAAGAATGTTTTTCTTAGTGTCCCTGTTGACAAGAGGACCAGACCTTTTGTTTTCTTCTTTTTTTTTTCTTTTTCCCTTGTTGGCGAACGCCAGTTAAACTGGATGAAAGTGCCTCAAGGATTTGTGGACTTCCCCGTGGTATACAGTACTGTTTTTCAGTCCACACTCGGGCCATGGCATTCCCCCCCGGGGTCGGTAGTACTACAGTATATCAATGATTTGATGGTCTGTAGTAAGTCTAGGGAGGCCTGTCAACAAGACAGTGAATCACTAATGTTATGGTTATGTGAATGTGGTCATAAAGTGTCTAAGCAAAAGTTGCAATGGTGCAGTGAAAATGTTGAATACTTGGGCTTTGTCTTCACAAAAGGCAAAAGGAACATCAGTATTTCAAGTATCCATGCAATAGTGGGCCTGGTCACCCCACAAACCAAGAGGGAGATGCTATCCTTCCTTGGTATGATTAATTATTGCAGGCAATGGGTCCCTGATTGTTCCTTTTATGATAATGTTCTGAGACAAGCCACTCTGAAGGATTCTCCTGAAAATGTTAAATGGTCTAATGAAATGTTGCATGCCTTTGAGGCATTAAAGGAAGCTATAGTAATGAGTCTTTGACTGAGCCTCCCTGACTTTTCATTGATGTTTAATTTGTATGCTAGAGACAATTGTAAAACCATGGCGGGTGTGCTGGCCCAAGAACACGGGGGCAAGCTACGACCTGTAGCTTATTTTTCAAAGGTCATGCCTCTATAGGTCCAGGGTTTATCGTCCTGTTTTAGGGCTCTGGCAACATGCGCTATGGTGGTAGAAATGGCATCTGTGTTCACATTAGGACATCCTACAACCTTACATACCTCACATGATGTAGTAAGCCTGCTTAAAGGCATACACATCCAACACATGTCAGCTCAGGGATTAAGTGGGTATGAGGTTATTCTGCTCAGTAATCCACAGCTGTACATTGAGTATAGTGCCAGTAACTCGGGCCCGGCCATGATCCTAGATGCACTTCTAGGCATGAAGTCATCTGAGGATAAAGGACCCGATTGTCATGACTGTCTGGAGGCAATCGAAATGGTTACTTCCCCCAGACTGGACATGATGAACACACCCATCCCGGGTGCAGATGTTGTCTTTGTGGATGGTTCATGTACCAAGCCCAATGACAATACATACCATGCAGGGTATGCAGTAGTTAAACTACCAGATCACATCATAGAAGCAAATCCCATCCCGTACCAGTCGGCCTAAGCAGCGGAGCTTATTGCTCTAACCAGAGCATGCACTCTTTATGCTAACAAACCCGTTACCATCTACACTGACTCGAAATACGCACATGGGGTTGTCTTTGATCATGGGGTACTGTGGTCCCTAAGGGGATACGTAGGAGCTGATGGGAAAATAATTTCCCACTCACAGCTCATTGACAAACTTCTCAGAGCCAACACCCTTCCCAGTAAACTTGCCGTTATACACTGCAGAGCACACACTAGGGGCACTGATGAGATCAGCAAAGGGAATGCCTTGGCTGACCAGGAAGCAAAGCGAGTGGCCCAAAGAGGGGAGACCCTGTTGCAAATGCCCGCCCTGGTCCCTATTCTCCCAGAAGAAGCCCCACTGGTTGCTGATCTCCAGCGCTCAGCGTCCCAAGGACTGGTGTTATCCTGTTTTTGCAGAGAAATCCTAGAACTGGATTGATCTGCAAAGAGGGGAGACAGGCATCCCACAGTGTAGTGCCCCAATACATTGCACAGGCATCCCACAGTGTAGTGCCCCAATATACATTGCACACTATCATGGGATAGGACACCTAGGTTGGAAACACACTCTAAAACAACTACTAAAAGATTTTTATGTTACAGTTGCCAGGCAATTGGTAGTCAGTTATGTTAAAAGGTGCATTACATGCATCAGGAGTAAACCCAATAACCCACATCGGATTGCTCCACCCCACAACCCCGTTCACACACCTTCAAATTGATTTCACCCACATTTCACAGCGAAAGGAGGACAACAACCAGTCTGTATGATTACAGACGTGTTCTCCCGCTGGCCTGAAATGTTTCCCACAAAAAGAAAAGATACCTCCAGCTGTCCTTGCTGAGATAAGAATGGCACCAAATGCAATCCTAGGATATTCTCCTTTGAAATCCTGATGGATAGACCTTTCCCAACACCTTGGGCCAGACGCACATTCATGACACAAGACAATCTTGACAACATTAGGGATGAATATATGAGAAAGTTGATTGAAACTTTAATAGAAGTCAAAGACAATGTTACTCGCAAGTGTCTTTTTTCTTCACAGAACAACACACACCCTTTTCAAGAGGGAGATGTGGTAGTGGTCAAACTACACCCGAAGGGAAAGAAACTGCAAGACTTCACCTATGGCCCCCCCCCGTGACCGTAGTGGCGGTGACCAGAACTGCAGTCCTAACAGAGAACAGTCCTACCTGGATCCATGCTACACGGATAAAACTGGTCAAGAAAGGACCCGAGCAACAGGACCCAGAAGCAAGCAAGGAGGTGCTAACGGGAGCAGACAGCTCTGACCTCGAACAGGACCCAGAAGCAAGCAAGGAGGTACTAACGGGAGCAGACAGCTCTGACCTCGAACAGGACAGTCAAGAAAAGGGGGTAATAACGGGGGCAGACAGCCCTGACCCTGTAGAAAATGACAATCCTGATTTCACCGGACTCAAGCAAATTGTGGCTACTGATAGGACTGGTTTCATTTTCAGTGTACACCCTTGTGTGGATCACAACTAACTGCATTTATCATCCAGAGGACTTGGGCGGGCTACAAGTTATTTGTGGTAAAACTTATACAAACAAACAACCATGCAGGACGAGGAGAAGTGCCTCTCTTTCTCCCTCCAGTCCCCAGCAAGTAGCAATAACACAAACAGGGGGGACACCTGTTATAAAAAGGTTTAATGATGGGAGGGATTATTTTTGGAATGTAAAGGGGGCTCTTACTACTTTCTGGTTTAACTCCTCCAGTACCCAAGTAGCGACATTTATGTTCAACCACAGCTTGTGTGAGCGTATCATAATACCCACGGGAGCTCAGGCCTACATATGTGTGATTGATGATTACTGGGGACATAACTGCAGATACTGGAGATCAGTGGGATGGAATACAGGAAATGATTGGGGGTACCGACCTCAGAGTGCATTAGACCGAAAAGACAAAAATGGCAGGTCCCTCATCAGTCGTATGACTCTTATAAAAGGGTCCACTACCTTTACCCATTCCTACCCCTACACAGTGCAGAAGGGATTCACTGACAATCTACAACTCACTCTTAATATAGAAAACCCTAGTAAGGAAGACGAAGGTTTTTACCTCTTGGGTGTATATTTTAACGGGGACCATATGACACATTGTAAGTTTCAAATCAGAGATATGTATCAGTCAAACGAGTTGACAGGCCAGGAACTCCTTAATTCACTCAAGCCCCACTTACACACCCTTAAAGATATGATGGCCATAGCAGATCCCACATATGAAGACACTCTAGCCATAGAAACTGGGTTCTCAGATGTCAACCTATGGTTGGAATGGATGAAGTATAATGCCCACACCCATAATAAAAGTAATTGCTATGTGTGTGGTAAGGCCAGACCTCACTTGGGTACTGTGCCCCTCAATATCCCTTCCAACCAAGAGGAATGTTTCCTGAGCCTCTTCACCTCCACACCCACTAATAACACACTTTGCGAGAAATGGAAGAAAGAGTATCCTATCTTATCGAAAAACCCAAATCCAGGTAGTCATATCACCATATACCCAGGGAATTATACCTGTTACACGTCCAAAGGTACACCTAAGGGTAAGGGCAGGGACCTCCAGGTGTTTCCTGAGGGTTACTGCCATGAGAGAAGGAATACAACAATTGCGAACCAAACGAGGTCCCTTGGGGACATTTATTGGATATGTGGTGATATGAAATTAAGAACCAAATTAGATTCCCCATGGAAAGGGGAATGCGCCCTGGCCAAGGTTATAATGCCCCTACACATAGTGTCAGAAAGTTATCCTGATAATGATCAGATTTCCTCCAACCCCCTAAGAAGAAGAAAAAGAGAATCCCCAGGAGGAAGTTTTGATCCACATGTATATATAGATTCGATAGGGGTGCCAAGAGGGGTCCCTAGTGAATTTGAAGCAAGAGATCAAGTTGCTGCAGGTTTTGAGTCCTTAATCCCTATCATAACCATAAACAAGAATGTTGATTGGATAAATTACATTTATTACAACCAACAGAGGTTTGTTAATGATACAAGGGATGCCCTAAAGGGAATAGCAGAACAGCTCGAATTCACTTCCCAAATGACTTTCCAGAATCGGATGTCTCTGGACATGATTCTGGCCGAGAAGGGGGGCACATGTGTATATATTGGTAAAGCTGAAGGATGTTGCACCTACATTCCTGATAACACTGGTCCCGGTGGTAAGGTTACTCTAGCAATTCAGAAACTAGAAAACCTATCTGTGGAACTGAAGAAGAATTCAGGGTTAACCAACCCCTGGGATCAGTGGTTTGGGTGGTTTGCTAACTGGAAACAAATCCTAGTCCAACTAGGAATTTTTATAGTTGTAGTACTCCTTGTAATAGGAGTAATAGTCTGCTGTGTGATCCCCTGCTTTCGCAAAATATTTAGCAAAGGTATAGACAATCTTTCAATGCTTTCCACTGTAACCTCCGACTTGGAGGCTCCTTTTAACCCCTCCCCCCAAGGCTATGCTGATTACATAAAGAAACATAAGCTAAGAAAGAAGCGTAACCTCGTTGTTTAGGATGGGTGGAATAGGTCCCTTTTTATACTAGCAGGGAACCCAAGGCTCAGTCACCTATTCACACTTCCCACACCCAGGGAGACTAGGTCCCTGATGACATCCTTCACACGAAGATAGAAGAAAATCATTTTTGTACATATACATGATTTTAAGAGGGGATTGAAGGAGTTTTATGCTTTTGCAATAGTAACGCCATTTTGTTCACTCTTCAGCTCCATTTTAGATATTTGCTTTTGCACGTCCTTGTCTGTGGAATGTGTTATCTGGAAATTGATGCCTCAGCAGTTTCTCAGAAAATAATGTGTTCTTGTTCTCTTTCAATGTTCCCTTGAAGGCCATAACTCCCTTCTTCCCTTTCATCTGTATCTGCCTATAGAATACTGACAATTTATCTTATGCAAATGTCTAATACATCCTCCCCGATTTGTGTATAAGAATCCTAGACGAGCCTAAATAAACGGAGAGCTCTGATTTCACTTGCTGCATGACTCTGTGTCCTTTTCTATGGTGAAATTGATCTCCCGGGTACCCTTGGGCACAACACGGGCCAACCGATAGTCAGGGACTATCTGAACGGGGGAAGGTCCGGGTACCTATCTCCGAGGAACATCTACCTACAGGCGCATGCACAGTTCTTTCGGCGCGGGGCCGCGTTTAATTTAAATACAGCACGCCCCCCTCCTTTCCTATTTAAATTACGCGGCCTTACGCCGTCCCCTTTACGATACGCTGCCGCAAATTACAGAGCAAGTGCTTTGAGAATACAGCACTTGCCTGTAAATAGTGCGGAGGCGTAGCGTAAAGGGGATACGCTACGCTACGCAAAAAAAAGGGCAGATCTACGAGAATCTGGCCCTCTGAGTGTAAGTGACTACATTAGGCAGATGTAGTCTAATTTGTGGAACCAGTCAATGGGGTAACAAGGGTGTGCCAGTGAGTGGAAATTAGTATCTTGGCTGCATTTAAAACATTTGGAAGCATTAGCCCTTTATAGTGATTAATGGGTATCTCAGAGCAGTGAAACAGACCATGGGTCCGGTGAAAATGATTATTCAGGTAAAATATATTATCCAGGTAAAATATAAATTAAAGGGGTTGTAAAGGTTTGTCTTTTTATTTTCTAATTAGCCAGAGATCCTGTTCAGGGTGGTATTTTTCTGTTGTGCATACATGCTCTTTTCAGTATTCCAAATAGTTGCAGGTCTTTAATGGTTATCATTGTCTCTGTTATCAGGGTTATCTAACCGAGTGTTTCTTAACTCCAGTCCTCAAGGCGCCCCGACAGGTCATGTTTTCATGATTTCCCGCAGAGGAAACAGCTGTGAGATTTACTAAGGCAGTGAAACTGATCAAATCACCTGTGCAAAATAATGGAAACCCTGAAAACATGACCTGTTGGGGTGACTTGAGGACTGGAGTTGAGAAACACTGATCTAACGTGGTATAATTCCTGCATAAAACAAGTCTATATTGCTGAAGTTTGTTAACACTACTCTTTTAGTAAAAGAGATTCAACTGGTTTAATTTTCCTGTGTGTGTTTTTGAGTATATTTGTCACATCAAGAATGTCAGAACCTAGAGTGTCAGAGGTATAGAAGGGCTTGCAAGGTCAGGGCGACCAGTGGGGCACAGATACTTTGAGCGGCCCTCACGGGGGTGGCGCTACAATTGTATAATAGTGATGGTACCCATAGACTTTAGACCAGTGTTTCTCAATTCCAGTCCTCAAGGCCCCCCCAACAGGTCATGTTTTCAGGATTTCCATTAATTTGCACAGGTGATTTGATCAGTTTCACTGCCTTAGTAATTCCCACAGCCTTTTCATCTGAGGGAAATCCTGAAAACATGACCTGTTGGGGGGCGTGAGGACTGGAATTGAGAAACACTGCTTTAGACCAAGGTTTCCAAGAGTGGTCAATATATATAATTCTCTCACTGTACTGGGGGGCTGCTGCTGAGTGCTGACAGAACACTAAAAAGATACTTTGGTGGTAATCGACAAGCCTGGACTTGGACAAAAAAATAGGTCCGGGCATTTTAGACCGAGCAGCTCATCTTTTTTTTAAACTAAATTACAAATAATGACTACCAGTTTCTTAATGTCTTTTAGTTATATAGATATAGATAGATCCTTCTGCTCTAAAAAAGGCCTGTGCTGCATCCTGAACATTCACCTTTACCTTAAGCCATTTCCCTCTCTCATCACTATCATTCTTTTCTACTTACTGTACTGCCTATTCTACCACTCTATGATCATTCTCCTACACATCCCTCCATACCTTCTCTCCTTTACTCTTCTGTCATGGAACAAAGTCCACTGCTATTTCCACAATAAACAGCTCTCAGACATCTGTGTATACATTGCGGCTCAATGCCGGAGTGGGAGATGGTTGTTCTTTCCATGCTCCCCCTCGTCTTCTCTCATAGACTCACCAGAGTCAAGGAGGAGCCTAGGAGAAGCTTCCCTGGCTCTGTTTGACTAGCATGACAGGCGGTAAGGTATGATGTGGATGGTGGCGATTGAAACAGTTAAGTGACTGAATGCCCGGCGCTAGCAACGCTACTGGCGTCCCTCCCTCCACTTTACACCACACATGCGAACCTGGCCCCCTGGGCAAATGCCAAATATGCCCTATGGCCAGTCCAAGCCTGGTGATGGGTATTTAAGATTTAAACAATGACAAAGAAAAATTCCCAGCTCAAATTACTAGCTAGCCTGCAACAAACTGGTTTAGTTTGCACACTAAAGATTTAACTTGGATCATGCTATCTATCCCATGATATGTCTAACCTCTATATGAGGTTACTGAAGTTATTCTGGCATTGAAACAAACATGTGTGAAGCTCTCAAAGCACTTTTTATATTTTTCAAAATATTAAAATGTTTTTAGATATCCAGCATTTTGTCTATGCAAGTATACAGTTAACATTTATTTTCTATTGGTGGTAACACGCATTAAACATTTACAATCAATAATTATTTATTAATTGTTATAGGGAGGAGATAGTGGTACACCAACATGTTAATCGTTTACATTGACCTGCAAGGACTATCCAATAGATCAATGAAATGCTTGTAGGTCAAATGGATGTAAGTAAATGTCTAGGCATCAATAGGTGTTCGATAAATTTTATTATTGTGGTCAATTATACTTTGGAGATCTCTGTGCAGTCCCACACCAGACCCTACTCCTGAAGATAAGGTGCTAATAGGGAGACATTGTTTCCCAGGGTTGGATTGTCACCCGCTAAGAGAGCAGCCTAAAAACTTTTTTTTACCTCAATGCATTCCTTGCAATAAGGTATTTTTTTTAAATAAAAATAGGATTTTTAACAACAGCTTACCTGTAAAATCCTTTTCTTGGAGTACACCATGGGACACAGAGCCTTTAATCATTACATAGTGGGTTGTATAGTTCACCAGAGATGATTGGACACCGGCACACCCAATGAAGACAAGTTCCCCTCTATATAACCCCTCCCATAAGGTTTTGTAGCAAAGCAGTAAGGATTCCATAAGAAGGGGGACTTCTGTGTCCTGTGGTGTACTCCAAGAAAAGGATTTTACAAGTAAGCTGTTATTAAAAATCCTATTTTCTTTATCGTACACCATGGGATACAAAGCCTTTAATCATTACATAGTGGGATGTCCCAGAGCAATGCTCAATATAAGGGGAGGGAGACACAGATCAAGCAGACCACCTTCAGATGTGAGGCCCTATACCGCTGCCTGCAGCACACTACGCTTAAAGATGGAATCCTCATGTCCTCTTACATCTAATTGATAGAATTTGGTAAATGTATGGACTGAAGACCAAGTAGCAGCCTTACAGATCTGAGCCATAGAAGCCTGATGATGCACTGCCCAGGAAGCACTTATTGTCCTGGTCGAGTGCGCTTTCACAGGAAAAGGAGTTTTTTTTTCCTTAAACTTTACGCTTGAACTATCACTTGACGAATCCACCCAGAAACGGTCGATTTCGATGCTGCCTGGCCCTTTTTGGGTCCCTCTGGCAGAATAAACAAAACATCTGTTTCACGTATCTAAGCAGCTGCTTGCAGATAAACTTTTACTGCTCTCACTACATCTAGAGAATGCAATAATTTTTCCCCCACCAACTGCGGCTCAGGAAAAAAGGAAGGTAAAACAATATTTTGATTTAAATGAAATGTTGACACCACCTCCGGAAAAAAGGTAGGATGGGGACGTAATAAAATGTTGTCTTTGTGACAAATTAAATAAGGCTCTTTACACTGATAATGCAGACACTCTCCTAGCAGAGGAGATAGCAACCAAAAAGACCAATTTCCTACTTAAAATAATCATTGGAATATGGCAAATAGGTTCAAAGGGCTGGTTTGACTGGCGGATTTACTCTCAGTACCCCCTGAATAAATCCCCAGACTAGGGAATGAGAAGCCAGCGGTCTCTGAAAGAAAACTGACAGAGCAGAGATTTGACCCTTAATGGTACTCAGGGCTAGTTTCATATCTACCCCATTTGACAAAAGGCTAGAATCCTACTAATAACATACCTTTGTGGATTCCACCCTCTGGATTCACACCAGGAAACATATGCCTTCCAGATTCTATAATAGATGAGCCTGGAGGCCAGCTTTCTAGCATTAATGAGTGTGGAGAGAACTGGACCTGAGAGCCCACGTTTTTTTAATATGTAGGTTTCAACAGCCAAACCATCAAATTTAGCCTTCGTAAGGAAGGATCGAACACTGGACCTTTGCGAGAGCAGGTCTTGACAAAGTCAAAGAATCCAAGGTTCCCCCACTGCCCTCCTTATGATTTTGGTGTACCAGAACCTTCTAGGCTAATTCGGGGCCACCAGTAGTACTGGTATTCCCTCTTTCCTGATATTGCAAAGTAGTCTCTGTAAGAGCGGAACCGGGGGGAATGCATATATCAGTGAAATTGTTTCCAAGGAATCATTAGTGCATCCGTTCTGTAAGCTAAAGGATCTCTTATCCTCGATAAAAACGTGTCCAATTTCCTGTTGAACCTGGAGGCTAGCAAGTCTACATCCGGGGTTCCCCAATTTCTGACATATAGCTTGAAAAATGTTGGGGTGAGAGACCATTCTCCTGGCAGCAGCAGCTGCTGGTGGCTCAGGCAATCCGCTTGCCAATTCTGTACCCCTGGAATGAAGATTGCCGAAAGACAAGGGATATGACTTTATGCCCAAAACTAAAATCTGATTCACCTCTCTCTGAGCATCACGACTTTGGGCGCTCCCTTGATGATTGATGTAAGCTACCACAGTAGCATTGTCGGACTGAATCCGAACAGGGTAACCTTTTAACTTGTGAGTCCAGGTTCTGAGTTCTAGATAAACCGCCTGAATCTCTAATATGTTGATGGGCAGGCTTCTTTCGAACTTGGACCAAGTTCCCTGGGCCGAGGCCTCTTCCAGGATTACCCTCCAGCCAGAAAGGCTGGCATCTGTTGACACCACCTTCCAGGTGACCGGGAGGAAGGATTTCCTGGTTTGCAAATTCTTGGTCTTTAACCACCAACTGAAGCTTTGGCTCACCTCTGGAGTCAGGAGCATTGGTAAATCTAGAGCCTGAATCTTCCTGTTCCAGGCAGCCAGGATACTGTTTTGAAGCAGTCTCAAATGAAATTGTGCATAAGGAACGGCCTCGAAAGAGGCTACCATTTTCCCCTATAACTTCATGCACAGGCGAATAGATGGTTCCTTCTTTGCTCTGACCATGCAGATCAATTCTTTTAGAGATTTGATTTTTGGCTCTGGAATGAATATTCTGTTTTGGGTTGTGTCTAAGATCATGCCCAAATATTCCACCCTTTTTAAGGGCTGTAGAGAGGACTTTTGTAGATTTAGAATCCACTCCAAATATTCTAGGTATTTTACCTTACTGAACACACTGTGATTTAACCTTGCCACTGACTGGTCTACCAGGAGTAGGTCATCTAGATAAGCAGTCACCGCTATGCCCCTTGATCTTAAATTTGCCAAGAGTGGGGCCAGAACCTTTGTAAATACCCAGGGTACAGTAGCCAAGCCAAAAGGCAGAGCCACAAGCTGGAAGTGGTGGTGTTTTACTGCGAACCTTAGGAATTTTTGGTGAGTGGGATAGATAGGCACGTGTAGATATGCGTCTTTAATGTCTATTGACACCAAGATTTCTCAGTCTTGCAAGGTGGAGACTACTGAACGAAGAGTTTCCATATGGAAATGGTGAGTTTTCAGAAACTGATTCAGAACTTTTAGATCCAGAATTGGTCTGACATCTCCCATTGGTTTCGGAACCACAAAGAGGTTTGAATCTTTGAAACCCTGAACCTTGCCCTTTTAGGGGGACTTCCATGATTACCCCATGAGACAGCAAGTAATTCAATGCTTGGAAGACGGGTTTTCTCTTTTTTGGATCTTTAGAGATGTTTGAGTTTAGGAACCGATAAGGTGGGATTTCTCGGAATTCCAGTTTGTACCCTAGGGATACCATGGAAACTGCCCACTTGTCCTGGATCTTTGTCTGCCAAGCCGCTGAAAACTGCTGAAGCCGCCCCCCCCCCCCACTGGGCCAAGCGGGGGTGCCCCTTCAAAAGGAGGCTTTGGGGTTTTGTTTGTTCGTTTTCTGAACCCGCAGCTTTTTGTGACCCTGGGCTTGATTCGGGGTCTTAGCTCTTTTGGCTGGCTAAGAATGCCATCGCCATTGCCTGGAGGCAAAGTTTCCGGGCACCGGGAGAGAGAATGTTTAAAACAAGGGCGCTTAACCCTCTTTTTATCTGGTAAAATCTTCTGGATGTATTTATCCAGGTCATCTCCATAGAGACGTTCCCCATGAAAAGGGAACCCAACCAAAAGCTTTTTACACAGAGCTTTGGCTGACCAATGTTTTAACCAAAGAATTCTATGCATGTGCACCAGCTGGAGCGTGAGATGAGATAGATGCCTGCTGAATGGAATCCCTAATTCCATCCACTGGAAAACATAAGGCCTTATGCAGGTTCTCCCAAAGTTTGACCTGATCCGGTGGAAGATCTTTAATGCTGCGTACACACGGTCGTTTTTTGCGATGAAAAAAAAACCGACGTTTTCTGTGAAGTAAAAAACAACGTTTTTGAAACGTCACTTTTCAAAGACAATTTTGCATACACACCATCGTTTTTTCACAAAAAGCGAGGTTACGTTCACCACTCTTTTCCATTGAAGCTCGCTTCATAACTAGCTTCTGGGCATGCGCGGGTTGAAAAACGTCGTTTTGAACGACGTTTTTGCTACACACGGTGACTTTTTGTGAAACAAAAAACGACGTTTTGAAAAACGACACAAAAAATTCAAGCATGTTGGAATTTTTTTTTGGCCACACACGATCAATTTAAATGACGTTATAAAAAACTTCGTTTTTTTTCATCGCAAAAAACGACCGTGTGTACGCGGCATAAGCCCTTGTTCACCTGTTCCTTTAGGACCTGACACATACCCACTGCAGCTACAGCAGGCTGGGTTACAGCGCCAGCCATAAGAAAGGAGGATTTAAGTAAAGATTCCAGTTATTTTTCAGAAGGATCTTTAAATACCTGAGCATTGTCCACCGGACAAGTTAAATTTCTATTTACGCAAGAAATGGATGCATCTACTGTAGGCAGTTTCCAATTCTTGGCAAATATTTCCTCCATAGGATAAAGAATATCAAATTTTCTGGGAGGAGAAAAGCGCTTATCTGAGAGTTCCCAGTTGGCGTAGATGAGATTTTCCAACAGAGGATGAACCGGAAAAGAACCCAGGGAGGAGATAGGTGACTCAGCTGATCCAGAAGCAGGCAACTTAAATGTAGAATGCACCGCTTCAGCATAACATTGCACCTGCAATTTAAGAACCTGGGAAGAAGAAAAAGGTTCCTCTGATACCCCTGATTTATCCGACTGCTCCTCATCCTTATCCCCTGACAGGATATATCCTCAATCTCCTCCACATCAGATTTTTCTGAAGAGGGACCTACTCTGCTTTTTCTCCTTCTGAGAGGATTTAGCAATTAATGTAGCGACCCTCCCTTCTAAGTTGCTTAAAGTTGCTGCCAGAGTGTCTTCAGTGACATATGCAGGAGCGGGCACCACAGGGGAGACTGCTATTCCTGACAAAGATAATGGCTTATCCTGTACTGGTGCTTTATGTCTCACAGGAGAACATGGAATCAGGTAGGAATGACTGGTTTATTCCTCTTTGTTGTACCTGAATTCCTCCTACTGAAAGATATAGTTCCTTGCCAAAGCAGAGGTACAAAAAATACATACAATACTGTGATAATTTAGCAATCTACATAAAGTCAGCAACTAATCACACAGTTATTATGCTGAGCAGGTGTCCAGGAATGCCTGAATCCAACCACCCAGAGCAAACTCACGTGCCCCACAAAGCTGCTGGGTTTCCTCTGGAAATTTCAGGTGTCTGAATATGCCTTTTTTTAACCACTTCCTTACTGGGTGGTATTTGATCACCTCTGTGGTTTATATTTTTTGCGCTATAAACAAAAAAAAGCGTCAATTTTGAAAAAAAAAATATATTTTTTTCTCAGTTTAGGCCGATACATATTCTTCTACATATTTTTGGTAAAAAAAAAAAAAATCCCAATAAGCGACTGGTTTGCGCAAAAGTTATAGCGCCTACAAAATAGGGGACAGAATTATTATTTTTTTTTATTATTATTTTTTTACTAGTAATGGCGGCGATCTGCGATTTTTATTGGGACTGCGACATTATGGCGGACACATTGGACACTTTTTGCACATTTTTGGCGCCATTCACATTTATACAGTGAACAGTGCTATAACAATGCACTATTTACTGTATAAATGTGACTGGCATTGAAGGAGTTAACACTAGGGGGTGAGGAAGGGGTTAAATGTGTACCCTGCATTGTTTTCTAACTGTGGGGGGAAGGGGGTGACTGGGGGAGGTGACCGATCTGTGTCCCTATGTACAAGGGACACAGATGGGTCTCCTCTCTCCCTGACAGGACATGGATCTGTGTGTTTACACACACAGATCCACTTCCATATCTGTGTACCGCCGATCGCGAGTGCCTGGCGGACATCGCGGCCACCAGGCATGCGCATCGGCATGTCAGTGATGCGACAGGCACGCGCGCGCCCCCTAGTGGTGCGGAGGCCGTAAAAAGACGGCGGTCTGGAGAATTAGAACCACTCTGCGGCTGTACAAAGTCGTACGGCCGTCAGCAAGTGGTTAAATTTCACCCTGCGACTGCGCAGTAGAGCAACGCGCATGCCGCACGTGCCCACCCGCGTGCTTAGATGGTAAGCTTATCATTTTTACTTGATTTACATTACTTTAGTTACTTCCTGGTTTCCAGGCCTATGATGTCATACATCCCGGGAGTCTTCAGTAGTGATTTTCTCAGCACACCCTACTGCCTGCATGCGTTAGGAGGCAGATTGATTGCAGGAAATAAATTCTACATAAATCACCTGTCCTTACACAAGATGGCCACGGCCAGAAATGATAGAAAGGCTATTTTTCAAAGTGATTTCTCAGCAAAATAAAGTACAGAGACATGGATGAATGCGCAAGTTTGCTTTGTATATAAAAAATGTATTAAATAGCGTTTTTGGTTTGTGGTGCTGAGATTCAGTTTAGTTCCACTTGAATGACTTAGGGTTCCTAGCATCCAATTCACAATAGCAGGAGATTTTGACCGGCTCTCTATCTCTATTGCAGCTCCAGTGCGAATTTGCACATGGGTCCTGTGCGTCTTTTGGTCCATTTCAGGTCCGCATTCAGCCAAAAACTTGGGCTGAAATCGGACCTGAAACGGGGACGCACCAGTCCTCTGCTGTGAGTGGCATGCGAACATATTGTGAACCCAGCCTTAAGGTCTTTAAGACTAGGTTCACACTACTGCAAGCCGATTTTGATCCCATATCCGACTTGGTTGGATGCGGTTTGTATATTCTATGAGGCCAATATTGCACGGGAATAACACCAAAGTAATACAGGACCCTTTTCCAAAATGCGTTGTGCTGTGTTGCATTGATGTGAACAGGCACTATTGAAAATAATGTGATTTCCATTGTCACGAGATTCTGCTTGTCAAATCTATGATAAATGACTAATAATAAATATACAGAAGTCTGTTCACCATAAAACAGTGGAACCTGCAGCAAATATAGGTGAATGTAAATACAGACAGCAGTAGACACTTGTTCTGTTTTGCACCTTATAAACTGCCCTGTAAATATTGTTATTTTTTTTTTTCAGTAAGGGTTATTAAACCAATTATAAGATCGTATACTTGTTTTACAACTGTGCTCCTACTAATGCATTTGTAACTGTGAGCTTTATTTTGTCTACACATGAAGCAAGTGAATTGAGAGCTTCATGCTGGCTCAGTCACCTCTGCTACAGCTGTGGGCTCCACATGCCAAGTCTGCCTTGGCTCTGTCGACTAATAATTGTTTGTGGCTTAGAGCCAGGGACTGCCGCCAGATTCTGTCTCACTTGACTGAATGCGAGACGTAGAGTTTATTAATTCTCCGTGAGCCCTATTGTCTGGGCTCCGGCCTGTGTGTTTATTTACTTCAGCAGGCTCTCTATTGACTCAGGCAGAGTAAGGCCTGACTGCATTGTTTAACTCTGCAACGACCTTGTGTCAACTCTGTGAGGTGTCTAAAACAAGGACTGTATGTACACACTCAGCTAAGAGTATAAAGATTTTGAAACTGTGAATTGATTTACAAAAACTACAGCAAAGCAAAACTACCTGCAAAATTGCAATAGCCTTAAATATGTCATCAGACGCTCAAAAAGTCACAATATGTATTTACATGGAGAAAACATTTATGGCAAGTATATCTGTGATGATCTTTTTATTTTTATAAAGCAAATAATTAAACCCTTGTTTTTGTGCCACTTTGGAGTTCTCCAAACATTCCATCAAACTCAGGCCCTGAGGAAGGGTGATATCTTTTATCCCCCAGACTGCGTTGGCTCTTCTGTGTTGTCTCCCTGTGGGTCAAATTTTTAAGGTTCTGTCGGCCTGTTCTATGAACCCTGATCTTTAGTTTTTTCTATTGGATTCAAGTCAGATGATTGGCTTCCCCATTGTAGCAGCTTTATTTTTTTACTTTGAAACCAATTGAGTGTTTCCTTGGCTTTGTGTTTGGTATCATTGTCTTGCTGAAATGTCCACCCTCGTTTCATCTTCATCATCCTGGTAGATGGCAGCAGATTTTTCCATTCATCTTTCCTTCAATGAAATGATGTTTGCCAGTACCGTATGCTAAAAAACAGCCCCACACCATGATGTTCCCACCTCCAAACTTCACTGTTGGTATGGGGTGTTTTTGGGGTGATGTGCAGTGCCAGTTGACTTCCAAACATGGTGTGTATTATGACAACCAAAGAGTTAAATTTTGGTCTCAACTGACCAGACTTGATTTTCCCAGTATTTCACAGGTACAAATGTTTCACTTGGAAACATTTGTAAATGCTGATTCCGGGTCTTTCTGAAGCTCTCCACAAGTGGTCATTGGCTCTTGGAGAACTCTTTGCTCCTTTTTCAAATATCTTATAGGTTATAGTGATATAATGTTCTTTTCACTCCCGGATTATGGCCCCAACAGTGCTCATCCCAACTTAATAAACTTTACATAGCAACAACATAAAACTCATGATCTGGGTAGCGTCTTAATCCAGTGGGAAGCTTCCTCAGGAGAAGTGAAAAACTGAACAAAATTGCCATCATGCACCCAAAGGCAGGCAGGAAAAAGCATGCTGTATTTGAGCCCCTTCCAACGTAGAGCAAGCTTCACCTGATCAAAAGAATGCGGGAGCCTCTGTGTCTCATCCGAGTAATCAGGAAAGATCACTGATTTAGCGGCTTCATGGTGAAGATCCTTCTGCTTCCTTGCCTCTCGAAGAACCACATCTTGGTCACAGAAATTAAGCAGAGAATAAAGGTTCGAGGAGCTGCAACTGGAGGGCCTCTAGTCAAGGGCATTCTGTGAGTCCTCTTCACAGTGAACAATGGAGAAAATGGCAACCGAGGCAGCAATGCACAGAGGAGCCTCTGTGAGAAGATTGCTGGGTCCTGACCCTCAGTGCTCTCCGTCAGGCCTATAATGCGCAGATTATTCCTGCGGTTGAAGTTTTCCACATCCTCTGCTCTAGACTCCAAAGATTTCACTTTAGTGTGCAATAGGGACGATAGGTCCTGCATCATACCTTCTATGTTCCCTATGCACCTCTCCACCTCCAACAACTAGTTGCGAAACTTGGAAGTGGTCCTGCTCAGCATATTGACCCGTGGCTTTGCTGCTGAACCACCTCAAGTTTCACTCACTGTATTCGTTGCTCGTCAGGTCCTAATCTGTTGGCAACCTCTCGTCATCATCCACAGGGGTGCCCAGTAACAAAAGTGGTGACATCACTCTGCTGTGTGCCCCAGAATCATGGGGAAATATCTGGCAGGGTAACAGAGCTTTTCTCTTCTCTCCCGTCGCCATCTTGGACATGCCCCCAATTCTGAACTTTAAGAATTGTCTGTGACACGCCCAAACAGGAATGTATGTAAAAAACAATTTCCTCAAAGAGTGATACTTTAATGGACCAAAAACGCTCAAAAAGTGAGGGATTATATAAAGTTACAAATGTATTACAGACAATAAATGACATATCAAAAAAATGATAAAATTGAAACGCATGATAAAGAGGAAACAACAAACATGGAAGAAATAAAAAAAAATGATAACATTTAAACACATGATTGAGGAAAGAACAAATATGAAAGACAAACAATTGGAAAAAGACCAGATCAATTGTCGAGAAGACAGAAGAAATCCAACGCTTTTCAACTAATGAGGTAAAAAGTCTTCTTCAGGGTAAATGGGCTGAGGCTTTCCAGATATATACCTACAATCTACAATATCAATAAAGACATAATTACAAACATAATTCAAAATTCATGATGTAACATGATTTATACATTGATCCCGTAAGGATTGTTAATTGAAAAAACAGAAGCAAGAAGAATGTAGATGTAGGTATCTCTACTGGCCTCATGTGTTCTATATATCAATCAGAAAAAAAACATAACTCAACAAGTAGAACAAAACTGAGACACCAAAACAATGCCATGTGGCCAGAGCAGAAGGAAACTAAACCATGTATATGTCAGAAACCCCGCATCTGAGTGTGCCTCCCAAAATGGGGCCGGAGTAGTGTTAAAGGACAACCCAACAAGGATCTAAATGCATAGCGGGGAATGAATAAACAGATGGTAGATGAATTAAAATGTAAATGCACCAAGAAATTGACACTTAATATAGTCATCCAAAAATGTGATGGTAAACATACCTTTCACCTGATCACCTGAGGGTTTATGGAATGGATCTATCAATGCAGGAATTAATCTATGAAGATAGTTTTCACAAGTGCTGATCCCACTAGAAATGGCCGCTTAGTTTAAGGCCAGATTCACACTTGTGCTTGGGAATTTCAGCTCTCTTATCTTTGCAGAGAGATAACAGAAGTGTTCAGAAGATTAGCTCAGTTTTAGCTGCGAATTTGGAGACCTGGGAGAAGTTACAGGGCAGAGGAGAGTGGGGGGGAAGTGTATTGGGTTGAATGAGACAAATCCTGAAGAGAACTGAACAGTCAACAGCCTGACCTACCGGTAGAATTAAGAATGATATTCCATCCGTGCTTATATTATTGGAAATCAGCAGGCTCCAAGCATCATCAAGATGTAACGTACCTTGTAGGTGTCATGAGTGCAGCAGTTCCTCCTGTCCCCAGAAAGATACCAGGAGCATAGAGGGGATATATGCTTTTATAGGGTGGCCATAATGGGAAGGGGGGGTTCGATGAATGATGTCATCCTGGTGTCTGCCCTAACTTCGGCTCCATAATTGGCCCCCCATGGCAGTGAGTGACAAAGACACTTTTAAAAGTTACAATTGCAACAGTGGATGCTGTGAATGGCAGGGGAGGGCTGGCAGGGGGGGCAGGGTGGAAATCTCCCCCGAGGCTGGTGACGCTATGCACAGCCACCGGCAGCCACTACCAAATGCTGATTTTGCAGAGCAGGAATATGCCTGCTGAAGCTCTGTTAACACAGGTCACGGCCGCTGCTCACCTCCCACTGTGCAGCCGTGTCTGTGTCAGCTCCAAGGTAGATGGCTGCAGAGCTGAGCTATGTCTCGTCTCACACATAGCTCAGCCTCAGCGCACACCAGCACTGACATCCCCTTCTCTCTTCGCACAGACAGGAGGAGAGATAGAGCTCATCTGCTCCTCGTCCTTCTGAGTCTGCCCTGTGTGGGCACTGGACAGGAAGTGCGGACTCTGGTGTATATGGGGTCTGTGCGGACTCTGATGTAAGGGGAGGCTCTGTGCGGACTCTGATGTAAGGGGGGCCTCTGTGCGAACTCTGATGTAAGGGGGGCCTCTGTGCGGACTCTGATGTAAGGGGGGCCTCTGTGCGGACTCTGATGTAAGGGGGGCCTCTGTGCGGACTCTGATGTAAGGGGGGCCTCTGTGCGGACTCTGATCATGAAAAATCTTAGACTGTTTTCCTCGATCCATCACTTTTCCACGCTCTATGGGCCACTTGACTGGACTTGCCCCCCAGGCCTAAGGCTGCCAGCCCTCCCCTGGTGAATGGTGCATGTTTCTGTTAAAACACATAGTGGTGGCTAGTGTGTGTGTGTGAAGGGTTAACTGTCTCAGTGATGGTTACTCACATTGTTGACCAATGCATTAACTGGTTGACTATTAGTGTTGCTCACGAATATTCGTATTGCGAATATTCGGCTCGAATATGGCATATATTCCGAATTTCGCGGTGAATATTCGCTATTTCGAATATTCGAATTTTTCCAATTTTTTGGACAGATCACATCCTAGACATCCCCGTCGACGTGTAAAAGCATTGCTGGTATGATTAGAGACCTTGGGCCGAGTAGCTGCAGCGATCCTTTTATATTACCGAATATTCGCATTGCGAATGTGCGTCACTAGGCTTATCGCGCGATCATTGTTTATTGCCGAAAAATTCGCAATGCGATTACGAGAGAGTAGCGATATCGCGCGATTATCTTTTCTTCCGCCTCAGAACGATTATTTCAGTTTCATTATTAAAATAGATCACATCCTAGTGATCTCCTTCGACGTCTAAAAGCATTCCTGTTATTATTAGAGACCTTGGTCCGAGTAGCTGACGCGAATTTTTTATATTGCCGAATATTCGCAATGCGAATATTCGGCAATAGGGATATTGCGCGATTATTTACTCCGCCCTTCTGCATCAGAGCCAATCAGAGTTCTCCTTCCACACTCGTCATAGGTTAGCAACCAATAGGAACCTGCCTGTATGGGCATTATATAAGGTCACTCCCAGCAGCATTTCATTGCAGATCCAGAACTTGGCTAGAGAGTGTGGAGACTGTGTCTGTGTTGCTGGTATTTTGCATCTTGCATCATCATCATCAGCATTGTCCTTTATGGTTGCTATTTGCTACAGTACTTACTGATTCCAGTGGATATTTTCCAGCTCATAATCCTAAACTGCTTTTTGCAAAGCAATACACCCAAGAGCTTTTTTAAAAGCTAATTTTTGTTTTGTGCTCTGTTGTTCAACTTCTGTTAGTGTAGTAAGTTGCAGGCTTAGCTATTGACTGCTTCCTATTGCTTTAATTGCAGATATTCCAGATTTCCTGATTTCTGAAAGGCCCTATAGATTTTTTAAAAGCCCCTTTATTTTTCTGCTGTGTTGTTCAAATTCTGTTAGTTCAGTAAGTTGCAGCTTAGCTATTGACTGCTTCTTATTCATTTAATTGCATATATTCCAGATTTCCTCATTCCTTAAAGGCGCAGGTGCTTTTTTAAAAGCTCTTTTTTTTTTCTGCTGTGTTGTTCAACTTCTGTTAGTGTAGTAAGTTGCAGCTTAGCTATTGACTGCTTCTTATTGATTTAATTGCAGATTTTCCTGCTTCCTGAAAGGCCCAAGAGCTTTTTTAAAAGCTAGGTTTTGTGTTGTTCATTTTAGTTAGATTTCTGTATAGTAAGTGTACATACTGTTGGTGTACATTTATTGCAGCTAGCTTACTTTAGTGTGTGTTTAGTGTCTGTGTTTTCTTGGTTAAAAAAAGTTATTAGTTAGTGTTTCTTTATTTTTTGGTAGTTGTAGTCCTTGTCAGTTAGTGTTTTAAAAAAAAAGTAGCCTTAGTTTATAGTCATATACGTTTGTGTAAGCAGTTAGTGTTTGTTGAGTGCATTTATTTTTATTTTTTGTAGTTCTTGTCTTTGGTGTACTAGTTTTATTAAAGTTTAGTAGCTGTCTGTGTAGGTCTTTGTCTGCGTGCCTGTCTTGTAAAAAAACACCAAAAAACATTTTACACACATTTCCCTCCCCCAATAAAGTTTACCCCCCCACACACACACATCAGCAATTATGAGCGGCATCCGTGGCCGTGGCAGCAGGGGTAGGGGAGTTACTCCCAGTGCTGGGTCGCTGCCAGCACGGGGTACCTCTCGTGCCCCTACTATTGCTAGAGGATCAGGTGGAAGGGGAGTCCGCCTCATGCGTGATTTTTTTGCATCTGGCAGCCGCCCCATATTGCCATCTCAGGCTCAAGGAGTGGTGGACTACATGGGGCACAGCAGTGCCACTGAGTCGTCGGTCCCGACTCACAGTAGTTCCACTATTACACCGTTGCCTGTAGTACCCCCCCCCAGCCCCCAAGAGTCCAGCATCTTACTGTTCGACAGCGACAGTGAGAGGGATGTCTTGGTGGAGGCCATGCATCGGGCAGAGCTCCCGCTCTGTCCTGATGGTCAGGACCTTTTTGAAGGGATGGACGATGAGTATGGGATACCTGCCGTCAGTATCCCAGAGACATCCCTTCAAAGTGGTGGTGCTGTTTTGGTGCAGGAAACATCAGCACCTAGTCAGACCCAGGCGTGGGTGAGGGAACAGCGGAGCCAGGCTATCGGCTCCATGTCAGCTGGTTCCCTCATACCACAACATCACAGCCCTTGGTCTGACATCTCTGGGGGCGAGGAGGGTGACCCATCATGGTTGCCATCTGTCTCGTCGGCTCACTGCGACAGTGACGACGGGGAAGGTAGGCACCCTGTGGAAACGGTGCGCCAGGTCACCACCAGGGAGACCAGCGTCAGGGTCTCCACTGGAGATGGCAGCAGGAGGTGTCAGCAGCAGCAGCAGCAGCAGCAGCAGCAGCAGCAGCAGCAGCAGGCAGCTCCACCTGTGCGTACCGAGTCCCAGCAGATGCAAGTCAGCGTTACCCCATCTGACGGGAGGGTGACGCTGAAGTCACCTGTCTGGGCCTACTTCACCCTGGTGGCAGACAACCCTCTAGTGGCCATCTGCCGGATCTGTTCAGTCAGGGTGAAGAGAGGGAAGATTTTGGCTCGGGTGGGTACCACAGCCCTGAACCAGCACCTGAGGATAAATCACTGGCGGGTGCATGACCAAATGAAGCGTGGTGGTGGTAGCAGCGCCACCACCACAAGTGAGCAGGGTACAGCAGCCCCTGCCACAGCTTCATCTCTTCCCAGCAGGTCATGCCCCCCCGCTCCCTCTACTAGTGGTACTGGTACCGGCAACCAGACCTCTACTTTGACAGCACCCTCCGCGTCCGTGTCCCGCACTGCCGTCCGGCGCCAGGCGACTATTTCAGACGCCTTTGAACGCCACACTCCCTTCTCCACCGGAGACCGACGTGTGCGTTCCCTCAATGGGCTCCTGGCAAGGGTTATTGCCCAACATCTTCTTCCCTTCAATATCGTTGACAGCAACCCCTTCAGACAGATGTTGGAGCAGGCCCAACCCCAATGGCGTGTCCCCAGCCGCCATTTCTTTGCCAGGACTGGTGTCCCTGCCCTACACCAGCACATTGTGAAGAATGTAACCCTGTCGCTGGATCACGCTGTCAGCGACAGGGTGCATCTGACAATGGATGGCTGGACCAGCAGGCATGGGCAGGGGCGCTACATAAGCTTTACTGCCCATTGGGTTTCCCTCCAAGGCGCCGGGGAGGGATCGGCGGCAACAGATTTTGTGGTGCCGCCCCGGGGTGTCCAGGGGAGAACTGCTGGTCTCTGTCAAGCCTCTGTCTCCGCAGCTGCTGAGCCTCCCAGCAAGCGCCCCCGTAGCTACTCAGGTGTGGTGCACGTGCGCTGTCAGGCCGTGCTCCAGCTTGTTAGCTTAGGGGACCGGAGACACACTGGACAAGAAGTGCTGACCGCACTTCAGGCTCAGGTCCAGAAGTGGCTGACACCACGAAGGCTCCAGGCAGGTATGGTTGTCTGTGATAACGGCAGCAACCTACTCTCCGCCCTTCAGGCTGGCAGTCTGACTCACGTGCCCTGTCTGGCACATGTCCTCAACCTAGTGGTGCAGAAGTTCATGCGCACCTATCCTGGGTTGAGTGACATTGTGCTAAGGGTGCGTAGGATTGCCAGCCACTTCAGGCGCTCCCCAACCGCTACCGCGTCCCTGTCCAAGTGGCAGCGGGTCAACAGGCTGCCCCCTCACAGGCTGATTGTGGACAGTGTAACGCGGTGGAACTCCACCCTCCAAATGCTGGAGAGGTTGTGGGAGCAGCGAAGGGCGGTGAGGCAGTACCTGCTGGAGCAACCCACTGCCGGCCCAGCATCAACACTCCCGTACATCACCTGTGCGGAGTGGGGGCAGATACACCAGGTCTGCCAGGTGTTGGGCCCTTTTGAGCAGGCGACCAAGATGGTCAGCAGGGAGCATGTCGGCCTTAATGACGTGCTCCCTATAGTGTTCGTGCTGGAGAGGACACTAGATCGCCTGCTCGAAGCTGGGGAGAGTGCCTTGGTGGAGCAGGAGGAGGCAGCACTGCTCCACCGAGACCAGGGCCAGGACGAGGAGGAGGAGGAGGATGATGATGATGAGGACGAGGTTGCTGGTGTCGTCCTGGAGTCAGGGCCTGGCCAGGAGGGACAGCAGGTGTTGGGGGCACCGATAGTCCGGGGGTTGGGCAGCTCTGAGCGTGATCAGCAGCGCCTCAGGGAAGAAGAGTCTGACCTCATTGACCTGGGCAGCAGTGAGGAGTCCCAGCGGGCTGCGCTCTTCCCCATGGCTGCCCACATGCTGAGATGCCTCAGGAGGGACCCCCGGGTTAAGACCATCAAGGGCAGGGATGATTATTGGATGGCCACCCTTTTGGATCCCAGGTGCAAGGGGAAAGTGGAGCAGTTCATCCCAGCCAGTCGGAGGCAGCGCCGGATGGAGGAACTGCAGGCAGGCATTGTCAGCCGTTTGGAGCAGGCAACTCCCCGTCCTCCAGTTGTCGCCCCTCATCTCACCCAGCAGGTGTCTGCACCCAGCAGCAGCCGAGCAGGGGACCTAATGGAAGAGATGAGGATGTTCTTCCAATCGGATCAACCCAGTACCAGCAGCAGCAGAAGCAGTCACCACCAGCGTCTGGCCCACATGGTGGCAGATTACATGGCGTCCGCCGGTGCTTCGGAGAGTATGAATACCGACGACCCCATGGAGTACTGGGTTGCCAGATTGGACACCTGCCGCGAGCTCGCTCAGTATGCGCTGGAGCTATTGTCTTGCCCCCCCTCCAGCGTACTATCTGAGCGGACATTCAGCGCGGCAGGTGGGGTGGTCACGGACAAGAGGACCCGTCTGTCCACAGACTCCGTGGACAGACTCACATTCATAAAGATGAATGAGTCCTGGATCGGCGGTGAGTTTCTGGCACCCGCCGTCGGTTCAGGGCACTGAAGGGTCCCTTGTCATGCATTCCCTGATCTATTTACAGTGCTGAAAAAAATTATTTGAACACCTGAGTAAATCAATGTAAATATTTGGTAGAGTATGCTGTGTTTGCAATTACAGCGGACAAACCTTTCTTGTAGTTTTTTACCAGCTTTGCACACACTGTAGGAGGGATATTTGACCCACTCCTCCACACAGATCTTCTCTACATGAGTCAGTTTTCTGAGCTATCGCTGTGAAAACCCGAGTTTGAGCTCCCTCCAAAAATTCACTATTGGGTTTAGGTCTGGAGACTGGCTAGGCCACGCCAGAACCTTGATATGCTCCTTACAGAGCCACTCCTTGGTTATGCTGGCTGTGTGCTTTGGGTCATTGTCATGTTGGAAGACCCAGCCTCGACCCATCTTCAAAGCTATAACTGAGGGGAAGAGGTTGTTGCCCAAAATCTCGCAATACATGGCCCCGAACATCCTGTCCTTATTATAATGCAGTAACCCTGTCCCATGTGCACAAAAACACCCCCAAAGCATGATGCTACCACACCCATGCTTCACAGTAGGGATGGCGTTCTTGGCATGTTACTCATCATTCTTCTTCCTCCAAACACGGTTAGTGGAATTATGACCAAAAAGTTATATTATGGTCTCATCTGACCACATGACTTTCTCCCATCAGTCCTCTGCATCATTGAAGACACCTATGTCACAAGTTATTTGCCACTCTATACTACTATTACCACTGCTGCTGCTGCTGCTGTTCATGGCTGCTCTTTCCCGAGTCATTACACACTATATTGTCTACTGCTACTAATACTGCTGCTGCTCACGACACCTATGTCACTAGTTATTTGACACTACGGACTACTATGGTCACTACTGACGCTGTAAAGTCCTGCCCACGTGTTTAGATGTACTATGTCTGCAGTCTCTGACCATCTCCTGTACTATGTCTGCAGTCTGACCATCTCATGTACTATGTCTGCAGTCTGACCATCTCCTGTTACATGAGATGGTCAGAGACTGCAGACATAGTACAGGAGATGGTCAGAGACTGCAGACATAGTACAGGAGATGGTCAGAGACTGCAGACATAGTACAGGAGATTGTCATAGACTGCAGACATAGTACAGGAGATTGTCAGAGACTGCAGACATAGTACATGAGATGGTCAGACTGCAGACATAGTACATGAGATTGTCATAGACTGCAGACATAGTACATGAGATGGTCATAGACTGCAGACATAGTACAGGATATTGTCATAGACTGCAGACATAGTACATGAGATGGTCAGAGACTGCAGACATAGTACATGAGATGGTCAGAGACTGCAGACATAGTACAGGAGATTGTCATATACAGCAGACATAGTACAGGAGATTGTCAGAGACTGCAGACATAGTGCATGAGATGGTCAGACTGCAGACAAAGTACATGAGATGGTCAGACTGCAGACATAGTACCTGAGATGGTCAGAGACTGCAGACATAGTACATGAGATGGTCAGACTGCAGACATAGTACAGGAGATTGTCAGAGACTGCAGACATAGTACATGAGATGTTCAGACTGCAGACATAGTACATGAGATGGTCAGACTGAAGACATAGTACATGAGATGGTCAGACTGCAGACATAGTACATGAGATGGTCAGACTGCAGACATAGTACATGAGATGGTCAGAGACTGCAGACATAGTACAGGAGATGGTCAGACTGCAGACATAGTACATGAGATGGTCAGAGACTGCAGACATAGTACATGAGATGGTCAGACTGCAGACATAGTACAGGAGATTGTCAGAGACTGCAGACATAGTACATGAGATGTTCAGACTGCAGACATAGTACATGAGATGTTCAGACTGCAGACATAGTACATGAGATGGTCAGACTGAAGACATAGTACATGAGATGGTCAGACTGCAGACATAGTACATGAGATGGTCAGACTGCAGACATAGTACAGGAGATTGTCAGAGACTGCAGACATAGTACATGAGATGGTCAGACTGCAGACATAGTAACTGGAGATGGTCAGAGACTGCAGACATAGTACATGAGATGGTCAGAGACTGCAGACATAGTACAGGAGATGGTCAGAGACTGCAGACATAGTACAGGAGATTGTCATAGACTGCAG
Organism: Rana kukunoris; assembly: GCA_029574335.1. Taxonomy (NCBI): domain Eukaryota; kingdom Metazoa; phylum Chordata; class Amphibia; order Anura; family Ranidae; genus Rana; species Rana kukunoris. The sequence goes on from CM056059.1 coordinate 45,364,651, forward strand.
ACATAGTACAGGAGATGGTCAGAGACTGCAGACATAGTACAGGAGATGGTCAGAGACTGCAGACATAGTACAGGAGATAGTCAGAGACTGCAGACATAGTACATGTCTGCAGTCTGACCATCTCATGTACTATGTCTGCAGTCTCTGACAATCTCCTGTACTATGTCTGCAGTCTGACCATCTCATGTACTATGTCTGCAGTCTATGACCATCTCCTGTACTATGTCTGCAGTCTCTGACCATCTCCTGTACTATGTCTGCAGTCTATGACAATCTCCTGTACTATGTCTGCAGTCTGACCATCTCATGTACTATGTCTGCAGTCTCTGACAATCTCCTGTACTATGTCTGCAGTCTATGACAATCTCCTGTACTATGTCTGCTGTCTATGACAATCTCCTGTACTATGTCTGCAGTCTCTGACCATCTCCTGTACTATGTCTGCAGTCTCACCATCTCATGTACTATGTCTTCAGTCTGACCATCTCATGTACTATGTCTGCAGTCTGACCATCTCATGTACTATGTCTGCAGTCTGACCATCTCATGTACTATGTCTGCAGTCTGACCATCTCATGTACTATGTCTGCAGTCTGACCATCTCATGTACTATGTCTGCAGTCTCTGACCATCTCATGTACTATGTCTGCAGTCTGACCATCTCATGTACTATGTCTGCAGTCTCTGACAATCTCCTGTACTATGTCTGCTGTCTATGACAATCTCCTGTACTATGTCTGCAGTCTCTGACCATCTCATGTACTATGTCTGCAGTCTCTGACCATCTCATGTACTATGTCTGCAGTCTATGACAATCTCCTGTACTATGTCTGCAGTCTCTGACAATCTCCTGTACTATGTCTGCAGTCTGACCATCTCATGTACTATGTCTGCAGTCTCTGACAATCTCCTGTACTATGTCTGCTGTCTATGACAATCTCCTGTACTATGTCTGCAGTCTCTGACCATCTCATGTACTATGTCTGCAGTCTCTGACCATCTCATGTACTATGTCTGCAGTCTCTGACCATCTCATGTACTATGTCTGCAGTCTATGACAATCTCCTGTACTATGTCTGCAGTCTATGACAATCTCCTGTACTATGTCTGCAGTCTATGACCCTCTCATGTACTATGTCTGCAGTCTCTGACCATCTCATGTACTATGTCTGCAGTCTGACCATCTCATGTACTATGTCTGCAGTCTGACCATCTCATGTACTATGTCTGCAGTCTCTGACCATCTCATGTACTATGTCTGCAGTCTCTGACCATCTCATGTACTATGTCTGCAGTCTCTGACAATCTCCTGTACTATGTCTGCTGTATATGACAATCTCCTGTACTATGTCTGCAGTCTCTGACCATCTCCTGTACTATGTCTGCAGTCTATGACCCTCTCATGTACTATGTCTGCAGTCTCTGACCATCTCATGTACTATGTCTGCAGTCTGACCATCTCATGTACTATGTCTGCAGTCTGACCATCTCATGTACTATGTCTGCAGTCTCTGACCATCTCATGTACTATGTCTGCAGTCTCTGACCATCTCATGTACTATGTCTGCAGTCTGACCATCTCATGTACTATGTCTGCAGTCTATGACAATCTCATGTACTATGTCTGCAGTCTCTGACAATCTCCTGTACTATGTCTGCAGTCTCACCATCTCATGTACTATGTCTTCAGTCTGACCATCTCATGTACTATGTCTGCAGTCTGACCATCTCATGTACTATGTCTGCAGTCTCTGACAATCTCCTGTACTATGTCTGCAGTCTCTGACAATCTCCTGTACTATGTCTGCAGTCTCTGACCATCTCATATACTATGTCTGCAGTCTCTGACCATCTCATGTACTATGTCTGCAGTCTCTGACCATCTCATGTACTATGTCTGCAGTCTCTGACAATCTCCTGTACTATGTCTGCTGTCTATGACAATCTCCTGTACTATGTCTGCAGTCTCTGACCATCTCATGTACTATGTCTGCAGTCTCTGACCATCTCATGTACTATGTCTGCAGTCTCTGACAATCTCCTGTACTATGTCTGCTGTCTATGACAATCTCCTGTACTATGTCTGCAGTCTCTGACCATCTCATGTACTATGTCTGCAGTCTCTGACCATCTCATGTACTATGTCTGCAGTCTATGACAATCTCCTGTACTATGTCTGCAGTCTCTGACAATCTCCTGTACTATGTCTGCAGTCTGACCATCTCATGTACTATGTCTGCAGTCTCTGACAATCTCCTGTACTATGTCTGCTGTCTATGACAATCTCCTGTACTATGTCTGCAGTCTCTGACCATCTCATGTACTATGTCTGCAGTCTCTGACCATCTCATGTACTATGTCTGCAGTCTCTGACCATCTCATGTACTATGTCTGCAGTCTATGACAATCTCCTGTACTATGTCTGCAGTCTATGACAATCTCCTGTACTATGTCTGCAGTCTATGACCCTCTCATGTACTATGTCTGCAGTCTCTGACCATCTCATGTACTATGTCTGCAGTCTGACCATCTCATGTACTATGTCTGCAGTCTGACCATCTCATGTACTATGTCTGCAGTCTCTGACCATCTCATGTACTATGTCTGCAGTCTCTGACCATCTCATGTACTATGTCTGCAGTCTCTGACAATCTCCTGTACTATGTCTGCTGTATATGACAATCTCCTGTACTATGTCTGCAGTCTCTGACCATCTCCTGTACTATGTCTGCAGTCTATGACCCTCTCATGTACTATGTCTGCAGTCTCTGACCATCTCATGTACTATGTCTGCAGTCTGACCATCTCATGTACTATGTCTGCAGTCTGACCATCTCATGTACTATGTCTGCAGTCTCTGACCATCTCATGTACTATGTCTGCAGTCTCTGACCATCTCATGTACTATGTCTGCAGTCTGACCATCTCATGTACTATGTCTGCAGTCTATGACAATCTCATGTACTATGTCTGCAGTCTCTGACAATCTCCTGTACTATGTCTGCAGTCTCACCATCTCATGTACTATGTCTTCAGTCTGACCATCTCATGTACTATGTCTGCAGTCTGACCATCTCATGTACTATGTCTGCAGTCTCTGACAATCTCCTGTACTATGTCTGCAGTCTCTGACAATCTCCTGTACTATGTCTGCAGTCTCTGACCATCTCATATACTATGTCTGCAGTCTCTGACCATCTCATGTACTATGTCTGCAGTCTCTGACCATCTCATGTACTATGTCTGCAGTCTCTGACCATCTCATGTACTATGTCTGCAGTCTGACCATCTCATGTACTATGTCTTCAGTCTGACCATCTCATGTACTATGTCTGCAGTCTCTGACAATCTCCTGTACTATGCCTGCAGTCTGACCATCTCGTGTACTATGTCTGCAGTCTGACAATCTCCTGTACTATGTCTGCTGTCTATGACAATCTCCTGTACTATGTCTGCAGTCTCTGACCATCTCATGTACTATGTCTGCAGTCTCTGACCATCTCATGTACTATGTCTGCAGTCTCTGACCATCTCATGTACTATGTCTGCAGTCTCTGACCATCTCATGTACTATGTCTGCAGTCTGACCATCTCATGTACTATGTCTTCAGTCTGACCATCTCATGTACTATGTCTGCAGTCTGACCATCTCATGTACTATGTCTGCAGTCTCTGACAATCTCCTGTACTATGTCTGCTGTATATGACAATCTCCTGTACTATGTCTGCAGTCTCTGACCATCTCATGTACTATGTCTGCAGTCTCTGACCATCTCATGTACTATGTCTGCAGTCTATGACAATCTCATGTACTATGTCTGCAGTCTCTGACAATCTCCTGTACTATGTCTGCTGGCTCTGACAATCTCCTGTACTATGTCTGGAGTCTATGACAATCTCCTGTACTATGTCTGCAGTCTGACCATCTCGTGTACTATGTCTGCAGTCTTTGACCATCTCCTGTACTATGTCTGCTGTCTCTGACCATCTCCTGTACTATGTCTGGAGTCTATGACAATCTCCTGTACTATGTCTGCAGTCTGACCATCTCATGTACTATGTCTGCAGTCTGACCATCTCATGTACTATGTCTGCAGTCTCTGCCAATCTCATGTACTATGTCTGCAGTCTCTGACCATCTCGTGTACTATGTCTGCAGTCTGACCATCTCATGTACTATGTCTGCAGTCTCTGACCATCTCGTGTACTATGTCTGCAGTCTGACCATCTCATGTACTATGTCTGCAGTCTCTGACAATCTCCTGTACTATGTCTGCAGTCTCTGACTATTTCTTGTACTATGTCTGCAGTCTCTGATAATCTCATTTAGTATTTTGGGGGGAGAGCCATGCTCACTTGCGCTGCAATCGTGATGCATCGTGATGCATCGCGGAATCAAATCGAATCGTGGACTTGATAATCGAAATTGCATTGAATCGTGAGACGGGTGAACATGCGCAGCCCTAGTTTTTTAGGTGCAGTTGTGATGGGCTAGTTTTTGATGGAGCAGTTTTTGATGGGGCAATGGACCGAACTGGATTAACACACGGTTGGATCACATTTACATCTCTAGGGTCACCGTCTCCAGTCAGTTGTATTGGTGGAGGCAAGACCATGCCGCACAATTTACCCTAAAATTGTATCTTTTCTAGTTACATTACATTTTAATACTACTGCTGCTGCCTCCATGCTGAGTAATGCTTCATGACCTCTCTGGCACAGCGGATCCACCAAGAGCCTCCGCTACAAGCTACCAGACAGGATCGTAACAGCAAGTGTAACTAAAACAATAAACTTTATGTTTAGCCCTGATTTGCGGCCTTTATAATGCAACCATTAGCCTGTATGGAAGAGCAAATCTGCACTCTCTCTCTCTCTCTTTCTTGCTCTCTCTCTCTATATCTATATCTATTGTTGCTTTTGTTATGTTCATTTTTCAACAGTTTAGTTTGTGTTCGTCGTGACTGTGTCTGTGTACTTTAGTTTGTCCTGGTTTTGTGTTAAATAAAATAATAGTATAAAATGATTTTGCTAATTATGAAGTTATATGTGTTGATGTTGATGTTGATGTGTTAGATGTGAAGTTAGATGTGTTGAAAAACCTAAAAATCTATCTCAAAAACAAAGGAAACATTTCAAAAAAATAAAACTTTTTATTAAACACCATATTACAATTCAACGTGAGTCTTCAGGCGATTCAGGGTTTCTTGCTCTTTTGCGTCAATTTTGTCCAGCTCCTTCTCCATTTGCTCATTTTGCTGCAAAAGATATTTGATCTGCCTGTGATTACCCCTTATTCGTTCACTAATTTTTCTTCGGGCTGTCTTGTAAGCCCTCAATTGTATTGTAGCTGTTAGGATATAAGAAAAAACAATTTGTTTTCAAAGACCCTTAACAAATACATAAATATTTCTGTTGCTTATTAATCAATCATTATCATGTCTATACACTTGTTATGTGTCTAGCACAGACCGGGAGTGCAGAATTATTAGGCAAATGAGTAATTGGACAACATCATCCTCTTTATGCATGTTGTCTTACTCCAAGCTGTATAGGCTCGAAAGCCTACTACCAATTAGGCATATTAGGTAATGTACAACTCTGTAATGAGAAGGTGTGTGGTCTAATGACATCAACACTCTATATCAGGTGTGCATAATAATTAGTCAACTTCCTTTCCTTTGGCAAAATGGGTCAAAAGAAGGACTTGGCAGTCTCTGAAAAGGCAAAAATAGTGTGATATCTTGCAGAGGGATGCAGCACTCTTAAAATTGAAAAGCTTCTGAAGCGTGATCATCGAACAATCAAGCATTTCATTCTAAATAGTCAACAGGGTCGCAAGAGGCGTGTGGAAATACCAAGGCGCAAAGTAACTGCCCATGAACTGAGAAAAGTCAAGCGTGCAGCTGCCAAGATGCCACTTGCCACCAGTTTGGCCATATTTCAGAGCTGCAACATCACTGGAGTGCCCAAAAGCACAAGGTGTGCAATACTCAGAGACATGGCCAAGTTAAGAAAGGCTGAAAGACGACCACTACTCAACAAGACCCACAAGCTGAAACGTCAAGACTGGGCCAAGAAATATCTCAGGACTGATTTTTCTACCGTTGTATGGACTGCTGAAATGAGAGTGAGTTTTGATGGACAAAAAGGAATGGGCCAGTGGCTGGATTGGTAAAGGGCAGAGAGCTCCAGTCCGCCTCAGACGCCAGCAAGGTGGAGGTGGAGTACTGGTTTGTGCTGGTATCATCAAAGATGAGCTTGTGGGGCCTTTTGGGGTTGAGGATGGAGTGAAGCTCAACTCCCAGTCCTACTGCCAGTTTCTGGAAGAGCCCTTCTTCAAGCAGTGGTACAGGAAGAAGTCTGCATCCTTCAATAAAAACATGATTTTCATGCAGGACAATGCTTCAGCACACGCGTCCAAGTACTCCACAGGGTGCCTGGCAAGAAAGTGTATTAAAGAAAAAAAACTAATGACATGGCCTCCTTGTTCACCTGATCTGAACACCATTGAGAAGAACCTGTGGTCCATCATCAAATGTGAGATTTACAAGGAGGGAAAAGAGTACACCTCTCTGAACATTGTCTGGGAGGCTGCGGTTGTTGCTGCACGCAATGTTGATGGTGAACACATAAAAACACTGACAGAATCCATGGATGGCAGGCTTTTGAGTGTCCTTGCAAAGAAAGGTGGCTATATTGGTCACTGATTTGTTTTTGTTTAGTTTTTGAATGACAGAAATGTATATTTTGGAATGTTGAGATGTTATATTGGTTTCACTGTTAACAATAAATAATTGAAATGGGTATATATATTTGTTTTTTGTTAGGTTGCCTAATAATTCAGCACAGTAATAGTACTCACCTGCATACACAGATACCCCCTAAAATAGCTAACACTAAAAACAAAATAAAAACTACTTTCAAAAATATTCAGCTTTGATATTATTGAGTTTTTGAGGTTCATTGAGAACATGGTTGTTCAATAATAAAATTAATCCTCAAAAATACAACTTGCCTAATAATTCTGCACTACCTGTATACTTCTATCATAAATACCATATTATGGTTCTGCAATCTGACGGGTGCGCTTTATATGTTGTCCATTTTTATATCTACATTTTATTGTTGAAATGTTATTAATCTTTGTGCACATATTTACCTTCCTGAACGATGCTCACCGCACCTTCAATTTGCACCACCTCCACCTCTCCAGCGACCAGCATATCGTCAAACTCAGGATTGTTTTGGGGGGGTACATGCTCCACAACAGGAGCGGTGGCTGGCGAGTGGGAGGTCCCTGGCTGATCCTCCTCATCCCTCTCCTCCTGTGCCTCATCCTCCTCTGGCACATCCTCCTCTAGCACTTCCTCCTCTTCTTCCTCCTCATCAGTGTCCTGGCACCTTTTGCGCTTGTTGCGCACAGTTGGTAGCGGAGCTCCTAGAATAACACAATGTTCATATATTAGAAAAATATTTTATAATGACGTATGCAAATTCGGTGTGCTCTGCTGTATTGTATGTGAATACAAATTAATTTATATAGACAGTTAACCAATGGGAAAATGTTATATTAAAGGGTCTTGTGGGCACTACAGGGGACTGAGCGTGAGCTGGTCTGCCACCACGGTAAAATGAGCTGTTTTTGTCTCCTTTGTTTTGTTCAGACTATATCATGTTAAAAAAAAAGGGTCTGATGGATCACACGGGATTACTATGAAAACCCCACGCCTAACACAGGAATTTAGTGGGAATCTATATATATAAAACTCAACGTGTCTGTATGTATGTATGTATGTTCCAGCATCATGTCCAAACGGCGAAAGATATTTACATGAAACTTGGCACACAGGTTACTTATATGTCAGCCACCAACATTGTATAGGTGATTTAAGCCTTACCCTCCCCCATTTGCCATGGTGGTGGTTTTTCTTTAAATTCACATTCAACTCTATGGGAAATACGTGTTACTTCATAACAGCTGTAGATATTTCGATAACACTTAGTCACATGTTACTTACACGTCCACTTAAAGCATAGGATAGTTAATTTATCCATTAACTACCCCCATTTGTGATGGTCGTGGTTTTTGTATAAAGTCCCATGCAAAGCAATGTGAAATGTATGTTCCCACATAACTTCTGTGTTGCTGTCTGCTGTCCCATGTCTTTTTTCAACAGTGCTATGAATACCTTGGCTGGTGGTGATATATGTTACCACAACATGGCGTCTGGGTTAATAACATCTGCCCTTACATTAATTACATATGACCTTAAATAACTGTCAACAAAGGAGCTGCGGTGGGTCAACGCGATTGCCACTGCGCTGACAAGCCATTCACCTCTGCAGCTAGGGGTTCTGATCCCGCTCTCGGCTACATGTCAATTGAGTTTGGTGGTCTCAGCCCGGCCTCCGGTGGGAGTGCTATGCGAGGTAAGCCTGCGCTTAGTACGCCTACCCCCCTCCCACAAAAACCACCACACTTACACGCGCACTAGAAAATTGGGTTAACATGCGCGCACTCTGACCACGCGGTCTCTAAAAAGAGAGGCGAAGGACTAACGGGGCTGTTTGAGCGGGCAAATCCTCGCACTACCTTATAGGGAGTCCCTCTGCCACGTTGGCCTTCAAAGCGGAGCAGGTAGGACGGGCTGTATGTGAGGACCCCCTCTCACACGCCATTGTCAACAGGGGCAGGGAGAAAGGTGGCATATTGCCTCTGGGGGAGGCCTGTCTACTCCCAAATCCTGCAGTCCGTCTCCTCTCTAGAGTACACGCACAAAATACACTATAGATAAAAAAAACATAACTGTCAACAATAACTTACCTGGGTGAAATTTAGCACGGAGACGCCTCACCCGGTCCATATGCCGCCTTTTAAGGTCGGACCACTTCTTGACAATGGCCATGCGATCCGGTGGCCCGCCAGGATGTCCTGCTAACTGTTCTAGCACGGAGCTCACCACCTCCTTCTTTTCTGCCTGACTCTGCAGCTTATCATACCCCTTTGCCAGGAACGTCTGCAAGATGAAGAACAAAGTATATTATAATACTTTTGTTTAAAACCTTATGGATATATGACGGAAATCTATGGTATTCAACATTGAGAGCATTCTCGCCTTATTAATCAATGACAGGGTTAACATGACAGATTTTATATCTTGCCATTTTTTAGACTTTTAGATGAATTAATTTAGAATAAATAATGGAGTTGATGTTATTTAAAAACTACAACTACCAGCATGCTCTGATATACCATGTAGCTCCCCGTCACCAGCTGTACAAGAATTATACTTTAACTAGGAGCCTGGCTGGACAGTTAATGGCTGTCCGGTAATAACGGGGAGTTGTTTTGCAACAGCTGTAGGCTCCGTTTAGGAAACAGCGACGCATAAGCGAGTAGCGCCCGCATATGAAAATGGTGTTCAAACCACACAAGTGAGTTATCGGCGCGATCGTTAGAGCAAGAGCAATAATTTTAGCCCTAGAGCTACTCTTTAGCTGAAAAAATGCAACCTGTTGAATTATTAAATAATCACCTATCGAGAATTTTTAAGGGTGAAAGTTTGACGCCATGCCACGAGCGGGCAGAATTTTTGAGCTTGACATGTTGGGTATTATTTTACTCGGCGTAACTTTATCTTTCACAAAATCTAAAAAAATTGGGCAAAATTTATTGTTGTGTTATTTTCAAATATCTAAAAAAAATATTTTTTTCCAAAAAAAGAGCGCTTGTAAGACCGCTGCGCAAATACGGTGTGGCAAGAAATATTGCAAAGATTACCATTTCATTCTCTAGGGTAGGGGTCTCCAAAGTACGGCCCGCGGGCCACATCCGGCCCGCCAGGCCATTTTCTCCGGCACGCAGCTGGAGTCACTGGTCCACCTGTTAGTTGTGGAACCTGCGCTGAATATTCGTCCCTAGCAATATGCAGCGCAGGTCCCGCAATCTCTCCCGGCGTCTCACTGTGTTTGTGTAGGCTGCTGGGTCCACGGGCATCCTAGCAGCCAATGATTTGTTTTAGACCCGTTGCCACAACGCCCTGCTCCCCCTCCCGCCTCGCTGTTAACCAGTAACGAGTGTGTATTAAGGCGTGGCGGGAGTCGGGAAGTGCAGCAGGTCTGAACAGCCAGTGTGTGTAATGTCTGACGCGCTAGTAAAGTACACATGCATGGAGGAGGGAGGGGGGCTGATGCGAGATGATTACTGTACACTACTGTGGAGGGTGGCTGAATGACTCTAATATAGCACAAACTTCAGGGTGCTGATAATTCTGATGGGGACACAAGTGGGAGGTGCTCTAATGGGGATACAAGTGACAAGTAGGGGGTGGTGCTCTTATGGGGACACCAGTGGGGGGGTTCTCTAAAGGGGACACCAGTGGGGGGGTTCTCTAATGGGGACACCAGTGGGGGGGTGCTCTTATGGGGACACCAGTGGAGGGGGGTTTAATGGGGACAGCAGTAGGGGGTGCCCTAATGGGGACACAGATGTGTGGTGAGACTATTGGGCCCACAGATGTATGGGGACACCAATGTGGGGACACAGATGTATGAGGAGACTGGTGGGGAAACCAATGTGGGGACACAGATGTATGAGGAGACTGGTAGGGAAACAGATGTGTGGGGATAGATGTGTGGGGACAACAGTGTGGGGACAGATAATTGTGGGGACACCAGTGTGGGGAGCCAGATGTGTGGGGATACCAGTGTGTGGACACAGATGTGTGGGGACACAAGTGTTGGGACACTGATTTATGGGGAGACTGGTGGAGTCACAGATGTGTGGGGACATAGATGTATGAGGAGACTGGTGGAGTCACAGATGTGTGGGGACACAAGTGTGGGGACACTGATTTGTGGGGAGACAGGTGTCCCCATACATCTGTGTCCCCACCAGCCTCCCCACAAATCAGTGTCCCCACACTTGTGTCTCCACACATCTGTTGCCCCACCAGTCTCCTCATAGATCTGTGTCCCCACATTAGTGTCCCCATACATCTGTATCCCCAACAGTCTCCCCACAAATCAGTGTTCCCACACTTGTGTCCCCACACATCGGTGTCCCCAACAGTGTCCTCATAAATCTATGTCCCCAGCAGTCTCCTCATACATCTGTGTCCCCACATCAGTGTCCCCACCAGTCTCCCCACACATCTATGTCCCCACACTTGTGTCCTCACACATCTGGGTCCCCACACTGGTGTCCCCACACATGTGTGACCCCCACCAGTCTCCTCATACATCTGTGTCCCCAGCAGTCTCCTCATACATCTGTTTACCCACATGGGTGTCCCCACACTTCATGTGTGCCCCCACCAGTCTCCCAACACATCTATGTCCCCACACTTGTGTCCTCACACATCTGGGTCCCCACACTGGTGTCCCCACACATCTGTGACCCCCACCAGTCTCCTCATACATCTGTTACCCCACCACTCTCCTCATACATCTGTGTCCCCACATGGGTGTCCCCATACATCTGAGTCCCCACCAATGTGGGGGCACAGATGTATGAGGAGACTGGTGGGGCCACAGATGTGTGGGGACACCAGTGTGGGCACACAGATGTGGGGACACAGATGTGTGGGGAGACTGGTGGGGACACAAATGTGTGGGGACACCGATGTGGGGACACAGATGTATGAGGAGACTGGTGGGCTAACAGATGTGTGGGGACAACAGTGTGGGGACACATAATTGTGGGGACACCAGTGTGGGGGCACAGATGTATGAGGACACTGGTGTGGACACAGATGTGTAGGGACACCAGTGTGGGGTCACAGATGTGTGGGGAGATTGGTGGGCACACAGATGTGGGGACACAGATGTGTGGGGACATAGATGTGTGGGGAGACTGGTGGGGACACAAATGTGTGGGGACACCGATGTGGGGACACAGATGTATGAGGAGACTGGTGGGCTAACAGATGTGTGGGGACAACAGTGTGGGGACACATAATTGTGGGGACACCAGTGTGGGGGCACAGATGTATGAGGACACTGGTGTGGACACAGATGTGTAGGGACACCAGTGTGGGGTCACAGATGTGTGGGGAGATTGGTGGGGACACAGATGTATGGGGACACCAATGTGAGGACACAGATGTATGGGAACACCAATGTGATGACACAGATTTGTGGGGAGACTGGTGGGGACACATGTATGGGGACACCAATGTGGGGACACAGATGTATAAGGAGACTGGTGGGGTAACAGATGTGTGGGGACAACAGTGTGGGGACACAGATTTGTGGGGAGACTGGTGGGGTAACAGATGTGTGGGGACAACAGTGTGTGGACAGAGATTTGTGGGGAGACTGGTGGGGACACATGTATGGTGACACCAATGTGGGGAGACAGATGTATGGGGACACCAATGTGATGACACAGATGTATTGGGACACCAATGTGATGACACAGATGTATGGGGACACCAATGTGAGGAGACAGATGTGTGGGGACACCAGTGTGGGGACACAGATGTATGGGGACACCAATGTGATGACACAGATGTATGGGGACACCAATGTGATGACACAGATGTATGGGGACACCAATGTGATGACACAGATGTATGGGGACACCAATGTGAGGAGACAGATGTGTGGGGACACCAGTGTGGGGACACAGATGTGTGGGGACAAAAGTGTATGAGGAGACTGGTGGGGGGCACAGATGTGTGGGGACACCAATGTGATGACACAGATGTATGGGGACACCAATGTGATGACACAGATGTATGGGGACACCAATGTGATGACACAGATGTATGGGGACACCAATGTGAGGAGACAGATGTGTGGGGAAACCAGTGTGGGGACACAGATGTGTGGGGACAAAAGTGTATGAGGAGACTGGTGGGGGGCACAGATGTGTGGGGACACCAGTGTGGGGACACAGATGTGTGGGGACAAAAGTGTATGAGGAGACTGGTGGGGGGCACAGATGTGTGGGGACACCAATGTGATGACACAGATGTATGGGGAGACCAATGTGATGACACAGATGTATGGGGACACCAATGTGATGACACAGATGTATGGGGACACCAATGTCATAACACAGATGTATGGGGACACCAATGTGATGACACAGATGTATGGGGACACCAATGTGAGGAGACAGATGTGTGGGGAAACCAGTGTGGGGACACAGATGTGTGGGGACAAAAGTGTATGAGGAGACTGGTGGGGGGCACAGATGTGTGGGGACACCAGTGTGGGGACACAGATGTGTGGGGACAACAGTGTATGAGGAGACTGGTGGGGGGCGCAGATGTATGGGGACACCAATGTGGGGACACAGATGTGGGGGAGACTGGTGAGGACACGGATGTAAAACCTCAATGCACGCTGGTAGTTAAACCCGCTGAATGATGCTCCATCGTTTTATTAGACGACGGGACCATCATCCAGTTCTGCGGTCAACAGTAAGTAAAATGCTATTCTTCTTCTACTGTGGATTTATTTAGTAAAATTATTTTTCCGGCCCGCGGATATGAGTAAAATATAGAATGTGGCCCTCGAAGTAAAAAGTTTGGAGACCCCTGCTCTAGGGTGTTATTAAAAAATATATATATAATGTTTGGGGGTTTTAAGTAATTTTCTAGCCAAAAAAAAGTTTTAGTCTCGTAAACAACAAATCTGAACAAATTAGCCCGGTGTGCACAACATGTTAAATTCATTATGCAAAATAGCAAGGAAAGTGCCTAAATACACATTTACCAAGCAGGGTGTCTGCAGCTGTACAGGCATGCTGGGACTTGTAATTTTGTAACACCAGGAGAGAAATTGTTTGGGAAATACTAATATCTGATCTTATATACTAACTTTTAAACTAGTCTAAAATGCAGGTAAAGATAATTCAAATACTCACACTGATCAAAATATTCTCTTCATCTCTTGAAAGGTTGCTTCCAACCATATTTCCAATTGAACTTGTGCAAATAGACCAACAACAGCTACCTATGGAAAATGAAACTGGCAAGTGTCCAAGTTCCAGGAAGTAGTCGCGTGTGCGTGTTGTTCGCGCGATTGCGCAAGCGCGCTCGAGAAATTCGCAATACTGTTTTTAAATAAAATTACACATATATTCGATTTCAGAGTGTTACTGTCGAAATTCAAGAAAGGAATTTATCATTCGCATTTTGTGACATTTCGATAAAATATCTCGAATATTCGATTTCAGAATGAGCCAATCAGAGCGCTTGTAAAGCATGTTCCGAAATTCTGCCAAAAAACAGATGTATGGGGACACCAATGTGATGACACGGATGTATGGGGACACCAATGTGATGTGACAAATGTATGGGGACACCAATGTGGGGGCACAGACGTATGGGGACACCAATGTGAGGACACAGATGTATGGGGACACCAATGTGGGGACACAGATGTATGGGGACACCAATGTGAGGACACAGATGTATGGGGACACCAATGTGATGACACGGATGTATGGGGACACCAATGTGATGTGACAAATGTATGGGGACACCAATGTGGGGGCACAGACGTATGGGGACACCAATGTGAGGACACAGATGTATGGGGACACCAATGTGGGGACACAGATGTATGGGGACACCAATGTGAGGACACAGATGTATGGGGACACCAATGTGATGACACAGATGTATGGGGACACCAATGTGAGGAGACAGATGTGTGGGGACACCAGTGTGGGGACACAGATGTATGGGGACACCAATGTGAGGAGACAGATGTGTGGGGACACCAGTGTGGGGACACAGATGTGTGGGGACAACAGTGTATGAGGAGACTGGTCGGGTGCTCAGATGTGTGGGGACACCAATGTGATGACACAGATGTATGGGGACACCAATGTGGGGACACAGATGTATGGAGACACCAATGTGGGGACACAGATGTATGGGGACAACAATGTGGGGACACAGATGTATGGAGACACCAATGTGGGGACACAGATGTATGGGGACAACAATGTGGGGACAGATGTATGGGGACACCAATGTGGGGACACAGATGTATGGGGACACCAATGTGAGGAGACAGATGTGTGGGGACACCAGTGTGGGGACACAGATGTATGGGGACACCAATGTGAGGAGACAGATGTGTGGGGACACCAGTGTGATGACACAGATGTATGGGGACAAAAGTGTATGAGGAGACTGGTGGGGGGCACAGATGTGTGGGGACACCAGTGTGGGGACACAGATGTGTGGGGACAAAAGTGTATGAGGAGACTGGTGGGGGGCACAGATGTGTGGGGACACCAGTGTGGGGACACAGATGTGTGGGGACAAAAGTGTATGAGGAGACTGGTGGGGGGCACAGATGTGTGAGGACACTAGTGTGGGGACACAGATGTGTGGGGACAACAGTGTATGGGAAGACTGGTGGGGTGCTCAGATGTGTGGGGACACCAATGTGATGACAAAGATGTATGGGGACACCAATGTGGGGACACAGATGTATGGGGACACCAATGTGGGGACACAGATGTATGGGAACACCAATGTGATGACACAGATGTATGGGGACACCAATGTGGGGACACAGATGTATGGGAACACCAATGTGATAACACAGATGTATAGGGACACCAATGTGATGACACAGATGTATGGGGACACCAATGTGATGACACAGATGTATGGGGACACCAATGTGATGACACAGATGTATGGGGACACCAATGTGAGGAGACAGATGTATGGGGACACCAATGTGATGACACAGATGTATGGGGACACCAATGTGATGACACAGATGTATGGGGACACCAATGTGGGGACACAGATGTATGGGGACACCAATGTGAGGACACAGATGTATGGGGACACCAATGTGATGACACAGATGTATGGGGACACCAATGTGAGGAGACAGATGTGTGGGGACACCAGTGTGGGGACACAGATGTATGGGGACACCAATGTGAGGAGACAGATGTGTGGGGACACCAGTGTGGGGACACAGATGTGTGGGGACAACAGTGTATGAGGAGACTGGTCGGGTGCTCAGATGTGTGGGGACACCAATGTGATAACACAGATGTATGGGGACACCAATGTGGGGACACAGATGTATGGAGACACCAATGTGGGGACACAGATGTATGGGGACAACAATGTGGGGACACAGATGTATGGAGACACCAATGTGGGGACACAGATGTATGGGGACAACAATGTGGGGACAGATGTATGGGGACACCAATGTGGGGACACAGATGTATGGGAACACCAATGTGATGACACAGATGTATGGGGACACCAATGTGGGGACACAGATGTATGGGGACACCAATGTGATGACACAGATGTATAGGGACACCAATGTGATGAAACAGATGTATGGGGACACCAATGTGAGGAGACATGTATGGGGACACCAATGTGATGACACAGATGTATGGGGACACCAATGTGAGGAGACAGATGTGTGGGGACACCAGTGTGGGGACACAGATGTATGGGGACACCAATGTGAGGAGACAGATGTGTGGGGACACCAGTGTGATGACACAGATGTATGGGGACAAAAGTGTATGAGGAGACTGGTGGGGGGCACAGATGTGTGGGGACACCAGTGTGGGGACACAGATGTGTGGGGACAAAAGTGTATGAGGAGACTGGTGGGGGGCACAGATGTGTGGGGACACCAGTGTGGGGACACAGATGTGTGGGGACAAAAGTGTATGAGGAGACTGGAGGGGGGCACAGATGTGTGAGGACACTAGTGTGGGGACACAGATGTGTGGGGACAACAGTGTATGGGAAGACTGGTGGGGTGCTCAGATGTGTGGGGACACCAATGTGATGACAAAGATGTATGGGGACACCAATGTGGGGACACAGATGTATGGGGACACCAATGTGGGGACACAGATGTATGGGAACACCAATGTGATGACACAGATGTATGGGGACACCAATGTGGGGACACAGATGTATGGGAACACCAATGTGATAACACAGATGTATAGGGACACCAATGTGATGACACAGATGTATGGGGACACCAATGTGATGACACAGATGTATGGGGACACCAATGTGATGACACAGATGTATGGGGACACCAATGTGAGGAGACAGATGTATGGGGACACCAATGTGATGACACAGATGTATGGGGACACCAATGTGATGACACAGATGTATGGGGACACCAATGTGGGGACACAGATGTATGGGGACACCAATGTGAGGACACAGATGTATGGGGACACCAATGTGATGACACAGATGTATGGGGACACCAATGTGAGGAGACAGATGTGTGGGGACACCAGTGTGGGGACACAGATGTATGGGGACACCAATGTGAGGAGACAGATGTGTGGGGACACCAGTGTGGGGACACAGATGTGTGGGGACAACAGTGTATGAGGAGACTGGTCGGGTGCTCAGATGTGTGGGGACACCAATGTGATGACACAGATGTATGGGGACACCAATGTGGGGACACAGATGTATGGAGACACCAATGTGGGGACACAGATGTATGGGGACACAGATGTATGGAGACACCAATGTGGGGACACAGATGTATGGGGACAACAATGTGGGGACAGATGTATGGGGACACCAATGTGGGGACACAGATGTATGGGAACACCAATGTGATGACACAGATGTATGGGGACACCAATGTGGGGACACAGATGTATGGGGACACCAATGTGATGACACAGATGTATAGGGACACCAATGTGATGAAACAGATGTATGGGGACACCAATGTGAGGAGACATGTATGGGGACACCAATGTGATGACACAGATGTATGGGGACACCAATGTGAGGAGACAGATGTGTGGGGACACCAGTGTGGGGACACAGATGTATGGGGACACCAATGTGAGGAGACAGATGTGTGGGGACACCAGTGTGATGACACAGATGTATGGGGACAAAAGTGTATGAGGAGACTGGTGGGGGGCACAGATGTGTGGGGACACCAGTGTGGGGACACAGATGTGTGGGGACAAAAGTGTATGAGGAGACTGGTGGGGGGCACAGATGTGTGGGGACACCAGTGTGGGGACACAGATGTGTGGGGACAAAAGTGTATGAGGAGACTGGTGGGGGGCACAGATGTGTGAGGACACTAGTGTGGGGACACAGATGTGTGGGGACAACAGTGTATGGGAAGACTGGTGGGGTGCTCAGATGTGTGGGGACACCAATGTGATGACAAAGATGTATGGGGACACCAATGTGGGGACACAGATGTATGGGGACACCAATGTGGGGACACAGATGTATGGGAACACCAATGTGATGACACAGATGTATGGGGACACCAATGTGGGGACACAGATGTATGGGAACACCAATGTGATAACACAGATGTATAGGGACACCAATGTGATGACACAGATGTATGGGGACACCAATGTGATGACACAGATGTATGGGGACACCAATGTGATGACACAGATGTATGGGGACACCAATGTGATGACACAGATGTATGGGGACACCAATGTGAGGAGACAGATGTATGGGGACACCAATGTGAGGAGACAGATGTATGGGGACACCAATGTGATGACACAGATGTATGGGGACACCAATGTGATGACACAGATGTATGGGGACACCAATGTGAGGAGACAGATGTATGGGGACACCAGTGTGATGACACAGATGTATGGGGACACCAATGTGAGGAGACAGATGTGTGGGGACACCAGTGTGATGACACAGATGTATGGGGACACCAATGTGATGACACAGATGTGTGGGGACACCAATGTGATGACACAGATGTATGGGGACACCAATGTGATGACACAGATGTATGGGGACACCAATGTGATGAAACAGATGTATGGGGACACCAATGTGATGACACAGATGTATGGGGACACCATTGTGGGGACACAGATGTATGGGGACACCAATGTGGGGACACAGATGTGGGGGAGACTGGTGAGGACACGGATGTAAAACCTCAATGCACGCTGGTAGTTAAACCCGCTGAATGATGCTCCATCGTTTTATTAGACGACGGGACCATCATCCAGTTCTGCGGTCAACAGTAAGTAAAATGCTATTCTTCTTCTACTGTGGATTTATTTAGTAAAATTATTTTTCCGGCCCGCGGATATGAGTAAAATATAGAATGTGGCCCTCGAAGTAAAAAGTTTGGAGACCCCTGCTCTAGGGTGTTATTAAAAAATATATATATAATGTTTGGGGGTTTTAAGTAATTTTCTAGCCAAAAAAAAGTTTTAGTCTCGTAAACACCAAATCTGAACAAATTAGCCCGGTGTGCACAACATGTTAAATTAATTATGCAAAATAGCAAGGAAAGTGCCTAAATACACATTTACCAAGCAGGGTGTCTGCAGCTGTACAGGCATGCTGGGACTTGTAGTTTTGTAACACCAGGAGAGAAATTGTTTGGGAAATACTAATATCTGATCTTATATACTAACTTTTAAACTAGTCTAAAATGCAGGTAAAGATAATTCAAATACTCACACTGATCAAAATATTCTCTTCATCTCTTGAAAGGTTGCTTCCAACCATATTTCCAATTCAACTTGTGCAAATAGACCAACAACAGCTACCTATGGAAAATGAAACTGGCAAGTGTCCAAGTTCCAGGAAGTAGTCGCGCGTGCGTGTTGTTCGCGCGATTGCGCAAGCGCGCTCGAGAAATTCGCAATACTGTTTTTAAATAAAATTACACATATATTCGATTTCAGAGTGTTACTGTCGAAATTCCGCAATAAATTTCTCATTCGCATTTTTGCGAAATTACGATAAAATATCAAGAATATTCTGAGCCAATCAGAGTGCTCCTTCCGTATTTGCCGAATATTCTCAATTATTTTGTATTGCAATATATCACAAATATTCTGAGCCAATCAGAGTGCTCCTTACACATTTGCCGAATATTCTCAATTATTTTGTATTGCAACATATCACGAATATGCTGAGCCAATCAGAGTGCTCCCTCCGCATTTCTCGAATATTCGCAATTCGCAATAGCGAAAATTCGCAATGATTTCGGTTTCAAAAAATATCTCGAATATTCGTATTTAGCGAATATATCACGAATATTCGACAATATATTCGAGATATATCGCGAATTCGAATATGGCATATTCTGCTCAACACTATTGACTATATGAACGCCACACTATCATCCCAATTTTCCTCTGCTCCAGCAATAATATTTACTATGCTGCCCTAATAATGTCTTCAACAGGTTTATAATAACAGCATATTTGGAATTATGGACAGTGACAATGGTGTACAGATTCACTAAGACCCCTGGTGCAAGATCAACTTTGAGACCATATTTACCAATTAAAGCGGAGCTCCACCCTAAAGTGGAGCTCACGCTAATCGGAACCCTCCCCCCCTCCGGTGTCACATTTGACACCTTTCAGGGGGAGGGGGGTGCAGATACCTGTCTAAAGACAGGTATTTGCACCCACTTCCGGCCCAGCATTCTCGGGCTGAATGCGGGCATGTCGTCACCTCCCGTCACCGCCCCCCCCCTGTTGTGTGCTGGGAACACTTGGCTCCCAGCACATAGCGGAAGCCAATCGGCGGGCGCAGCGCGACTCGCGCATGCGCCATAGGGAACCGGGCAGTGAAGCCGGAGCGCTTCACTTCCTGGTTTCCTCACCGTGGATGGCGGGGGGAGCAGCAGGGTCTGTGCAATAATGGTATGTCAACCCCCAGAAAATTATTATTTTTAGTCTTGCAAACATTTTCCTTTTTAGATATACAGGTTGTCCTGAAAGTCTGGATCCAAAGGTAAAAACATAGTTTAAAGTTTTGTAGCAGTAAAATCTCAAATTGGCAGCAATGGACTTTGCAACACTTGTCTAACGAGCAGGAACTGTCCTGTCTGCCCTCATGTTGTAAAGTCCTGCGCAAACTTTTGGCACTATATAAATCCTGTAAAATAATAATTATAATAATATGCCAAATACAGGAACGTTGAATATTTCTTAATGTATGTTTCATCCTCTAGCTAGGTGCTAGTGTACATCGTTGTTAGTGTAGGAAAATTTGGCCTGAGAGCCAGGCTTGGGTTTAATATGGGTCAGGGTTGAGGGACTCAGGGAGGCTGGATGACTCAGCAAGCAGCACTTCTGGTAACTCCCCCTGCTCTCTGGAACCTCCAGAAGTAGAGAGCGGAGTTTAGGAAGAGCTGCTTGGAGTATTGATGAGGGCCCCAGCCAATCCCCAGCAAAATGTCCTGGCTGGGGGCAGGTACCTCATAAATACTCATGAGTCATGTCAGCAGGGGCAGTCGGGTGAAGGATGGAGAAGGAGTGCTGAGGAGGCTGTTGGTGGCCCTTGAGGGTACCCCCTATTCTGTGGGGGTGGTGACTTCGGGCCTGGGGCTTTGGTGCTGGAGGGACCCTCTACAACATATGGAGGATATCCTTCCTGGAGATATGGGAGCAAGGAGAGGGCATCAGGAGCAGGTCAGTGCATCCAGAAAATCTCCAGGAGAGTCAGTTGGGTGGGCTGGTGAGTGAATGCCAGTCTGGGAGGACTGTGGAGAAGCAGCCAGGACTGCTAGTGAAAGGGGCAGCTGCAGCCAGGCAGGCTGGCAGTGCTTGAAGAGGTGATGCTTGGATAAGTAACCACGGGCACTTACCCCATTCAGGCCGTGGGCATCTGAGGCATCGGCCAGCAGCTCTTCTCCTCCTTGCTTCCAAAAGGATTGCCTGTCAGCCTTTCAGCCAATCGGGTGATGGGTATCAGACCCATTAATTTGCTGTTGCAACACACCTGGGCGGGCCCCCAGTCAAACTCTCTGCATCCTGAGCCCCCTCTATTTTCAAGCCTATTAGAGCCTCTGGCTCTAATTAGGTGCTTAAAAAAACAAAACCTGACTGCTGTAGTTCATGCACCCTGTGCCCTGAAAGGGGACGGACACATAATTAGGGGGTGGGAGAAAAGAAGAAGTGTATATAGACTGTATATAGGATAATTGTGCCTAAAGTTGTCTGAAGTCAAGTGGGCATCCCATAATTCCCCTACTCCCCTTCCAAGTCAAGTCATCCCCTCAATAAAATACAGAAAGAAAACACTGGACTGTATTCCTACTTAAGTGTGCCTGTGGAAATTTGGTGTGTCTGACTCTGTAGAGTGAGGGATCCCTTTTTACCTGCGGTTCCTAAGTGGGGTTCGCTACATGTACTGTAGTAGAATCAGTGTTACAAGGACAATTTTTACATTTAGTGCAATGATTATTCTGGGCCAATTCAGATAGATGACTAACTTTAGATGACCCCAAAGAAAACAGTTGAGTGATGTCAAGTATGGAGACCTAGTAAGCTGTTCGACTGGACATCACCTTTAGATCCACCTGTTTGGAAAAGTTTGGTTTAAAAATGCTTTCACAATAGCAAAGTGTGTTGTGGCGCTGTCTTAGTGAACCCCCTTTTTTATGTCTTACCAGTGTTGGAATGTAATTTTATTGGAAGGGAAGAAAAGACTAACATACAGGTGTAAATTTCCCCAGATATACTACTCTCAAAAATATGGCCCAAATAATCTGTCACCAAATATTCCAGTTTACATCGCAATTTGTGGATCAGTTTGAAATGAGAACCATAAGCAAGTTCCACATAAGGAACAATGGTTTCCTGGGAGGTCTATAACTTCATGCAAGCCTTTTAACAATATCATCACTAAAGGGTAAAGGACTCCTTAAACCAGGCATGTCCAAAGTCCGGCCCGCGGGCCAATCGCGGCCCGCGGGCCGGTTTTGGGCGGCCCGCCTGGTACTCAGGTGTGCCGCGCTATCAGGGGAGATAAGGGCTGTCAGATGAGCCCGATCTCCTGATCCCCATCGGCACTGTAAGAAGCTTCATCAGCCTCAAAAGTAAAAGTAAATGCAGGGGATTGTGCTGTGCTCTCTGCTTCCCCCTAGAGTGCAGTACCCGACTGAACAAGGAAACTGAAAGGTACTGTGCTAGAAACCCAGATTTGTTTTAAAAGGGCTTCATACATGTGAGTGTCTGTGTGCCTGTATGTTTGTGTGTGTCTGTATATGTGTGTGTGTGTGTCTGTATATGTGTGTGTGTGTGCCTGTGTGTGTGTCTGTATGCGTGCCTGTGTGTGTGTGTGCCTATGTGTGTCTGTATGCGTGCCTGAGTGTGTGTGTGTGTGCCTGTGCGAGTGTGTGTGTGCCTGTGCGAGTGTGTGTGTGCCTGTGCGAGTGTGTGTGTGCCTGTGCGAGTGTGTGTGTGTGTGTGTGCCTGTGCGAGTGTGTGTGTGTGTGTGCCTGTGCGAGTGTGTGTGTGCCTGTGCGAGTGTGTGTGTGTGTGTGCCTGTGCGAGTGTGTGTGTGTGTGTGTGCCTGTGCGAGTGTGTGTGTGTGTGTGCCTGTGCGAGTGTGTGTGTGTGTGTGCCTGTGCGAGTGTGTGTGTGTGTGTGTGCCTGTGCGAGTGTGTGTGTGTGTGCCTGTGCGAGTGTGTGTGTGTGTGTGTGTGCCTGTGCGAGTGTGTGTGTGTGCCTGTGCGAGTGTGTGTGTGTGTGTGTGCCTGCCTGTATGCGTGTGTGCCTGCCTGTATGCGTGTGTGCCTGCCTGTATGCGTGTGTGCCTGCCTGTATGCGTGTGTGCCTGCCTGTATGCGTGTGTGCCTGCCTGTATGTGTGTGTGTGCCTGCCTGTATGTGTGTGTGTGCCTGCCTGTATGTGTGTGTGTGCCTGCCTGTATGTGTGTGTGTGCCTGCCTGTATGTGTGTGTGTGCCTGCCTGTATGTGTGTGTGTGTGCCTGCCTGTATGTGTGTGTGTGTGCCTGCCTGTATGTGTGTGTGCCTGCCTGCCTGCCTGTGTGTGTGTGTGTGTGCCTGCCTGTATGTGTGCCTGCCTGTATGTGTGTGTGTGTGCCTGCCTGTATGTGTGTGTGTGTGCCTGCCTGTATGTGTGTGTGTGTGCCTGCCTGTATGTGTGTGTGTGTGCCTGCCTGTATGTGTGTGTGTGTGCGTGCCTGCCTGTATGTGTGTGTGTGTGCCTGCCTGTATGTGTGTGTGCCTGCCTGTATGTGTGTGTGCCTGCCTGTATGTGTGTGTGCCTGCCTGTATGTGTGTGTGCCTGCCTGTATGTGTGTGTGCCTGCCTGTATGTGTGTGTGTGCCTGCCTGTATGTGTGTGTGTGCCTGCCTGTATGTGTGTGTGTGCCTGCCTGTATGTGTGTGTGCCTGCCTGTATGTGTAAGTGTGCCTGCCTGTATGTGTAAGTGTGTGCCTGTATGTGTAAGTGTGTGCCTAATTCTTGTTGGACAGTGTATTAGTGATCCAACAAACACAATTTTAATGATTCAAAGAATGTCGGGCAAAATGGTCGGCCCTCACGCATGTTCACTTTATCAAATCTGGCCCTCTTTGAAAAAAGTTTGGACACCCCTGCCTTAAACCCTTGCAAGTGCAGACAAGGTTGAACTTTGAGCTTTAAACATATTTGAACCTAGGCCCCTGTTCAGCCCCAGTTGTAAGAACTGTAGAACCTTGGCTGATTCAGGTGATAAAGGACTCCAGGCTTTTGCTGTGTGAGATCTGCATCATTTTCCCATACTCTTTGGCAAGTCTTAGTCAAGAAGACCTCTCTGGTTGACACAAGGTAGGCACTACCTGCACTGAGCAAGCTTGACTTGGTAACCACCGCCTCTCAACTTCCATATCAAAAGTCTTGGAGCTAGATGGCAAAACTGTCCACGAGAGAGCGAATCCATCATCATTGGAAGCGGCAATGGTGATTCAATGCTTAGGAGTATGAGGGTGAGCCTCCTAAGCCAAAATGGTATATTTGCAATTAATGATACAGGAAGCTCCACTGACAGCCTAAGAACTACCCCTCCAGTGCTGTCTAGGCACAGTACAAACCTTGCATGACAGAAATGCTTTGAACACTACTCAAGAACATTCAATACTATTCAATACTATTCCTCATAAGCTTAACATCCCATGACCTTAAGCAGGCTGCCTCTGATGTGATAATATTCCATCTGAAAACAATTGGTCAGTTATGAAGAACCAAGGATACTCCGGCACTATTCTGCATGAAGACACTTCACTCCCAAAGCACATTTGGCTTTCTCTATCAGAGGATATTCCTTTGTGGAAGTTTTACTGAATTTTTCCCATCGCTATTGCAGACAGTAAGACCTTTGTGAATGCCTTGGGGGAGATGTACAAACCCATCTCCCAGATTTATGAATATTATAATTGATCGGAGGTTTTCCATCTTGCACGACTCTTAACTTCCTGTGCTTGTCAAGGTTTTTTTTTTTACTTTAGAACCGGGCACACAGATTACCGGACTTATTTTTATCCTTTTGCTATGAGCAGAGGTGA
Source organism: Rana kukunoris (assembly GCA_029574335.1). NCBI lineage: Eukaryota > Metazoa > Chordata > Amphibia > Anura > Ranidae > Rana > Rana kukunoris. The sequence goes on from CM056059.1 coordinate 45,389,989, forward strand.
ACCGAATCCTCATCTCCTCTGGGTAGCTAGAATGTTAATGAATGCTTGTTTTTTTGTTTGTTTTTAATCCCATCAACTCTGGTAACCTGACTGACTGGAAGAGATTGAAAGGTGGACTTCCCATCTTCCCATCTGTCAATGTTATATGATCATCATGCTCATTGAATTACGCCCCTGCATGGGTAAGTTTGTCATGATGTTATCGTTTTTCAATAAAAAAAAAATTGTACCAGAAAGGTGGCCCACTGGTCCTGAAGGTTTTCCATCCAGATATGTGCGTGAAGCTTCACACAGGCATGCTCTGGATTAGTGTAAGATTTGACAGGCTGTGAGGTGGGTGACGGCAGCGACGGGCAGAGAGTCGCTGATTGCCGCCCTTACTAGTAAAAAAAAAATGTCCCCGGATTTCATTTAAAAAATCTGGTCACCTTATTCTACCCAGGACAGGCTAAAATATGCCCCCCAGACCACCAGAATGGGGGTCCAACCATATAGGCTCCTTAACCACTTAACCCCCCGGACCATATTGCTACCCAATGACCAGAGCACTTTTTGTGATTCGGCACTGCGTCGCTTTAACTGACAATTGCTGTCGGTCGTGCGAAGTGGCTTCCAAACAAAATTGGCGTCCTTTTTTTCCACAAATAGAGCTTTCTTTTGGTGGTATTTGATCATCTTTGCGTTTTTTATTTTTTGCGCTATAAACAAAAATAGAGCGACAATTTTGAAAAAAATTCTATATTTTTTACTTTTTGCTACAATAAATATCCCCCAAAAATATATAAAAAAAACATTTTTGTCCCTCAGTTTAGGCCGATACGTATTCTTCTACATATTTTTCGTTAAAACTTTTTTATTAATTTTTTTTTTACTAGTAATGGCGGCGATCAGCATTTTTTTTCAGTACTGCGACATTATGGCGGGCACTTCAGACACTTTTGACACATTTTTGGGACCATTGGCCTTTTTATAGCGATCAATGCTATAAAAATGCATTGTATTACTATAAAAATGCCATTGGCAGTGAAGGGGTTAACAGTAGGGGGCGGGGAAGAAGTTAAGTGTGTTCCTGGGTGTGTTCTAAGGCCGCGTACACACGGACGGACATATCCGATGGAAACGGTCCTCCGACCGTTTTCATCGGATATGTCCGCCGGGCTATTTTGGTCCGATGGCGTGTACACACCATCGGATCAAAATCCCCGCCGGCAGACAGCGTGGTGACGTGACGGTGACGTTGACGCCACCTCGTCACCGCACCAGGAAGTAAACAACTTCCACGCATGCGTCGCATCCATACGACGCTTGTGCGGGAGGATATGTCTGCTGGTGAGTGTACTGACCAGCAGACATATCCGACGGACATGTCCCCGGCGGACAAATTTTAAAGCATGTTTTAAAATTTGTCCACCGGGCAGACATGTCCGCTAGCCCATACACGCGATCGGATTTGTCTGCTGAACTGGTCCGTCGGACCAGTTTCAGCGGACAAATTCGATCGTGTGTACGCGGCCTAAGTGTATGGGGGGGTGGCCTCACTAGGGGATATCACTGATCTTCTGTTCATACATTGTATGAACAGAAGATCAGCGTTTCCCCCGCTGACAGGACCGGGAGCTTTGTGTTTACACACATAGCTCCCGGTCCCCGCTCTGTAACGAGCGATCGCGTGTGGCCGGCGGCGATCGTACCCGCCGGGCACGCGCTCGGGATTCGGGGGCGAGCGGGGACACGCATTCACCCCCTAGCGGCCGCTTTAGAGCGGACGTATAGCTACGGGCTCTCGCCCAGCAGTGCCGACTTCCCGCAGTAAAATGACGGCGGGCGGTCGGCATGTAGGTAAAGTGGAAGTAAACCCTCCTATTGTTTTCAACCAAGGAAGCTGCCATCTTTGCCTCTGTTTAATCTGCAACTGCCATGATGCTGCACATGTGATCAGTTATGAAACCAGCCATTGGATGGTTTGACAGTTTGGTTGAGAGCACAAGCAAATGTGACATCTAGCATTTCCGGCATGCCGGAATGTTGACTGTTTTTTTAAACTATCGATGGGTTTACTTCCGCTTTAAGAGACTGTACAGGAAGGACTTCCACCCAGGAGAGGCTGAACCTGGCTGATCAGGTGAGGGAAAAAAAAGATGATGCACCAGGAAATTGCTGTTCACAGACGCTCTACATCCAATATAACAGAGCTTGAGCTATTTTGCAAAGAAAATGGGCAAACAATTCACTCTAGATGTGCAAAGCTGATAGAGACATCCCCAAAATGTGATTGCAATGAAAGGTGCTTCTACAAAGTATTGACTCAGGGGGGCTGAATATTCATACTTTTTAGATATTTATTTGTAAAGGAAAAATTGAAAACCGTTTATTATTTTCCTTCCACTTCACAATTATGTGACACTTTGGGGCTTGACCACTTCAGCACCAGACCATTTGGCTGGCCAAAGACTAAGCCAATTTTTCAGATTCGGCACTGTTTCGCTTTCTTTTGGTGGTATTTGATCACCTCTGCGGCTTTTATTTTTTGTGCTATAAACAAAAATAGAGTGACAATTTAAAAAATAAATAAATATATTTTACTTTTTGGTATAATAAATATCCGCAAAAAATATATATAAAACTATTTTTTCATATTTTTGGTAAAAAATTTATCGCAATAAGCGTTTATTGATTGGTTTGCCAAAAGTTATAACGTTTACAAAATAGGGGATAGTTTTATGTAATTTTTTATTAATAATTTATTTTTACTAGTAATGGCGGCGATCAGCAATTTTTATCATGACTGCGACATTGTGGCGGACACATCGGACACTTTGGGCACTATTTTGGGACCATTCACATTTATACAGCGATCAGTGCTATAAAAAATGCACTGATTACTGTGTAAATATGACTAGCAGTGAAGGGGTTAACCACTAGGGAGCGGGGAAATGGTTAAGTGTGTCCTAGGGTTGTGTTCTAACTGTCTGGGGGATGGGCTAGTAGTGATACCACACTGATCGCAAGCTCCCAATGAGAAGAATCAGATGATCGGTGTCAGTGTCACTAGACAGAACAGGGAGTTGCTTGTTTAAACGAGCATGCCCTGTTGGGTAAGGGGCGCGTGCCCACACGGCGGCAAATTTAAAGTGACGCATATACACGCTGATTTGCCTGTCCATGCCATTCTGCCGACGTAAATGTTCATGACCCGGTCGGCAAGTGGTTAAAGTGAATAGCTCAACACCAGGTTCATTATATGGACCATTTAGAGAAGACATAGCAGTTGTGGTGGGAACAATTATCAACTCCAGACTTGACTATGCAAATGCCCTCTACCTCGGGCTCCCAAAATACCAAATCACTCGTCTGCAAGTCGTTCAAAATACGGCCGCTCGACTTGTGACTGGGAAAAAACCCTGGGAATCAATCTCACATTCGCTGAGATCCCTTCATTGGTTGCCAGTAAAAGACAAATCTACTCCAGATACCCAAAACCAGATACAAGTCCAAAGGAGAACGAAGATTTGCGCTCCAAGGACCCAGACTATGGAATGCTCTACCAACCAACATCCGTTTGGAGGTAAACCACCTGGCTTTCAGGAGAAAGATCAGGACCCATCTCTTCTGAGGGCCCAGGGAATGGATACTAAGCGCCCAGAGGCGATTCAGTTCGCATGTGTTGCGCTATATAAGTTTCTCACTCACTCATTTATGTATTTATATATGTGGATCATATCCCCCCTTAATCTCCTCTTCTCAAGAGAGAATAAATTAAGTTCCTCTAATCTTTCCTCATAGCTGAGCTCCTCCATGCCTCTTATCAGTTTGGTTGCTCTTCTCTGCACTTTCTCCAGTTCCCGGATATCCTTTTTGTGAACTGGGGCCCAAAACTGAACTGCATATTCCAGATGAGGTCTTACTAAGGATTTGTACAGGGGCAAAATTATCTCTCTCTCTCTGGAGTCCATACCTCTCTCAATACAAGAAAGATTTTTGCTCGCTTTGGAAACCGTTGCTTGGCATTGCATGTTGTTATTAAGCTTATGATCACCCAGAACACCCAGATCCTTCTCCACCATTGATTCCCCCCCCAGTTGTACTCCCCTAGTATGTATGATGCATACATTTTCTTAGCCCCCAAGTGCATAACTTTACATTTATCAACAATAAAACTCATTTTCCACCAGGGACGTTGCTAGTTCTACAAATGATCTGGGGCTGTAGCCCATAGCAGCGAAGTAAAGAAAGTCATACGCTTGGGCGGGCAAACACGTGCATATCATATACAGTTTGCCACATAGTTGCCCAATGTTTTATGGAAAATGATCTATGGAGTAAGGTTTAGGATCTATCAATCAAGTATTAGTACCTTTTAAAATTTAACCACTTGTTACCCGCCCACCGTCATATGACGGCGGGCGGGTAACTCCATTGTCCTGACTGCACGTCATATGACGTGCAGTCATAGAAAGCTGCTAGGGGCACGCGCAGCGCCGGCGGCGCGCGCGCACCCATCGCATCACTGAGAACCCCGTGCGTGTGCCCGGCGGCCGCGATGGCCGCCGGGCACACGCGATTGCCGATTAACTGAGCTGGGACGTGGAAATGTGTAAACACAGAGCTCCGCGTCCCTGTCAGGGAGAGAGGAGACCGATTGTGTCCCTTGTACATAGGGACACAATCGGTCACCTCCCCAGTCACCCCCCCTCCCCCCACAGTTAGAACACAAACTAGAAGAAACATTTAACCCCTTCCCCGCCCCCTAGTGGTTAACCCCTTCCCTGCCAGTTACATTTATACAGTTATCAATGCATATTTATAGCATTGTTCACTGTATAAATGTAAATGGCGCCAAAAATGTGTCAAAAGTGTCCGATGTGTCTGCCGTGATGTCGCAGTCCCAATAAAAATCGCAGATCGCCGCCATTACTAGTAAAAAAAAAATATAAAAAAGAAAAATCATAATTCTGTCCCCTATTTTGTAGGTGCTATAACTTTTGCGCAAAGCAGTCGCTTATTGCGTTTTTTTTTTTACAAAAATACGTAGAAGAATACATATCAGCCTTAACTGAGAAAAAAAACGATTTAAAAAAAAAAAATTGTGATATTTATTATAGCAACAAGTAAAAAAAAAATATATTTTTTTAAATTGCCGCTCTTTTTTTGTTTATAACGCAAAAAATAAAAATCGCACGGGCGATCAAATACCACCAAAATAAAGCTCTATTTGTGGGGAAAAAAGGACGCCAATTTTGTTTGGGAGCTACGTCGCACGACCGCGCAAATGTCAGTTAAAGTAACGCAGTGCCGGAAGCTGAAATTTCGCCTGGGCACGAAGGGGGTTTATGTGCCCAGTAAGCAAGTGGTTAAATGTTTATGGGTTCCATTTGAATTATATTCATGTCCTTATTGACATGATTTTTGTTTTATTTTTCTTGCGTTTGCATTAATTGTGTCAATGGTGAAGAGCAATGGGGTGAGCCAACTCAATTTCCTCTCTCATATGTCCCCATCTGACACCCGGTAGATAAGGATGCCAGCAAAGAAGATTAAAAATAAAAGAAGGAAAGAACACTGATGTTTTTTTTAAACTCACCCCTGAACTAGCTAAGCCTTCTAAAAATAGCATTTTACCATGTTGGGGATTAGGGGCCCTTTAACCTAAGAGCTTTTGAGGATCCCAGCTGGAAGGAACTTTTCTACATTGTACAGGGGATTTTCTACTTAATTCCCCAACTCCCTGCTTTTGTATAAAACTATGTAACTGATTGACGGTAAGCAAGTCTAATGTAAAATGAACAGATATTTTCTCCAAATCTCTTGAAATAGAGTAATTCTTTTTCAAAGTACCTTCTTTCTTATAGGAGAGAAAATATAATGAAAAGCTGATTGACAGGAAATGAAAATAATCACATTTTTGTTATAGCCCAACTTTACTCATTTTTTATTTATTTTTTTGCCATTGGGGAAGGGTCCAAACTATCACTGTCTTTGTCCCTGTTTTGTAGTATTTAGCTTCGTACACATGACCGGTTTTCCTGGCAGGAAAATTGCCAGGAGAGCATTTGGCCGGGAATCCCAGCCGAGTGTATGCTCCCTAGCTGTTTTCCCATCATAAAAATAGCCAAGAATCCCGACGGGAAAATAGAGAGCTCTGCTTTCTATTTTCTCATCGGGTTTCTTGGCAGAGTGTTTCCTGCCGAGGAAACCGGTCGTCTGTATGCTTACCTGTCCCAGGTAAACCCGCACATGCTCAGTAAGAGTTCGCCGCATACGCGGTAGCATACAAGTTTAGTGTGGGGTGTAGCAAGATGGTGGCGACGACATTGAATGTGACGAGCGCCGGCTCGTCGTAGTTGATGACGTCACCGCTTTCTTGCCATTCAAAAGAACGCGGTTCTTTTGAATGGCTGTCTGTATGCATGGCTTTGCAAGAAAGGCGGGCCTTAGCCTCAAAGCTTTTCTCCTGGATGGGTGGGGACATAGAAAGCAATAATAATTTTTTTTTTTTTTAGTTCAATAGAGGTGGGTACCTAAATCCAGCTGTGTCTTCAGTGAAGATATTTCCAATCAATCCATGTCCAGATGATACCTGTGGCAACTAGGAATGAGCCGAACACCCCGCGTTCGGTTCGCACCAGAACCGTCGAACAGAGCGACCGTTCGCACGAACATTTAGAACCCCATTGAAGTCTATGGGACTCAAACGTTCAAATTCAAAAACGATCATTTTAAAGACCAATATTCAAGTTATTGTTGGAAAACGTCTTTGAGAACCCGGGTCTTGCCCCAGGGAACATGTATCAATGGAAAAAAAAGTTTTTTCAGGAGCAGGACCGTTTTTAAAACTTTTTTTTCCATTGATACATGTTCCCTCGGGCAAGACCCGGGTTCTCAAAGACGTTTTCACAGGCAAACTATAGACACCCAGCAGGTACAATGTTTAAAGGAATTTTTCATTTTTTTTTTTTTTTTTTAAGTTAAGCATCATTAAAATCACTGCTCCAAGAGCAGTGATTTTATTGATGCTTAATTAAAAAAATAAAAAAATTCCTTTAAATATTGTACCTGCTGGGTGTCTATACCTGTGATAACGTCTTTAAATAGCACAATCACCTGCCTGCCAGTAAATTAGGAATAGCTGATCTAGCTAAGCTATACAGTGTATAAATATATGTACAACTCCTAGGGATGTATATATATTCTCTACACACTGTAAATTAAGCTAAACTGACTAGCCTGCCTGCCTTCTCTATCTAGCTATATAAAAAGTCTATCTCTCTGTCTCTCTGACTGCTTTCATTAACAAGCCGGAACACACTGCACAAGGCCACCCAGCAGGCGGCCTTATATAGTGTGGGGCATGTGCTAAAGCCCTAAACCATAATTGGCCAAAGCCACCCAGGCTTTGGCCAATTATGGCTCTTCGTTTTTTGCGCGCTGTGATTGGCCAAGCATGCGGGACATACAGCATGCTTGGCCAATCATCAGCGCGCAATGCCGCAGTGAATTATGGGCCGTTTTGCGTCACTCGAATTTGGCGCGAATGACCGCTTTTGTTCGAATTTCGTCGAACGTACGAACAGACAACGTTCGAGTCGAACATACGTTCGTATCGAACGCGAAGCTCATCCCTAGTGGCAACAATGAAACAGGAAGTGAGGGGAAATTTGTCTAGCAATACGTTCTGACTCTTCTTCCCTCTATTAAAAAGCTGAAATAGAGAAAGAATAACCATGCAGGTTAAGCCTAGTACACATGGACCGAATGTCAGAAGGCGTCGGCCTGTTCAAAAGAAAGCAATGTGTACTGATGCCGGTCCGACAGAAGCTTGGCTGGCTTCCAGTGAAGGATGCAGATCTAGAAAAGGTCTGCCGCTTGGTTCCCGATCAGCGCTCCCAGTCAATGGCTGGAAGCGTTGACCCTGTTAGGACACAATAGAACAGCAGGGGAGATCGGTGTACTAACATAACATATTTAGTACAGTGGCTCCAACCTGAGCTGCTTTATAGTGAGAAGGGATTATAGCAATCAAAAAGCCCTCTAATCGAATCAGTGTGTAGCGCAATAGTCTTAAAACAGAAGGTATTCACACGGCTCAATCCAACCTGTATTAAAAAAATAAGAGGATTAATATTTTTGAGATATGTGATGGAATAAGATATGTGAAAGCCTTCTTTTTTAGGCAAGATTTATGCATATAACATGGTCTGAGGTTGGGCTTTAAAGTGCACCTTTACTAATGTAATAGCTATCGAAATCACATTGATGTTGTACAGAATGCAACTTATATTGGCATATTTTCTCATCTCTGTTGTTCCTCAGCAGCCCCCAAAAATCTTATGCAAATACAAATTCTCCTAAAAAGTGAATTTGCATATGGCTTTTAGGGGAGCAGCTATTTATATTTATATTTCTCACGCTGACTTTGACGCAGAGTTCTTTTATTTTTTCATACAGCTAGGTACGCCTTCATGTCCCCAACTATTGAATTAACTGAGTTTGAAGGTTTACATACTGTATGTAGCACTGGCTGGTGGCCCTTTAAGGGGTTGGAGCTGCGAAGGGTTCGCCGCTCTTGGCAACACTGCAACCTGTCCCTCTGTTTACCATTGCTGGATTGGATAGTGAAGCCAAGAGAAGCAAGCAAAGGAAAGGACTCTGATGGCAGCAGGGAGCCAGAAGTTGTAAAGAGGAAAAGAGCTGGGAGCTGTAGAGAGAAAGCAGCCTTAAGAGACGGCAGTGCAGACAGGGAATGGAGGAAACACGGAAAAGGACCATGTGCTGGCAGCAGATCAGGGAAAGAGTGCAGATGTGCTGTGCAGTGGAGCTTGCCAACAGGGAAAGAAGGAGAGGTTTGCAGGGACTAAGAGCCAGGGACACTGCCAATGCCAGGCAGGCTGCAGAGCAGACTGTGCTATGTGCAGGGCCATGGAACACATGGAAGTTGCTGTGCTTTGTTCTATAGAGTTAGAAAAGCCTGCAAGCTATATTGCTGAACAGGGATGGACTGGCCATTGGGACAACAGGGAGTTTCCCGATGGGCCGATGGCTCAGTGGGCCGGCTTCAGTGACAGCGGACCGCCGCCCTCCTTTGCTCCTCTGTCTCTCCCTTCCCTCAGCGCTCACCTCCTCTTCCTCCCTGCAGCGCTCACCTGGGGGGAACAGAGAAGCAGGGGGAGGACCAGAGGAGTGGGGGGGATGACAGAGGAACATGGGGGAGGGGATAGACAGCCGACTTAACAGCTATGGCCTGGGAGTTTCTCACATCTGCCTAATCTTGTCCCATAAGGGGGGGCACCGAACTGATTCTTTCCCCCGGGTGAAATAATGTGTAGCTTCCCCACTGGTACTGCCTATAAAAGTACCAGTACCAGCCGTTCTACTCTAATAAAGAAGAACGGCTGGTGGCTAGTGAATGGGGAGAAGGGGCTTGGCCCCCCGGGGGCAGGGGGTGTGGGAATTGTCTGGCTGCCATGGGAGAGACCTGTCAAAGTGGGCCAGTCTGGATGAAGTCCAGGGCCAATCTTTTGTCCCAGTCCAGCCCTGCTGCTGAACAATAAGTCTCTTTTTATTAAAAATTGGACTTCTAGCAGGGGACAGGTCCTTCCATTGACCCATTCCATTGTGCCAGAGAGATGATGAGACCTACCTTTCATTTGCTCCACCATGGCGGAGATAGTGCAGCCTGCCCCATCCGCCTTCACCCAGGGTACCAGACCATTGGGGAGGACTGCTGAGCCAGTGGATTCTGGAGGGCACAGGTCACTGGTGCAGGCTTGAAAGGGGAGCCCCAAAGTGTGTTGTGACCTCTCGCCTTGCCTTCAGGGAACTGACTGATGACCCAAGGACATCTACACAATTTTGTGCTAGGAGTGGGATTGGGGGGGATTTGTGCTAGGAGTGGGATTGGGGGGGATTTGTGCTAGGAAAGGGATTGGGGAGATTTATGGATGGGAAATTTGATAAGAAAGAGGATGTGTGCTAGGAGGGATTATTTTTTGGGGGTGATGGAGATTTGTGCTAGGAGGAGGAAACTGGGGTGGTAATTAAACTGGGAAGCAGGATTGGGGGCAAGATTTGTGGCGGGAGGGGAATGTGAACCTGGGAGGGGGGGGGGGGGTTTGTTGGGGAGAATTTTGGCTTGCAGAGGAAATGTATGCCTAGGGGTGAGTGGGCCGAGTGTGCTGACTAGTGCTGTTTTTTTTGATGGGAAGGGATTTATGCTAAGATAGGATCCTTACACTTGGGGGGCTAGATGACCTTGTCCCTATATTGCCCGCACTACACACAGGGCACTCAACAGATCTCTTCCTCCTCCCCACACAACTAAGATCAAATTCCCTTACAGGCCCCTGTACTCTGCCCTGCTGGCCCCTGTACTCTGCCCTGCTGGCCCCTGTACACTGCCCTCTGCTCTGTTGACCCCCTTTCCTCTGCCCTGCTGACCCTTGTCTTCTTCCCTGATAACTCCTGTTCTCCATCCAGCTAACCCTTGTCACCTGCTATGTTGAACCCTGTCCTCTGCCCCGATGCCCCCTATCCTCTGCCCTACTGACCCCCTGTACACTTCCTTTCTGACCTCCCATGCTTTGCCCTGCTGACCCCTGCTCTACTGACCGCCTGTACACTGCCTTACCGACTCTTGTACACTGCCCTACTGACCTCTCATTCTCTGTTCTCCTGACCCCCCGTACACTGCCCTGTTGACCCACTGCCCTGCTGACCCCTGTCTGCTTCTTGCTAATGCCTGTGCACTGCCTTGATAACCCACTGTACACTGCCCCACAAACAAATGGCCTCTGTGATCTATCCTACAAACTACGGGCCCCTGTACACTGCCCTACTGTCTCCTATACACTGTCCTGCTGACCTTGCATCCTCTGCCCCCTGACATTTTTTTACTGCACCCCCACATCAGACAGCCTAGATCTGGCCCTGCTCTGCCAGACCAAAGATGGCTGCTAAAGTCACATGGGTGGCAGCATCCAATTGGATCCCTTCCCTAGTGACCCAGCAAACCATAGAGAAAACATGTGCCTCTTGACTTCCTCTCCAACTGAAGTGCCACTGCGAAAGAGCGCCACCTGCAGTGGACTAAAAGTAGACTGCACCTGCCTACAAGCAGGGTTGTTCCAATAGGCTGCTTGCTCCTAATTTGGACTACAGAACACTAATCCCTCTCCTTATCTCTGCTAGGTAGGTGGGTGTTCTGTAGTTTACAGAGAAGAAATGGGCAGGGTTTGAGATTTTAGTGCACCAGAGGCAGAGTGCACATGAATTTTTAAGCTTGTTGGATTTCTAACAGATCAATAAGTATTTATTTTTTGCACTTATTGAACAAATATAACAAAACACTATGGGCCAGATTCAGGTAGATGAGAGTATCTTTCCTCTGGAGTAACGCTTCTCATTTACGTTACTCTGAAGACCCTTTCAGCGCAAGTCCTGTAATTCACATAGCAGTTGCGCGTAAACTTGCGCCAGAGTAACGATAATGCGCTGGCGTAACCCGACGCAAGTGGAAGTGGGTGTGATCATATGTAAATGATGGGCGGAGCCCAGCGCAGAGGCTTACGTTCAGAGCATCATCCACGGAGCATGCGCAGTGAGTGCGGCTCCACTCGCCCCCCTTGTGCGCATGCTCACAACTTCCGTCGGCACCACTTCCTGGGAAACGTCAGCTCAATGCGTTCCGCTGGGCGCTTAAAAGCGCTGGCGAAAACGCCATTCCGGCGCAAAAGTATTTCCGCTTCCCCCCACCCCAGGGAAGATACTTTTGTTTGGTGATGGCTGCTCCCGCTACCCCCAGAGAGAGGAGGAACCTGAATTTTAATGCACAGGAGGTCTCGCTCATCATTTCGGCAATGGAGACGGATAATGATTTTCTCCATGGCAAAAAAACCCGGAAGACCAGCCGGGAGAGGGAGCAGGGCATCCTGGAGTCCATTGCTGCCAGGGTCAATGTCCTGGGGTACTCCACCCAGACTGCTGGGGACATCCAAAAAAAAATTAATGACCTGCGGCGCAAGGTGAGGGACAAGGTGGCCTCCATCAGGAGGTATGAGAGGGGCACAGGTGGTGGTCCCCCATGTCCTGTCACCCTGACCGCAGAGGAGGAGGTGGTTGCTCGCTGCCTGGAGAGGGAGCAGGTGGAGGGGGTCGCAGGCTATGACTCCGTGGAGGAAGGCACAAGGACAGGTAAGTGTTTTATAATCCCCTATTTGTTGTTTAGCATTTGGGGGGGGGAGGGTACATGTGCCAAGTGTGTGGGACCACCAACATGTGTCTGCTTTGTGTCATCCACAGATGACGGAGCTGGGCCATCATCTGTCAGCGTGCATTCCACCCCATCCCCCCACGCCATCATGTGCCCGAGCCACTGGGTGGTGAAGAGGTTGTGGAGGAGGAGAGTGGCCACACCACACCTGCCGAGGTGGTTGTAGAGGATCCTGCTGTGGCAGAGCAGGACTTTACCTTAGTGTTGTCTGTCTCCTCCCCTTCTCCTGGGCCGTCTGTCGTCCCCTCCCCCATCCTTGGAAGCCCCTCAAGGGCGACTCCTTCCACCCGAGGACAACCATCTTCTGGCCCCAGGAAGGCGACCCAGAAGACCAGGGGGGTGTCTGATGGTGTCCAGGACCAGTTGGCGAGGGATCACGCCAGGCAGACGGAACAGATGGGGGCCATAGCGGTGCACTTGGAGAAAGTGGCTGACAGCCTGGGCTCCGTTGCCAACCTCAGCAACGCAGTGCAGGATGTAAGCTGCAACTGCGCTGCAGTGGTCACCACTTTGGGGGAGGTGCAGGGGGATATTCGGCACCTTACTCCAGCCGTCCAGGCCAACAGTGCTGCCATCCGGGACCAGGGGAGGCTGAGTCGGCGGGCCCAGCACTACCAGGTCACCCGTCAGCTCCGGATGCAGGCCCAGACGAACTCCTACCTTGGACGGATAGCCAGGGCCTTGGAGGGCACGCAGGCCACACCTGCCAGGAGTGGCCCACCTGGGGATCAGCCACCTCCAGATGCCCCCCCACCCCCACCCACTCCATCCAGGCAGCTGCGGAGCCAGAGAGGGGCCCCCAGAAGAAGCCCCCGGCATCCCCGATGAGGCCTTTTTTTTTTTTTCTTGTTTTATATTTTTGTTTTGGACATACTCAGGTCATGAGTTTATTTTTTCTTTTTCTCAGGTTATGAGATTTTGTTTATTTTATTTATCAGGATATGATATTATTAATTTATTTTTGTACTGCACACGGTCAGGAGTGCAGGGGACAGTGTGAATGGTGTGTGAATGTGAGGGGGTGGCACTCCTGAAAGTAAGGGGTGTCACCCTCGGCCGTGGTGGTGAAGTTAACCCCACGGCTGAATGAATGACGTGTGAAAGGTGTGTGAATGGACAGTGACATCATTGGGGCCTTGACGCTGGCGTTACTGCTCCCAACTCCTACATGCTGGACTTGGGCTAATCCAATGTGATGTGGATGTGGTGTGTGTGATCTAGGGACATCAGTGGTGTACATGCGTGCACTGTCTGTGTTATTAATGTTTTGGTTTAGTGTCCAAAGATGCCTACGGCGAGGACCCTCCTGACTGCTCTTCCATCAGCAGACTGGGTGTCCTCTGGCAGGTGGGGACTGTGTGGGTCGGGGGTCAGGTCATCACGTATGTCAATATGCAGGCCTTTTTTCATAGCAAAGTTATGTAGTATGCAACATGCACCGATGATCTGACACACGAAGGTAGGGGAATACAATAGGGTCCCCCCAGACTTATCCAGGCATCGGAAACGGGACTTCAGGAGCCCAAATGTTTGCTCCACCACTGCACGGGTTTTGATGTGTGCTTCATTGTATTTTCTCTCTCCTCTGGTTTGGGGGTTCCGGAAAGGAGTCATTAGATGGGGTCCCAGTGCATATGCAGAGTCACCTGTAAGGGAAAAGACAGGATAATGTTAGTCATGCATGTGCGATTTCTGTTGTGCATCACGGGAGGGGATAGTCATGCCTGACTCCCATGTCACTCACCAACCAGCCAGCTGTCCCCATACATGTTCTGGTTAAATTCTGCTGGGATGGGGCTCTGATTGTATATGTAGCTGTCATGGCTGGACCCGGGGTGTTTGGCACGGACGTGCCATATGAGGCGTTGGGCATCGGCTATCACCTGTAAGTTGATGGAATGCCAATGCTTCCGATTGCGGTATATGTGCTCTGTGGCACTGGGGGGCTGTAGGGCCACATGTGTGCAATCAATGGCCCCCACAGTGCGTGGGAATCTGGCAATGCTGTAGAAATCTGTCATTGCCTTCAGCCGCAGCTCCTCAGTGGTGGGTCTGATGAACTGGTTGGACATGCGTCTGAGGATTGCAGGGACAACCTGGTGCACACATCTGCTCACGGAGGATTGTGACATCCCAGCCACCACTCCACTTGTACGCTGGAATGATCCACTTGCAAGGAAATGGAGTGTTGCCAGGACCTTCACCAGTGGCTGCACTGCTTGTGAGCGGTGTGTTGGGCTGGTGATGTCATCCTGCAGGGTTGTGGTTAGTTCAAGTATTGCATCTGGGCTGAATCTGAAGAGGCGATACACCTCCTCATCCCCCATGCCAAAGAGGTTCATACGAGTGCGGTATATCCTCTCACGTGGCCGCCTTCTTGGTTCCAGGGGACCCATCAGTAGTTCGAGGACCACAATTGCCCCTGGCATGTTGGCACACAGAGGTGTTGTCCTTGCAAGTGTTGTTGTTCAGCAAGCTCCTATCGTCGGTAACGCTGCTGTAGCTGCTCTCCTGCTGACCTGTGACCGTCTGGAGTAAAGATAAAGCAGCCTTTTGTAGAAATAACTTTGCGCCGGACGGACCAGATACGCGCGGCGCATGTAGCCAGCGTATGGTGCTAATCCGTTCGTGAATTGGGAAATCTCCCTCATTTGCATATTTGCAGGGGAAATCAATGGGCGCGACTGATGCGCCCAGCGAAAATAAGCGCTGACGATACTCTGGCGTCGGAACGTTCCGCCGGTCGCAAATGACCCGTTATTGGGCGCATCTAGTTTGGTGGGTACGGGCACATAGAAACTACGGCGCATCATCACAGTTACGTGGCGCATATCCAAATACTCCAGCGCAAGTGTTCGTGAATCTGGCCCTATAAATTGTTATTATAACTTATAAACTTAAACTTAACTTATAAATAAGTTTAATACACTTGAATGCAATACTCAAACCTGTATAAAATGATAGGGAAACCAAGGGCAAGGAGGAAACTTTTCTAGAACCCTTAACTATGGAAACTGCATTAAATGTACCATAGCCCCCAACTGTCCCTGATTTGGAGCAAAGTCCCTCTGTCCCTCTTTCCTCCTCATTTTGGTCTAATCTATATAGTCTACAGGGCTCAAAATGTAGCTAGTAGCCAGGCCTTAAGAGTCACTTGACACCAGTTGCCCCTCCCAACCACTGCCCTTCCCTGCCCCTAATTCTGCCCCTAAACACGCCCTCGTAAATGATCTCATTAAATTACACTGTTAAAAGTTTTATGCAGAATTAAGTTACAAAAATAAATATTAACAACATATTTAACAATATTATCATAAAACATATCAGTGCCCATCAGTGCAGCCTCATCAGTGTCTATCAGTGTAGCCTATTAGTGCCCATCAGTGCAGCCTCATCAGTGCTCACCAATGCAGCCTCATCAGTGTTGCCTCATCAATGGCCATCAATGCAGCCTATCATTGCCCATCAGTGCAGCTTATCAGTGCCCATCAGTGCAGCATATGGGTTCCCATCCATACCAGACCCTTCAGTCAGGTATAGCTTTTAAGGGGAACCCCCACGCCAAAATTAAAAATGTGTCCCAGAAGATTTCGGGAGGGAGGGGGGGAAGGAGAACTTCTGTTTCCGATCGCCTAAGGTGATTGGAACGAAAGTGGGAGGGGGTACCTGTCAAAATCAGATACCCGCTCCCTCCCTCCTCCAAAAAACAGTTGGGGAGGAGGCCTTAAAGCGGAAATTTTCCTTTTGGGTGGCGCTCCGCTTTAAGAGACACTCATGAGGAAAGCTAAAGTGAGGGATCATGGATGGAACCGTCATCTTCAGTGAAAGTTTGCAGAAGTTGGAGTTACCACAAAGTTTAATTACATGAGCTCAAGAGCAATATTTAGAAATATCATAATAGGACCATTACTTTTTCCACTTGTAATTCTGGAAACAGATCGGGAAATCTGATATTTTCAATGGGCTTGAGTATCAGCTACAAAGCTCCTTACATTACAAAGATGTTTAGTTGTAGAATTCATTAAAGTTAAAAGTTTCTTAACCATGTGAGACATATAAAACACTCTTAAATTCAAATACATTGAGCTGATTCTTTTTTGCATTAGCAATGCATAAACATGTGTCAGTGAAGAGTTAACTAGCGAAGTTCTTTTTGCTCTTGCCTAAAGGTGAGACCCAGACTGTAAATCACATCTCCAGCTGTCATCAGGACACAGAGCAGCCTTTTCTTGGAAACCTTCCTGCTCTGGTTACACTGACAGCCTGCAGAGTCAGCAGAAAATAATCACTGCCTTTATCTTGAATCAGAATGGCTGAGGGGGGATGTGGAGAGAGGGGCACAAGGATAGAGGGCAGATTACAAGGGAGGTCAAGTTTAGTGACAGCACTCTATAATGTATTGGGGGAGGAAGCATCAGGAAAAACACAGCATCAACAATACTGACTTGTGTTTCATGCATTTTGTACTTGAGATATATAATAAGGCTGTAAAACACATTGGGCCAGATTCAGCTACGCCCAGGGCCGGATTTGCTCTCCCTGCCACCCCAAGGCCAGGTTCCGCAATGCACCCCCTCCCTGCCAACCGAAACACCCCCCCCCCCAAATTAATGGAGAGTGGATAAACGGATGACAGAGGCGGCACGGTTAGTTCAAATATTTTTTTTTACTTTTTTCTCTTTATTGACCCTGTCACCTCCAAAACAGGAGTCCTAGAACTGTACTAGAACTCCTGTCACACCTGAGATGGGAAAAGCACAGCTTACCCCTCTCACTGTGTACATCGGGGGGACAGAATCGGTGGCTAGGTATATGGGGGGGGGGGGGGCGGGGGGAAGGGCAGGACGTATGGCAGTACACATTTTACAAGTGATTTCGGCGACATCGCCACAATCACCTTTTAACGAGCGAGCGGATTCCCCCACACTACATTTAGTCCTGCTAAAAAGCAACATACCTCCCTTAACTGTATGTTCCAGCCGTCGGGGGACTCCATGCGGCTGCCGCCCCTCTGTGCCCTGCCGCCCTGAGGCCTGGCCTTGGTGGCCTTGTGGGAAATCCGGGCCTGGATACGCCGCCGTAATTTCAAATGTGCGCCGTTGCATCTTTGCGCCGATTCACAAAGCAAGATACGGCAAAAACATGGCTTCAGTCGTCCGACGTAACTTGCCTACGCTGGCGTATCATGGGCACATACTTACGCTGGACGCATTCGGCGTTCCCATGTTAAATATGCAAATGAGCAATATATGCCGATTCACGAACGTACGTACGCCCGACGCAGTAATTTACGCCAGTTACTTAAGGCATTTTGCCGGCATAAAGATAAACCACCAAAAAGGTGGCGCATCCCATGCAAAGGTATGGACGTCGGAACAGCCGTCGTTTTTACATCTTTAACGTAAGTCGTATGTGAATGGGGCTGTGGGTAAGTTACGTTCACGTCATAGGTATTTACGCCAACGTATCTTAGGGAGTTTATGCGACGTGATTCTGAGAATGCGTGCACATGCACAGTTCGACTGGTCATTCATCAGCATGGGGTCATGCTTAATTTAAATACCGTATTTATCGGGGTATTGCGCGCTCCCGCGTATAGCGCGCACCACCAAAGTTGGCCCGAAATTCCTGTAAAAAATGTTTTTATAAGATTCTATTACTTACAGTTTTGGTGTCTTGCCCAGCGTCCATCGTCCGGTCCGGCGTCCGTCTGCGGCCTCGGTGGTGTCCTCCCAGCTTCTCCAGCGCGCACTTCAAGTCGAATCCCTGCTTCCCGCGCTCAGTTCGAACGCCTCCACCGACATATACTGAGTGCAGTACACTCGGGTACATTCAGCAAGGCTTCGCTCGTGCTCACGCTCTGTGACGTTTATGCGTGAGCACGAGCGAAGCCGAGCCTAGCCGAATGTACCCGAGTGTACTGCACTCGGTATATGTCGTGGCTCCATTCAAACTGAGCGCGGGAAGCGGATATCGACGTATATCGCGCACCCACGATTTTCCCCTTATTTTAAGGGGAAAAAAGTGTGCGGTATACGCCGATAAATACGGTAGATGCCGCCCACCTCCTTCCTACTTTGAATTAGGCGGGCTTACGCCGGCCGATATACGATACGCCGTCGCAACTTACAGAGCAAGTGCTTTGTGAATACAGCACTTGCCTCTCTAAGTTGCGGCGGCGTAGCGTATATTCGATAAGCTACGCCCGCACAAAGATACGCTACGCTACCTAAATCTGGCCCATTATGTATATTCCAACATCAGAAGTTGCAAAAGAAGGATAAGCTAAAAGGCAAAAAATAGGTGAGGCTAAATTGAGCTGGATATTGGGCATGGCCTAAAAAGAAACATGGTGACAGTGGTTGTGAACACTTAGGCCAGGTTCACACCATCCCCGCATGCGGTTCAGGTTTGATTTCAGCCCGAATTTTGGGCTGAAATCTAACCTGAAACGCACCAAAAAAGACACGTTTTTCCGGCACACTGCACCTGACCCGCTGAGGAGATATGTTAACCATATAGAGCCAGTCACATTCTCCTGCTATGCGAATTAAATGCAGGGAGACGCGCATTCAATTTGCATAGGTGTGAACCCGGCCTTATACAGTATATACCCTGTGAAGTGATTTGCCTCAGGTCACACAGGGATAAAACAAGACCTCCTACATAACTTGTAGCTGTTTATCTGCAACCACCTCTTCCCTACAGGAATTTATAAGGTTTGTCTGAGCTTTCAGAAAGCAGGAGTCTGGGAGATACACTCTGCAGAGCTCAGTAAGAGATGATTGGAGAGAGGAGACACCCTTTATACAGCACAAAGTAACAGAGCTGAGGTTGTCAATCATAGGCTCCCTCCCCTGTCACCTATTTTCTCTTGATGTCAGGAAAACTCATCAGAAGTGACTTATGCAGATATCAGAGAAACAATGCAGCAGACAGAAATGGCACTCTTGATTGAGAAGAGTACACACTATAGAGGGATAAGCTTTGTTCATATTTCATGTCAGCTGTTTACAGTCATTTATAAAGGGTAAGTTCACCTTTACAGAAAATCTGTAAGGGGAACTTACACTGGACCCCCTCAGAAACCCCCTGCCCCACCCCCGGTCATGCTGTCAGCGATCACCCGCTATTAGATATCGGTCGCCCCTTCACCGGTCTGGGGATTTGAAACCCCAGCAAGTTAATCTCCTGAATGTACCCCATAAAGGTACATGTAGCGCCCCCTTACTTTCAGTACAGGCACTACGCTAAAGTTAGTGGGTGAATGGGAGAGTTATTTTGCTCCCATTCATAATTTGTTAAATTGCAGGCTGCTGTTATTTCAGAACTGACCTATAGGTCAGTCTGCGATCCAGGGGTGCGATCCCACCTCTGGACGACAGTTGGCGCTAGAGGGGTTCTGATGGAGCTGCTTTTCCCCAGCAGCCAATTAGAGGAGTTTTCCCTCGCTGGGCATGCTGGGAGGGGTTTATATGTGGCAGACGCCACGTGTTCTGGTGGTGTTCTTCTTCTCTCTCTCTGCGTGGGGCCCACGTTCCAGGTGCGGCACCCACCTTCAGGATGCGCGCATCCATGGACCCTGTCGGCATGGCCCACCTGGCCGGAGCTGCCTGCTCCATGGAGATCCATCCAGATGTTGATAGGGTAAGGTGACCAGATTTTTAAAATGAAATCCGGGGACATATTTTTTGTTTACTAATAATGGCAACAATCAGCGACTCAGCCCATTGCTGCCCGCCTCACAGCCTCTCAAGTCTTACTCTTCGTGCCCCAGGTACTACTGGGTGGGGAGCGGAGGAAGATCACTCCCCCAGGGAAGGCAAGGAGATAAGCAGGTGGCTGGCCAAGATTTGTGCCAAGGCAGAAGAACATGTGAGCGAAGCTAAATGAGCATGCGCCCGAAACTGAAGAAATATTCCCTCCACTCCGACCAGCACATGATCATCAGAAAGGGGCACAGATAATGGGAAAAATACAACCCCCCTATGCTAGTAGGCACGGCGGAGCAGGGGGGGGGGGTGTAATTCTAATTTTTTTTATTTTAATTCTGCACTGACTGTCTTTGAAATTGCCCCTGCCCCCTATTAAATCCAATCTGGGGACAAAACCAGGGACAGACTTGGTCCAGGGACAGTGTCCTCAATCAGGGGACTGTCCCCTGAAACTGGGGATGTCTGGTCACCCTATGATAGGGGCCCCAGTGACTTACTGGGTCCCCAACCTTACTGAGAAGATCCCAGGCTGTATGCCGTTCAGTGGGGAATCGGCTTGAGGAGAACCCGGAGGCAGGTTATCCAAAAGGGGTTGAACGAACCATTGGGGATCTGGTCACCGGGATTTGACAGGTACATGACAGCTGTCAACCAGTGACCCTTTTCATTGCATTTACTGGGAGGATTTGCTCAATCCAAATTGTTCTCTTGAGTACTGAAGTACTAGGCCTGTGGCAGAGGCCCGAGCCAGGCCTGTAACAGAGGCCTGTCCCTCCCAGCAATTTAAAAGTGACACTTCGGCTGTCAGACTTATAACAAGGGTCTGTCCTGAGGCACTATACCCATTCTGGCTAGAGTGGCGACGAACTGTGTCTACTACTATTGAGAGCAGGACTGCTCTACTTCTTATCCAGGCCTGATACCGCAAAGTTCTCTATTGCTTCATCAACCTTTCCTATCTCCTGTTGATGTTGGCCGTGTTGGGCCTTGGAATAAAGCATTTGAAAACCCATTTGGTGACTGGACATTCGCTCACTGCTACTACTCACTGCTACTACCCCTAGACACACTACAAGGTAACTTAATACGCCAATCCCAAAAACAACCAGCGGCTCCTTCGGGGTGAGTGCTACACGTGAGGGCTCGTCCGGGATTCAGCTGTTACCGTTGGCAATGAGAAAAGTGAGTACCGAATTTATTGAAGAGTGTCCGCCATTGTGTTTTCAACTGTCTGGCAACGAGGGAGTTAACCTTGCACCGCTAAGCTTGGGCATACGTGCAGCACGGCACGCGCCAACAACGTGTCTGGACAAGTTCTTCTAAGTGGGAGGAGTCACCCTCCCCTGTGTGAGACGTACACTGGGATTTCGCGCCAAGTGGCAGAACCACCATTTTCGTTGAGCAGGACGGATCGCTATTGAAGATGTCTGTTCCATCGGAGAGTTCTTCTGCTCCTGCTGCGTTAAGGCGCCCTATGACTACACTGGGGTTATCCCCTGTGTCCGCAGAGTTTGGAGTGCCTGTAACGGATACAAGCATTTGTCTGTCTACGGCGGGGCAGTTCGTCTTGCTGTCCTCCAGAGGGACAGAGATGTTGGGCCTAGCCTGCCCCAGATGTGAGGAGCTGGCAGTCCGCCTCTTACCTTTTTCCCTGTGTCGTCGATGTCGGGCTCCTTTATTCACCGCTATGCCCGTAGTCAGACCCCCACGGGAGTACCACGTGGATTGGTCCTCCGGGGCGGGTACTGCAGAGGTGGAGGCCCCATGTTCAGAGAGTCTCTCTTCAGAGGTGATCGTGGAACCCGAGGTCCCAGATATGTATGTCGCTACCCTTGCCTTATCCACCAAGACTTTGATGTTGGCTACCTCGCCCTCCTGCTTGACAGAGGAAAGCTCGCCCAACGAGGGGGAACGCGATGATTGCACCGGCCGCGCGTCCAAGGCGCAGGCCGAAGCCACATGAGAAGCCGTTTCAGTTGGAGCAGTCCCCATCCGATGTGTTACTGACGGAGGAAGACCTCCCCGACCACTTGACTGGGCCGAATGGAGGTTGTCTTGCCGACCTGATCTGGCCCCCGCTCTAGCCAGGGCCACCAATTATCTCCCGCCGGGGCGGAAGATTCTTCGGACTTTGAATTTTGGTCAGAGGACTCTACAATGGATGGAAATTACTTATCTGACCATCTGTTCGAGCCCCGTTTCCCCGAACAGCAAGGGATTGGGGGATTACAACCTTCCCGCAGTAGGAAGAAGAAGCGCCCTGCCCGGAGTGCATCCTATGAGCTTGGCACAATATGCCCACCTTGAGGAGCTGGTGAGTCCGTTACTGAGTTTTACTCACTGTTCCCTTATCCTGTGCTATGCCCGTCCTATGCGGGCACCCGATGCTTGTGTTGCCGGGGTTTCTTTTTTTTCTCGAGTAACTGAATGGGTCAATGTTGCCTGGCCCATCTGTTCTACGGAAGTTGTGGACAAGAACTTTTGCCCCTACTCAGTTTTGTACGTTTCTCCAAGTTTCCCCTTTCCCCCTGCTCCTCCGGATCCACATAGACATTTTTGTGATGAACTCTTGGGAGGGGTGGGTTTAGTCAGTTAAAGTGGGATTTTGCCAACTTCTCCTTTGCAGCAATCGAAAGATTCAGCAGGAAAAATAACTATTATGCCCTTTTTTTTTCTCTTCCCCTTTGCTGCCACTTCTTTGTATTTGAATTATGGACTGCCGCAGTACCAGCGCATTGACCGCTAGGGGCAGTGTTCTGCAACGCCACATGCAGGACAGAATATGTGTATATAGTTTGCTAAGTCTAAAACTTTTATATTTCTTGCAACAAAAAATGGTTTGTACAGGGCAAAATTATGACGCTCTAGCTCTGGAGTCTATACCTCTTTTCATACAAGAAGATATTTAGGTTGCTTTGGAAAGTGCACATTGGAATTGCTTGCTATTATTAAGTTTATAGACCAGATCAGTCAGTGGTTATAATTCCCTAATGTGTCTGGTGTACTGTGAACGCACAGCCTGGTTCTGTTCACCCAGAGAAAGAAGGTGGGTGCAGAGCGTAGCAGGGCCCTTTTGCCTGCTAAGAGTGACCCAGCCTGGAAATGCTGTTAAACCTTCCAAGGCTTAGGAGGAGCATTAAAGAGGGGGTTCACCCTTAAAACTACTCTGTGTGATCCCATCCAGCATACTGGCGTCAGCGCCTGTATGCTGTTTTATTTTTTTTTAATCTTCGTACTTACGGTTTAATTGATCATTTTATATTGTGCCAACCGCAGGTGAATGGCGTGTCTATTCAGCGTCACGGCTTACAAAAATAGCCGACTAGCACTCGGGTATTCCCGGCGCCTGCGCAAAGACCTAGGAGCTGACTGCGCAGGCGCCGTATATATCCGAGTCCAATGGCTATGGCGCTTCACGCCCTCCGAAAAAAGCCGAAATAGGACTCGGATATATATACGGCGCCTGCGCAGTCAGCTCCTAGGTCTGTGCGTGGCCGCCGTATAGCGCCGGGAATACCCGAATGCTAGTCGGCTATTTTCGGAAGCCGTGACGCTCCATAGACGCGCCATTCACCCACGGTAGGCACAATATAAAATGATCAATTAAACCGTAAGTACGAAGATTAAAAAACAAAACAAAAAAAAAACAGGATACTGGCGCTGACGCCAGTATGCTGGATGGGATCACACAGAGTAGTTTTAAGGGTGAACCCCCGCTTTAAGACTTCAGGAATGATTCTAGCTCACCAGGAAGTTGAAAGATCACCCTTAAAGTTGCAGGAACATCCAAAGCATCATCTTATTGGAACTTTTCATGCCAGCGTCAAGTGACACTGACAAAAAGACCCACAGACTGCCTGGATCACGGTGAGTAGGCCGCAGAAAAATCCAGAGAGAGAGACACTGTTGCCTGTACACCCCCTTCTCATACCTCCCAACATTTTGAGATGGGAATGAGGGACACCTACTAGCAAACATATGTAGGCATAGGACAGTTGGGAGCTATGCCTTCTTGATAAAGGAACTGTCCCACACCTACCTGCCAGGGCTGCTCCTTAGAAGAAGCCCCCTGTGCTGAAAGCCATTGCTACCCTTTTGTGGAGGAAATTCTGCTTTACTTTGGTTAACTTTTTCAAGATGGTGTCCTCTTTCTAGTTATCCTTACCCTAGTTTTGCAAAACAAATAAAACAACAAAAAGTCACTATCTGCCTGATTACTGTCTGAGGACTGAGTGAGATTTTATGCATCTGGCTATTAGATAGTAAGCTCTTATTAGATTGTAAGCTCTTCTGAGCAGGGCCCTCTTAATCCTCTTGTATTTTATTGTATTGTAACTGTATTGTCTCCCTTTTATATTGTAAAGAACTGCGTAAACTGTTGGCGCTGAACCTGGGACCAAAATCACCAGACCAATTTAGTCTCTGCACTACAGATGGATGCATGAATAAGTGGACCAGCACTTGGTTGGCCACAGGACACAGCCTAGATCCACAGGACACCAGGCATTTGTCCTGGGACAGTCTTGAGGTATCCTAGACTGGGAGGTATGGAAATGACACTTATTTACGTCTAAGAGAATACATACAAATAACAGAAACACCAGGACCAGCACAAGGAAACACACATTTCCTTTACCACAAGTGGTGTGAACAGGCCCTTAAACAATCACAGAAATTATTGTTTGGAATAGGTTTACTTTGCATAAAGGAGGTATTCTAATATGTGTGGGGAAAGCACAGTGAATAAGATGTTAGCACTAACAGTATAAGAATGGATGGGTACTGAGAGTAAAATGCCTCTGAAACACCTGTACATAGGAATAGGTCGAACAACCCCCTGTACGGTTCGTTCCAGAACCTTAGAACATCGCAAATGTTCAGAACCGAATAGCAAACCCATTGAAGTCTATGGGACCTGAACTGGAAAAATCAAAAGTGACTATTTTGATGGCTTATATGCAAGTAATTGGGCATACAATGATTATGGGAGTCGGGGTACTATGCTGAGGGACATATATCAATGAAAAAAAGTTTGCTAAAAATGACAATTTTAAATGAGCAGTGATTTACTGATGCTTAAAGTAAAGGAAAAAAATAAGAAATAACAATAAAAATAGAAAATTCCTTTCAATATAGTGCCTGGGGGGTCCCCTTATGCCGCGGCAGCCGCGTACACACGATCAGTCCATCTGATGAGAAGGGTCTGATGGACCGTTTTCATCGGTTAACCGATGAAGCTGACTGATGGACCGGCACACCCACACACCATCGGTTAAATAACCGATCGTGTCAGAACGCGGTGACGTAAAACACAACGACGTGCTGAAAAAATGAAGTTCAATGCTTCCAAGCATGCGTCGACTTGATTCTGAGCATTTGTGGATTTTTAACCGATGGTCGTCAAAGGCGATCGGTTTTGACCTATCGGTTAGGAATCCATCGGTTAAATTTAAAACAAGTTCCCTTTTTTTTAACTGATGGATAACTAACCGATGGCGCCCACACACTATCGGTTTGGTCTGATGAAAACGGTCCATCAGATCCTTCTCATCGGTTTAACCGATCATGTGTACGCGGCCTTAGTCAGGGCCAGATTGAGAACATCATGGGCCTGGTGCTGAGGATTTTGGTGGGGCCTTTTATAAATAATAAAAAAATGCATGGGAATGACATCAACGCAGCCCGGCCAAGGCAAGTGACCAAAGGCACAGAACCCAGAAGAAAGACCGGGTGAGGATGGAAGCGCCCGGGCCCCGCCGGATTCATCACAGCACAGCAATGGAGGGTCCAGTCTGAAAATGTAAGTGTACCCTAATCTGCTAATATGCTGTGCATACTTGTACATTGTGGCATAACCTACCCCAGGGCCTCTAAAAAGTAGTAATGTCAGGAAAGTTTACTACCGCTTTAATATCACAGGATCCCAGGAGCCTCTCATGGGGCCCCCTACTGACCCAGTGGCCCTTGGGCAGTGCCTAAGTGCATAGTTGCCAACATTTAAAAAATATTTTCAGGGACACTTTTTTATACAAGTGCTATATTTAGAGTAGCTGAGATCCCCTATGTTCCTCTGTACATCACAGTAGTAATCACAAAATTAAATGAGTACTAATAAGGGGGCAGAACAAATATGAGAACTGAGATTTCCTTTATTTGAACTAACAAAAGTGTGTCCATTCTAGAGCTGGTAACATTGAGGGTATTCAGTATAATTTTAAATAACTGTTTTTGTGGGTAAGTGACATAGGGGAGGAGTACGGACGGTATATAAGTGGGAAGTGTGAGCAGGTGAGGGCGAGGAATGTGGAGGGTCTAACAGTGGGCACTATGTACAGGAGAGGAGTGCAAAGGGTACGGCAAAAGGCACTATGTACAGGAGAGGACTGTGAAGGGTGTGACAGTGGGCAGTATGTACAGGAAAGAAGTGTATGACAGCAGGAACTATGTACAGGAGAGGAGTGTGAAGGGTATGACAGTGGGTAGTATGTACAGCAGGGGTGTGGGGGTACGACAGAGGGTAGTATGTACCAGAGAGAAGTGTGGAGGGTATAATGGGGCACTATGTACAGGAGAGGAGTGTGAAGGGTATGACAGTGGGCAGTATGTACAGGAGAGGAGTGTGGAGGGGATGACAGTGAGCAGTATGTACAGGAGAGAAGTGTGGAGGGTACGACAGTGGGCAGTATGTACAGGAGAGAAGTGTATGACAGCAGGCAGTATGTATAGGAGAGGAGTGTGAAGGGTATGACAGTGGGCGCTTTGTATAGGAGAGGAGTGTGGAGAGTATGACAGTGAGCTCTATGTATAGGAGATAAGTGTGGAAAGTATGACAGTGGGCACTATGTACAGGAGGGTAAGGATGTTTAGGGACTAAGAGGGTCATACATGCCAATTATGCAGAGACCAGCCATAATCGATCTATGTATGGACTAGCTGGTTTTACACAAGTCAATCTATTAATCGACTTGAGTACAACCAGCCGGTTAGGTTTTTTCCCAAAACAATCAGTGCTTCCAGCTATAGTTAGCAACACTGATCATTGTACTCACTGGCAGGACACAATAACACTACAGGAGTGATTCCCCCATCCACAGGTCAGCAGGTAAGAGGGTGTGTGGGGACAGGCTGGGAAGAGATACTAGTCAGTGGCTGGGTAGGCACTGGCTAGTATCAGAGCCAGATACACACAGGTTACATACGCCACGATCGTTAGAGCGAGAGCAATAATTCTAGTACTAGACCTCCTTTGTAACTCTAAACATGTAACCTAAACATTTTTTAAAGCATCGCTTAGAGTCGGTTCACACTGGGGCAACACGACTTCTAGCACAACTTTGGGAGGCAACTTGGACACGACTTTAGTATCAATCACCAGGCAACTTACAAGGCAACTTCAAATGCCTCCAGGACAGTACAAGGCAACTTCAAGTCGCCTCCAGGACAGGAGACTTTCCAGTGACCAATCAAACAACAATCAGCTCTGGGAGAGGAAGGGGGAGGGAGGGGTTTGCCTGAGAAATGTATGTTCTCTTCCTGTAAAGTTGCTTCATTAAAATCAATGGGTACAAGTTGCCTACAAGTCTGATTGAAGTAGTACAGGAACCTTTTCTGAAGTCGGAGCGACTTCAGTAGTGTGTATTAAGACGGCTCCATTCACTTCCATTGATTTTCTCAACCACACGACTTGGGATGACTTGGGGCAACTTCAAGTCGGATCCCAGGTCGCCCCTGTGTGAACCGGCTCTTAGGCCGCATACACACGATCGAACATGTCCGCTGAAACTGGTCCGCAGACCAGTTTCAGCGGACATGTTCGATCGTGTGTATGGCCTATCGGACCGTTTTCCTGCGGACCAAAGTTTCAAAACATGCTTGAAAACCTGTCCGCTGGAAGCCTGTCCGTCGGGCAGGTTCGATGGTTAGTACACAAAATCATCGGACCAAAAACCCGCGCATGCTCAGAATCAAGTCGACGCATGCTTGGAAGCATTGAACTTTGTTTTTTCATCACGTCGTTGTGTTCTACGTCACCTCGTTCTGGTCCGAGGGGATTTTGGTCCGATGGTGTGTACGCACATCAGACCATGAGACCACTTCAGCCTGGTCCGATGAAAACGGTCCGTCGGACAAGTTTCATCGGACATGTCTGATCGTGTGTACGCGGCATTAGTGTTTTTTTTAATGAATATAACCAGTGGAGAGACTTTCAACTGTCAAAAGAAAATATCTGGGCAGTCTGCCAAGTTTGTAACAACATGAAACATTGTAACTAATTTCCTTCTTGGATCAAACGTCTGTGTGTAAAAAGCAATATTTTTTGCTAGAAAATTACTTGGAACCGCCAAACATTATACTGTATATATTTTAGCAGAGACTCTAGGGAATAAAATGGCAATTGCTGCAATATTTTATGTCACTTCAATGAATAATAAAAACCATAAAAACAAAACAGTAAAGGTAGCCCATTTTTTATTTTATTTTTGTTTTAATGTGAAAGATGATGTTGCACCGCAAGAATCGTGAGAGAATCATGATCTATCTTCTAAGCAAGAAAATTGCAATTCTCATTTTAGCCAGAATCGTGCAGCTCTATACCGTGCAACATAAAAAGTGCAAAGACCACCACAGAGTAATTTTCTAGCAAAAAACAAATGATGATTTTTACATGTAGTAGAGAAGTGTCAGAATTGGCCTGGGTGGCAAGGGGTTAATTACCATGAGTAATATACAAATAATTATTATAAGCACTGTGATCCTATCAGTCTGCTGCAGTGTGTCAGCTTGTATTTATACTGGACGCTCTGTATGTAGCTTCTGACAGGCTGTGCAAGCAGGCCCGTATCTCCGGAACCATAAATGATAGCCATCCCATATTTTGACCAGTTGTGGGGTAGGTCTTCAACTGCCTACCCCCTGAATGTGGGATCTCTGTGTCAAAGTCGATCTTTTTTTTATTATTTTTTGGGCAAATGGGCCTATCTTGAGAAAGGGGCCTGGAGCTATAGCTCCAATAGCCCCTATGGTAATCCGGAACTGGCCTTAGTCTACCTGTAAAGTGGCACATCTGTACTGTGTATAGAAGCTGCTGCAAAAATAATTGCATTTATAAAGCCCCAATTTTTTTTTTTCCTTGCAAGCTTTCTTTATTTTGGAAACAACGGCTTGGGGAGTCAGTCTGTATGATGTGGCCACCATGTAGTGCACTGGGAATAAGATTAGAGATTTTTTGGATAAATTCTGGTGTCTCTTCCACAGACTTTGGATGGAAGCAGGGATGGACTGGCCATTGGGACTACAGGGAGTTTCCCGGTGGGCCGATGGCTTAGTGGGCCGGCTTCAGTGACAGTGGACTGCCGCCCCCTCCGCTCCTCTATCTCTCCCTTTCCGCATCACTCACCTCCTCTCCCTCCCCGCAGCGCTCACCTGGGGGGAACAAAGAAGCAGGGAGAGGAGCAGGGACGACGACGACAGAGGAGCATGGGGAGGGGACAGACAGCTGACTCAACAGCAATGGCCTGGCAGTTTCTCACTTCTGCCTAATCTTGTCCCATAAGAGGGGGCACCAAACTTTTTCTTTGCCCGGGTGAAATAATGTCTAGCTTCCCCACTGGTACTGCCTATAAGAGTACCAGTACCAGCCATTCTACTCTAATAAAGTAAAAACGGCTAGTGGCTATTGAAGGTGAGAGGGGGCTTGGGTAGGCAGGGGGGGGGGGTTGCGGGAGTTGTCCGGCCGCCGTGGGAGAGACCTGTCAAAGTGGGCCAGTCTGGATGAAGTCCAGGGCCAAATTTTTGTCCCAGTCCAGCCCTGGATGGAAGTAACAGGTGCGGAAAAATTGGTCTTTGGGTGTCCTTGGTACCTTCCCCCCGTAACCCTATAGAGGTACTCTTGATGAAGGCAAGAATTGGCCTTGCTGTCAAAAATGTAAATGATATGCACCTGTCAAACAGGTGTGGAAAAATAGGTCTTTGACCCCTTTCACACTGAAGCGTTTTTACAGCGTTTTAGTGTTAAAAATAGCGCTATTAAAACGCTCTCCATACATCTCAATGGACCCTTTCACACTGAGTCCTGCAAGCAGCATCTTTGGAGCAGCTTTTGGGCGCTGAAAAAAACGCTCCAAAAATGCCCCTCTCC
This sequence comes from Rana kukunoris, assembly GCA_029574335.1. Classification (NCBI taxonomy): domain Eukaryota; kingdom Metazoa; phylum Chordata; class Amphibia; order Anura; family Ranidae; genus Rana; species Rana kukunoris. The sequence continues at coordinate 45,420,107 of CM056059.1, forward strand.
ATTGAAATGAATTGAAAGCGCTGTAAAAACGCCTTGCCCTTTCACACTGAGGCACTGCAAAAAACGTCCTAAAACATTAGGGTCTTAGCGATGCTTTACCAGCATTTTTCGGGTGCTGGCAGTGTGAAAGGGCTCTGAAAAACGCTTGAATAACGCTCAAAAAACGCCCCAGTGTGAAAGGGGCCTTTGGGTCTCAGGGAGGCCTTCACACTGTAACCCTAGAGGTACTCTTGATGAAAGAAAGAATTAGCCTTGCTGTCATGAATTGAAATGATATGCACTTGTCAAACAGGTGCAAAGAAAATAGTTTTTTGGGTGTTAGTTGTGCCTATAAGCACTGGTTCACACTGCTGCGTTTTGACATACTATTTGACATGTCAAATCGCATTTCAAATCAGCGACATTTTCTGGCTATTGCTGGCAATGACACCGTCCTAATCGATGCGACGAGGCATCTGCGATTTCAAAACGTAGTTTCTGTACTACTATTTGCGATTTCAGCCCACGATTTATATTGACATTTACCTGCACAGATGTCTCTGTAATCGTGGCTGAAATCGGGACTGCCAGCGGTAGTGAAATCGGCTTCATTCCCACAGCCCACTGTGAACCTGGGCTGAAATATATTCATGTATATGTATGGCGGCTTCTTTAAAAGCCAAAGCAGGTGCACATGTGCACGCTGCACAGTGGTGGACCTGATGCAGGGCCGTCTTATTGAGCGGGCACCCCTGGGCACAGCCTGGGGGCCCCAAGTGCTCATGGGGCCCCATCGGGGCCGGCGATGCAACAGACGGTAGCGTCCCTATTAGGGTGTGTGGCGGCAGCGGCAGCGGCTGGCGGGGGTGCGGGTTGATTTTCCGGCAGCAGCGATGTGACACAGGGGAGAAGCGGGCTGTGGGTGTATCTTACAGACCACGCCTCCTCTCTGCCAACCCCCCCCTCCTCTCTTCCAGACCCCCTCTCCTCTCTGCCAGACCCCCCTCCTCTCTGCCAGACCCCCCCCTCCTCTCTGCTAGACCCCCCTCCTCTCTGCCAGACCCCCCTCCTCTCTGCCAGACCCCCACTTCTCTCTGCCAGACCCCCCCTCCTCTCTGACAGACCTCCCCTCCTCTCTGACAGACCCCCCCTCCTCTCTGCCAGACCCCCCTTCTCTCTGCCAGACCCCCTTCTCTCTGCCAGACCCCCCCTCCTCCTCTCTGCCAGACCCCCCTCCTCTCTGCCAGAGCTCCCCTCCTCTCTGCCAGACCCCCCTCCTCTCTGCCAGACCCCCCTCCTCTCTGCCAGACCCTCCTTCTCTCTGCCAGACCCCCCTTCTCTCTGCCAGACCCCCCCTCCTCCTCTCTGCCAGACCCCCCTCCTCCTCTCTGCCAGACCCCCCTCCTCTCTGCCAGACCCCCCCTCCTCTCTGCCAGACCCCCACTTCTCTCTGCCAGACCCCCCCTCCTCTCTGCCAGACCCCCCCCTCCTCTCTGCCAGACCCCCCCTCCTCCTCTCTGCCAGACCCCCCTCCACCTCTCTGCCAGACCCCAAACCCCCTCTCTGCCAGACCCCCCCCCTTCTCTCTGCCAGACCCCCCCTCTCCTCTCTGCCAGACCTCCCCCTCCTCTCTGCCAGACCCCCCATCTCCTCTCTGCCAGACCCCCCCCCCTCCTCTCTGCCAGACCCCCCTACTCTCTGTCAGACCCTCCTCTCTGCCAGACCCCCCCTCCTCTCTGCCAGACCCCCCCTCCTGCTCTCTGCCAGACCCTACCTCCTCCTCTCTGTAGACCGACTTGGCAGATTACTTGGTAAGTGACAATCTGCATCTGGTGACAGGCGACGTGGCAAGTGACACGCTGAATCTTGTGACAAGGAACCAGTGGCAAGTGACACGCTAAATCTGGTGACGGGATGGGTGGCAAGTGACACGCGAAATCTGGAGACAGGAGACGGGTGGCAAGTGACATGCTAAATTTCATGACAGATGCTCATATTGGATTATCAGCTGCTTCAAAATTTGAAAGGTGAATTCTAGGTATGGATATTGTTGCATAGTTACATTGTTCCAACGTCGATTTTTTTGCATAGTTACACTGGCCCAGCTTGGACCAATCCAAACATGATTATCCCATATCTGGCTGATCCCTGTGTGTGGACCCAAATGGGCACCATTTGATTGAACAAGCTTTGGAGGTGGGGCAGAGAAGTCATGATCTCGACCTCATCCAAGTATTCAATGAGAAAAATTCAAGATGTTCTCTGAATGTCTTTCCTTGCTAAGCAATGGTGGCTACTACAGTGAATCTCTGCTTTCATGGAGATCAGCCACAGGAATCCGCTTCCACAGGGATCGGGGATCAGCCACAGAAATCTGCTTCCACAGGGATCGGGGATCAGCCACAGAAATCCGCTTCCACAGGGATCGGGGATCAGCCACAGAAATCTGCTTCCACAGGGATCGGGGATCAGCCACAGAAATCTGCTTCCACAGGGATCGGGGATCAGCCACAGGAATCCGCTTCCACAGGGATCGGGGATCAGCCACAGGAATCCGCATCCACAGGGATCAGCTGGAGCAACGTAAAGATGCAAAAATATCAATTTATGGAATTCACCTTTAAAACATGTTTCTAGTGTATTGTATGTGAATTTACTGTACATGTAAACACGAAATACATGAACTGTGTTTAGAGGTAATACAAAAGAAATAAGCTAAGAGAGAACAAATAGATAGGTTTGTTTTCTATTGAAATAACAGAATCAAACAGGTGTCGAGCTTGCTCTTATACTTGTAACCAATAGCTAAAGCAGACACCGGCCAAGGTTAATGGAGATATGCCAGGGGAGAGTGCCAATTAACGCAGTAAGTGGAAAATTAAATTCGTTCTCCCCCTTGCCTGACACAAAGTCAAGTGCCAGCACTAACTTTTGGCACAGTGTATATTTTTATATTCCAGGCAAAAATCTCAGCATCTTCGACTGGATGACACCAAGCAGAAAAAATACTTTAAAAAAGTAGGCTAAGTGACCTGAGACTTAGTAAAAGTGAACCTCAACTGATAAGCCGCGTACACATGGTAGAGAACCTAGACGGGCAGAACACATCGTTCCGCCCGTCGAGGTTCTCTGCCGGCCGTCGAAATCGGCGACCCGCCCGTCGGGAATGGCAACCAGCCATTCATCCAGGCGGGCCGTCGAGCAAATAGAGAGCGTGCTCTCTTTTCGCTCGACGGGATTCCCGACGGGCGGGGCGAGCCAGGAGCGTACACATGGCCGAGGTTCTCGCTGGAATGCAGCTTCCAGCGAGGTTCTCGCTGGTTTCCAGCGAGAACCTCGGTCATGTGTACGCCGCCTCAGAATCATAGCATTTTAAATGGCCTTCTTTAAACCTCTCCAGTTCATTACAGTACTTTACTACTTTAATAGGCTGTGTTTCATGTGTTAATGTGCGCGATTTTTAGGCAACCTATTCATTTGAATAGGCTGGGAAGGGACCACAACCCACACCAAATGCAAATACAGTATCTCACAAAAGTGAGAACACCCCTCACATTTTTGTAAATATTTTATTATACCTTTTCATGTGACAACACTGAAGAAATTACACTTTGCTACATTGTAATGTAGTGAGTGTACAGCTTGTATAAACAGTGTAAATTTGCAGTCCCTCAAAATAACTCAACCCACAGCCATTAATGTCTAAATCGCTGGCAACAAACGTGAGAACACCAAAGTCAAAATGTCCAAATTGGGCCCAATTAACAATTTTCCCTCCCCAGTGTCATGTGACTCGTTAGTGTCACAATGAAAAAGAGGAATGGAGGAGTATGGGATTATTACGGTGCCAACAGATAGAGACCAAAACACAGTAACTATAAAAGTTTTAGTAATTACAAAAAGGTAAAAAGTCAGTTCAAGCATATAAGCAATACAGTGGAAACGTGGGAGCAAAACATCAAAATACAGGTCTTCCCGACTAGTTTCGCCAAACCTTTGGCTTCATCAGGGGATTTGTGACATGACCAGCTCAGTGAGTGGCTCTGAAGAAATGAGACAAGAATTATTTATCAATTTATACAAAGTCCATTAAATGCATACACGTAATATTTTTCATAAATTTAAACATTTATAGTTTGGCTGGGAAATATGGCGGAGCAACAAAAGCCAAGGTACCAAAAATTGGGACCTTAAAGAAACCCAAACCGCCAAATAGAGATTCCACAAGGTGCAATCAAGCACTGACACCCCTGTAGGGTAGAAAGGTGAGATGAGAACCTACCCTATGCTTCAGTGCGAACCATTCAGGGAAACCCAAACCACCTGAAAGCGGATTCTGATCCAGAAACCCCTAGTTGTGGCTATTGAGGGACGATAAAAAAGTTTCACATTAAGAAAAGGCCCTCTATCAATAGTCATATAGACCTAGGAGCTGACTGCGCAGGCGCCGTATTTCTCTGAGTCCTATTTCGGCTTTTTTCGGAGGGCGTGACGCGCCATAGCCATAGGACTCGGAGAAATATGGCGCCTGCGCAGTCAGCTCCTAGGTCTGTGTGCAGGCGCCGTATCTCGCCGGAAATACCCGAGTCCTAAATCGGCTATTTTCGGAAGCCGTGACGGGCTATAGCGCCGCAATCCACCGCTGGGGAAATAAATGAAAATTAAAAAGATTACACAGTAAGTGGAGCAATTAAAAAAAAAAAAAAAACAGCATACTGACGCTGACGCCAGTATGCTGGATAGCATGGGACATAGTATATTTAGGGTGAACCACCTCTTTAAAGACACTATTGATATTTTCGTTGTTTATATTAACCACTTAAGCCCCGAGCCTGTTTTTTAGATTCGGTGTTTACGAGACTAAATTTCTTTTCTTTTACATATTGTGAAAGATAATGTTACGCCGAGTAAAATTTACTGCGGCAGGGTGGCCGCACGGCTTCTTCTGTGATTGGACTCATCAGAAACCAATCAGCGGGTCCGGCGGCCACGATGGCCACCACGACCCACCGATCATTCACAGGAGAGATGGATAAGCTATCTGCCCTGTAAATAAGGCAAACAGCGGATCTGTCAGGAAGAGAAAGAGAGATTGGGTGATTCAGCTAAGCTAAATCACGGATCTCTCTTTTCCTTTAGTGTGACAATGCCCCACACAGTTAGTATGCACCTCCCTAGGGAACATTTAACCCTTTGATCGCCCTTGGTGTTAACCCCTTCCCTGCCAGTGACATTTATACAGTAATCATTTTTATAGCACTGATCACTGTATTGGTGTCACTGGTCCCCAAAAAGTGTCATTCATTGTCAGATTTGTCCACAAATATGTTGCAGTCCCACTAAAAATTGCAGTCTGCCACCATTACTAGTAGTAAATAAATAAATATAACTTTTGCGCAAACCAATACGCTTATTGCGATTTAAAAAAAAAAAATATGTAGAAGAATACATATTGTGAGGGATTTACTCGGTAGCGGGTGTGTGTGACCCCCTGGATGGGTTCACTACACGCTGAACTGTAGAAAAAGGCAGTTTAGGATGGTTGAAAACAAATAATATGGTTTATTTTTCCATATTGCTGGATACAAGTGCAAGCATCAAAACAGCATAAACAAAACAAAACATAAAATAAACCCTTGCCACTTGGGGCATCTACCTTCACCACACAGGAAGCTATTTATGGAGTCTAGCACAGCCTACTGCTGGGCAGATACTGCTGGTCCTACAGCAGAAAACAAAAAGTCTCTTTGATATTTCTCACACAGAAATATCAATCAGCACCTCACCACTTCAGTAGTGTTTGTGACTGCTCCTTCACTCACAAAGCCTCAGGATGCAGCAATCAGTCGTCATCCTTAGGCTGTTTTTATAGAGGCTTTAATTGCTTCATTCTGAACAGGTGAAGCCTATCTACGCCCCAAACCTCTCTGGCCATCTCTGCAGCCGACGCCTAATAGTAATTGGTGTATTGTCTAAACAAGGCAGAAATATATCTCCCGTCTGTGACAACACACACAGATTTACCTGACTTCCTGTCACAATATATACAGTATATATATATATATATATATATATATTTTATTTTTTTTTTTGGGCTATATATTAGAGCAGAAAGTAGTTGTCAGAATTGTTTTAATAGCACAAAAAAAAAGCTCAGAGGCTATCAAATACCACCAAAAGAAAGCTCTGTCTGTGGTAAAAAAAAAAAAAAGGACATCAATTTTATTTGGGTACAGCGTTGCACAACCTGGCAATCGTCAGTTAAATATTGCAAAAAATGGCCTGGTCAGGAAGTGGGTAAAACCTTCTGGAGCTGAAGTGGTTAAGTAGAGCAGCACAGTTTCTTTTTGTATAACTGTGAAAATAAGACATATATTACTTTATTATTATTATTATTATTTTTGAAGATCTGCTTTCTAGCACGCTATTTGGTGATTTATTTATATAAATGTACCTAATTTACCTATCTACCATAATTATGCATTAAATCCACAAGATGGTGGTTTCCCTCAAAGTGTATGCTGTGCAGCTCCCTTGGGAACTACTCTACGTATTATGTTCCCCCTGGTATGCCTCCCTTTTTTTTTTGTCCTCCATGGTTTGGGGCGTGGCTTTGGTGGTGTGACTTGGTGTTCTGGGTTAGGAAGCGCATGTACCGTTTACAATTGGGCTCTGAGGAAGAGGCCTCGAAACTGGTCAGACTGTTGACCCTCCTGGAATTTGATCTGTAATGTGATATGTTGTATTGTGGACTGACAGGTGCTGTTTTTATGAAAGACTGTGACACATCTGTCAGTTTGTGAGTATAATACTTATCTCTTTTTACATATTAAATATTACTGTTGAATATAATTTATAGCGACAATACATTGATTCATGCAATGCATGAATCTATGTATTGTTTACTTTAGTGACGGTGCAGGGAAACTGCTTCCCGTTGGAGATTTTGCCCGCCATGCCCTGATTGGACCTTAACCCCATTTTTTTGGAAGACACCGTTCTCCCCTTCTTTGGATTGGTTTTCAGCTAGTTGTATTGAAATGGTAAGATCTCCTCCACCAACCTTTTACTAATCAAGGTATAAGGCCACGTACACACGATCAGACCAAACCGATGAGACTGGTCCGACGGACCGTTTTCATCAGACCACCGCTGAAGTGGTCTCATGTGCGTACACACCATCAGTCCAAAATCCCATCGGGCCAGAACGCGGTGACGTAGAACACACCGACGTGCTGAAAAAATGAAGTTTAATGCTTCCAAGCATGCGTCGACTTGATTCTGAGCATGCGCGGGTTTTTGGTCCGATGCTTTTGCGTACTAACCATCATTTTGGTCCAACGGACAGGCGTCCATCGGACAAATTTCAAAGCAAGTTTTAAAACTTTGGTCCGATGGACAACGGTCCGATGGGCCGTACACACGGTCAATTTGGTCCGATGAAACTGGTCTTCAGGCTAGTTTCATCGGACCGGTCTGATCTTGTGTATGCGGCCTTATTGTATGTGTACTGATTCATGTGTTTTATTTATCTGCCCGGCTGTGATATTACATATCTCCTGAGGAAGCCTATCGAGTAAGTTGGCAAACCATGTCGAGATTGTTACACCATAACATATGTAAACAAGTCCAATTGAAGAAATGTTTTTAGCAAATTGTATTATTTTTTTGTTTTATATGAATTAAATAGTAAAGAATGTGAATTTTATTCTATGCTGTAGTCATGTTATTGGTACCTTAAATATTCCAGCTCTTTTGAGCATTTTTCTTGTCTTTGAACATTTATATGGGATGCGGTGCCAATGACTTCTCCTCTGATTACTTATTTCCAGTGTTGGTTTATTAAAATATACCAAAAACATCTAAAATTTCAATACAGAGTTGAAGAGAGATTTTTTTTATTAAATTTCTTCTTTTATGTCTCAGGTTACTTTAACTGGCATCATATGCAGATGGAAGTTCATCCCTTTGATCTGCAGATGAATGAAACAGAGTAGATACAAAAGTAACAATGCTGTTACTTTCTATTGTGTGTTGAGTCGGAAAGTCTACGCAGCTTTATTTATGGGCCCGAGAATTACCAGCAATTGGAAGAGGGGACACAGCAGAGGGTCAGAGGGACTTTATGTACCCGACACATTCTGCGTATGCATGTTACATGTGTTGGTAGACTGTGTTGCCAATCATAGATATTGGCACTACTTTAAACCCTCAGAATACATGGGTGCTTTAACACACAACTGTACAATGGTGTCCTGTGTGTAAAGCTTCATGCACACTGGACATTTTTACAGCTGCTCTTTTTGGCTTCAGGCAGTTTTTTCAGCAGCCAGTAAACTCCCCAGCATGTTATTCTATCGGGGTTATTTACGAAAGGCAAATCCACTTCGCACTGCAAGTGCACTGAGGCTGCATTCACACCTTTGCGTAGGCATTTTGCAGCGACATAAAATAGGCGTTTTGTCCCGCGATTTGCGGCGACAAAACGCATCGTTTTTAACTGCGTTTTTTTTTACATTGTATTGTCGGCTATGCGGAACGCCGAAGCCGCCCGAAACGCGTGGCGAAAAAGGGTCCGGGACTTGTTTGAATTTCGGCGTTCCGCCTTCGGCATTAGGAGATGTGAACGATCTCAATAGAGAATAATGTAAATTCGACGGTGAATGAATGAAAAACTTATATAGCGCGGCACATGCGAACTGAATCGCCTCTGGGTGCTTGTTGTTCCTGTCCCTTTTGGTATCAAAAGAGATGAGTCTTGATCTTTCTCCTGAAAGCTAAGTGGTTCTCCTCCAACTGAATGTTGGTTGGTAAAGCGTTCCATAGTCTGGGACGGTCCGGCGTATTGTAGCGTCGGGCATAGGGCGACAAAACCCCTAGGTGTGAATGCAGCCTGAAAGTGCACTTGTAAGTGCAGTCGCTGTAGATCTGAGGGGAAAATCTAAAATGAGGGGAAATTCTGCTGATTTCATCATCCAATCATATGCAAGTACACTTTCAAGTGCACTTGTAGTGCAAAGTGGATTTGCCTTTCGTAAATAACCCCCATAGAATAACATGCTGGGGAGTTTACTGGCTGACGAAAAAACTGTTATCAGTGTTTTCTGGCTGAAAAAAAAACGTAGGGCCAGATTCAGGTAGGAGAGCGGATCTTTATTCTGGAGTAACGTTTCTCATTTACGTTACTCCGCCGAAACTTTAGGACAGGGATCTTTAAACTACGGCCCTCCAGTTGTTCAGGAACTACAATTCCCATCATGCCTAGTCATGTCTGCGAATGTCAGATTTTTACAATGCCTCATGGGAAATGAAGTTCCACCACAGCTGGAGGGCCGTAGTTTGAGGATCCCTGCTTTAGGAGCAAGTACTGTTATTCACATAGCACTTGCTCCTAAAGTTGCGGCGGCGTAGCGAAAATGAGCCGGCGGAATTCAAATTGGGCGGGTAGGGGGCGTGTATTATTTAAACTAGGCGCGCTCCAAATTCTGTCAGTGAACGTCAATGACGTCAATCCCCATTCACGGACGTTTTATGCAAACGACGCGAAAAATCTTAAATTCGACGCGATGACGACGGCCATACTTAACATAGGATACTCCACCTAGGGGGCATGTTTTTCTTTACGCCGCGTATCGCTTACGGAAACGTCGGAAAGTCACTGCGTCGGGCCCGAGTACGATCGTGAATTGCTGATTCTCGCTAATTAACATATTCTCGGCGTTAATCAGCGGGAACGCCCCGAGCGCCATTTTTAAAATTGCAGTTCCGATACGAGGGCGAAATACAATTACGCCGCTCGTATAGGAACTCCAACCCGGCGTTTCTTGTTTTCTGCTTACAGAAAACAGATAAGCCGGCTCAAAGTGAGAGTTATGCTGGCGTATCACTGATACTCCAGCCTAACTCTACCTGAATCTGGCCCTTAGTGGTTTTTAAGAGGAGTTTTCTTCTTCTTTTTTTTTTTTTGCTGTAAAAATGCTCCAACTCTGATAAAAGCTTAAAAACGCAAAAAAAAGTCTCTTCTGTGGTTATAAGCGTTTTTGAGCCATAAGCTTTTGTGGGAGTATAGTTTTGCCCAAAAAAAACAAAAAAACATTGATGCTAAAAACGCTGCAAAAATCATTCTACAGCTTTCTATGTCCAGTGTGCATGAGGCCCTAATCTGCGATAAAAAAAAAATGAGGTGCATTGTTTTTTTGGTGTGCTAATGCACAAAGCATTAAATCATGAAAATGCAAGTTCTGCAATGCATTGGATGGTGGTGTAAATGGGCCCTAAAATAAGGTGACCAGATTTTTTAAATGAAATCCGGGGACATATTTTTTATTTTTTACTAGTAATGGCGGCAATCAGTGACTCTCTGCCGGTTGCCGCCGCCACCTGCCTCACAGCCTGTCAAGTCTTAGGCTGCGTACACACGATGAGACATGTCCGACGGACTGTTTGCAGCGGACATGTCTCATCGGATTTTGGTCTGATGGCGTGTACACACCATCGGACGAAAATCCCCTCAGGCTGAGGACGTGGTGACATGGCGGTGACATTGAATGTAGAGTAGCTTTGTTCATTCATAAGATGTGTGAGGTGCAGAATATATTCGATGGTAAAATCCTAAAGCCGCGTACACACGATCGGTCAAAACCGATGAAAACGGACTGAAGGTCCCAACGGTCAGTTATCCTTTGGTCAAAAAAAAGAGAACTTGCTTTAAAATTTGACCAATGGACACCTGAGCCATGGGTCAAAACTAGGGTTGTCCCGATACCACTTTTTTTAGGACCGAGTACAAGTACCGGTACTTTTTTTTCAAGTACTCGCCGATACCGAATACCGATACTTTTTTAAAATGTGTCCCCAAATGCAGCCATGTCCCCCACATATGCAGCCATGTCCCCCCAGCCATGTCCCCCCAGCCATGTCCCCTACATATGCAGCCATGTCCCCCACGCAGCCAAGTCCACAACATATGCAGCTATGTCCCCCCAGCCATGTCCTCCACATATGCAGCCATGTCCCCCCAGCCATGTCCCCCACATATGCAGCCATGTCCCCACAGCCATGTCCCCCACATATGCAGCCATGTCCCTCCAGCCATGTCCCCCACATATGCAGCCATTTCCCCCCATACCTAGCCACCGCCGCAACGAAAGCCACCACCGCCGCATGGTTAAACAGCGTGCGGGGAACATCACAACTTTCATTTGAATAGCTGTTTTCCCCACCACGCATAGACACTCCCCCTTGCTCGGGATTGGACAGATCACGATCACCCATCCAATCCCGAGCAAGGGGGAGTGCCTATGCGCGGCGGGGAAAACAGCTATTTAAATGAAAGCTGTGATGTTCCCCGCACGCTGTTTAACCATGCGGCGGCGGCTTTTGTTTCGGCTTTCGTTGCGGCGGTGGCGGGGGGGGGGGTCAAGTATTCTATTGAGGCATCGGGGGCATTTGCAGGAATACAAGTACTCCCGCAAATACTCGTTATCGGTCCCGATACAGATACTGCTATCGGTATCGGGACAACCCTAGTCAAACCCGATAGTTAGTATGCAAAAGCATCGGTTAAAGGGCCGTGCATGCTCAGAATCAAGTCGACACATGCTTGGAAGCATTGAACTTCATTTTTTTCAGCACGTCGTTGTGTTTTACGCCACCGCATTCTGACATGATCGTTTTTTTAACCGATGGTGTGTAGGCACATCAGACCATCAGTCAGCTTCATCGGTTAACAGATGAAAACGGTCCTTAGGACCGCTCTCATCGGATGGACTGATCGTGTGTACGCGGCCTAACACTGTCAGTATAAACATGCACCAGAGACTCTTTGGCCTTAAAAGCTCTTTGTATTTACACATACTGTAGAGGATACTGTGGGTTACACTAGAATAAAGCAGGCCTGGAGGAAGCTGCTTCCTGTTTTCTAGATCCTCTGTGTTGCTGAACAATGAGGGGAAGAAAAGCTGTGAGCTGCAGACTGAAATGTCTGGGATTTAGGGAAATTTGTTTTTTATAATTTCCACAAATAGACTCAGACTAAATCCCATGAGAAGTGAACAACAAACCAATTTATAAAATCCCTCAAGGATGCACTGCAGATATTCATGTTTAGAGGCTAGGTAGCTAAGAAAAAACAGTTATATTGAGGGTCTGACATATTGTCCTAGTGTGCATTTTCTACAACTGTGTGTGTGTGTGTAATAAGACTTGAGAATGGGTGAATCTCACAAAGGAAATCTAGCAGTACTGCTATAGTGGTAACTTTAGTGTAGTGTAAATATGGGGGTCATCACTGCCTTGCTTGTGTAAATGTGTTGGACACTTTTTGGCTATTGTGGTGTATACATTGGACAATTGTTATCCCCTCACTGAAGTTAAAGGATCACTAAAGGATTTTTTTTTTAGCTAAATAGCTTCCTTTACCTTACTGCAGTCCTGGTTTCATGTCCTCATTGTTCGTTTTTGCTTTGAAGTTGCTGTAATTCTGCTCTGATCTCCACACTTCCTGCTTGTCTGGCTCCTTATGAAAAATCTCATGGCAGTTTTTCACTGTGGTCCAAGCTGTCATTACTGTGTGTCTAAAACTCCTCAGAACCAATCAGATTCATTTTAAAAACAAAACACAGCCCTGTATTTGTTTTTTTTTTGTTCTGTGTGTCTCTTTACTTCACAGAAACATAAAACCAGTTTAGAAATTAAACTAAACTGCAGGCACATTATATGATTGATTTTTTATCTATTTTTAATCATTTTTAAAAGGAATCCGTTAACTATTATGTCTCTATACCCTGTAAACCGTCATTTCAGCAAAAAAAAAAATAATCCTTTAGTGACCCTTTAAGTTAATGTGGTCATCAATACGTGGTGGTTATTGCTTGGCTATAGTTTTGATCTCTACATGGCTGTAACAAGGATCATACATACTCTGGTTGTAACAATGGACAGTCCTTGAATCTAGAGGCAGTCCTTCTCAGGCTGTATTGGTTGTTAGTCCCTCTGTCTAGCAGTAGACATTCCCTTGTTGTTGTAGTGGTGGTGGTGGCCATTTCTTGGTAGTAGTGGCTTTTTGTCCATAGATGGTCAGTTCCTGGGTCTAGCGGTTATTAGTCCCTGGTTCCAGGAGTGGTAAGTCTCCAGTCCAAGTGGTGATTGGCTCCTAGGCATAGTGGTGATCGTTCCATGGCTATAGGAATTCATTGTAGCCATTATCATTTACTGACTGCAGTGCTGGTAAGTCTCGGTGTCCAGTTGTGCTCAGTGTGTGGGACTAGTGGTGATAAGTACATGAGTATAGTGGTTGTCAATCCTTGGCTGCCTAATGTTAGTCTCTGTTGGTCTATTATGTCTAATGGTCTTTAATATCCCTCTGTGCAGAGAAGTCTCTATATCAGCACTATGACCACCTGACAATCATGGCAATATCCAGTGAGTGGCAGTTGCGTGGACAAAAATTCCTTGTTGATGTCAGAGGTCAGAGGACAGGGCTGACTGGTTCGAACTGATGATAGAAAGGCATCAGTAACTCAAATAACCACTCGTTACCATCAAGGTGTGCAGAATACTATGTCTGAATGCACAACACATCGAACCTTGAAGCAGAAGACCACACCGGGTGCCAATACTGTCACCTAAGAAAAGGAAATTGAGGCTACGAATAGCACAGGCTCAACAATATTGGACAATAGAAGACTGGAAAAATTTTGCCTGATTCTTGATTTTAGCTACGAAGTTCAGATGGTAGAGTCATGCCTTGTACACACGATCGGTTTGTCTAATGAAAACGAACCGATAGATTTTTTCATCACATATCCGATGAAGCTGACTTTCATTAGACTTGCCTACACATCATCAGTTAAAGATCCAATCGTGTCCAACGCGGTGACGTAAAACACAACGACGTGCTGAGAAAAATTAAGTTCAATGCTTCGGAGCATGCGTCGACTTGATTCTGAGCATGCATGTATTTTTGACCGATGGATTTCCCCACAGACGATCGTTTTTTTAACCATAAGAAAAATTTAAAACAGGTTCTATTTTCACCGATGGGGAAAAAAATCGATGGGGCCCACACACGATCAGTTTGCGTTCGAGACACGCATGTCTCGAACGCACGCATCCTCCCGTGCCCGGAAGTGAGGTCAGAACTGCAGCACCCCGCAGAAACCAGCTCCCTTCTCCTAGGTTCCGAGGGCGTTTGGTCTTGTACCATCGCTGCCGCTTGTGGCAAGGATATAGCTACTTCCAGTACGGGTGAAGACTGCTCCCACCGGGATCCCCGCGGATGACAACACATATGTTTACATGCCTAACCTTACACTCTGTTTGTGAGTACGCCTTTTATATAATGTATTGCTCTATTAAACAAATGCTCACTGCTACGCTTAGAAGGCGCCGCTTTTTCTTTTTTGTGTTGCTTTACAGACGACTTCATCTGCCAGCTGGCTGCCACTGAGCAAAGCTCTCATTATTACAGTGTTATGGACATTAATATGGATTAATGTACATCCATGAACCTTCTTTTTATTCTTGGACTTTCTCCTTACCATTTTTCCTCTCCCTCCTTATCAATATTAACCACTTAAGACCCGGACACATACGCTGGTAAATGACCCAAGGTGTTTTTGCGATTCGGCACTGCGTCGCTTTAACAGACAATTGCGCGGTCATGCGACGTGGCTCCCAAACAAAATTTGCGTCCTTTTCTTCCCACAAATAGAGCTTTCTTTTGGTGGTATTTGATCACCTCTGCGATTTTTATTTTTTGCGCTATATACAAAAATAGAGCGACATTTTTGAAAAAAAAACACAATTTTTTTACTTTTTGTTAAAAAAAAATCAAATAAACTAAATTTTAGTCAAACATTTAGGCCAAAATTTATTTAGCCACATGTCTTTAGTAAAAAAAAAAAATCGCGATAAAAAAAAATAGCTACCTAGCGGGAACAGCGACACTAATACAGCAATCAGAAAAATGATCGCTTAGTGACACTGGCAATAGGGAGTGAAAGGGTTAACTAGGGCGGTGATCAGGGGGTTAAAACTTTATTAGGGGGGGTGGGGGGGCTATCCTGAACCTAACACTAACTGATTTTACACTGCCTGTCACACTGACACTAAATGCAGTGATTAGATCACTGCATTCAGTGACACTGTGACAAGGGGGGTGGGGGGGCAGATCGCAAGGGGTTAAAGCGGAGGTTCACCCTAAATATAAGATCTCCCATGTGATCCAGCATACTGGCGTCAGCGCCAGTATGCTGGGTTTTTTTTTTTTTAATCGCACACTTACTGTATTATGCCGGAATTTCATTTTTTTCCCCCGCGGTGGACGGCTCTAGTATTGCTCGTCACATCTTCCTAAAATACCCGATATGGACTCGGGTAATCTCGGCGAAAATGCGGCGCCTGCGCACAGACCTAGGAGCTGACTGCGCAGGCGCCGTATTTCTCCGAGTCCTATTTCGGAGGGCGTGACGGGCCATAGCCGTAGGACTCGGAGAAATACGGCGCCTGCGCAGTCAGCTCCTAGGTCTGTGCGCAGGCGCCGCATTTTCGTCGAGATTACCCGAGTCCATATCGGGTATTTTAGGAAGATGTGACGCGCTATACTGGCGCCATCCACCACGGGGGGAAAAAAAGAAATTCCGGCATAATACAGTAAGTGTGCGATTAAAAAAAAAAAAACCCAGCATACTGGCGCTGACGCCAGTATGCTGGATCACATGGGAGATCTTATATTTAGGGTGAAATACCGCTTTAAGTATGCCTATGTGAGTGTGTGTCAGTGTAATGTTGGTGCAGGACTTACTGTGAGGTGTTTCTCCCATCGCAGCGGTTGGAAATACCGCTGCGATGAGAGATTACATCACTTCCCCCTTCCTGTGTTTACACAGGAGGAGGAAGTGACACAAAGGGGGAGCGCGCGCATTGGCTGGGAGCGATCGCGGGGGGGCGGGTAAACACGGACATCCGCCCGCTCGTCCCGGATCGCTCCCGGAGCCAGGGGGACCCCCGCACGCCGCGGAGGGGGTCCCGATGGGACCACCGAACCGCACGAAGGCGGGGACGTAAATTTACGCCCTTGTGCCTGTACGAGCCATGTTGTGGCCGTATATGTGCGTGCGGGGGTCCTTAAGTGGTTAATTACATATCGGTACACATTGGGAGTGCGCTCAATTATTTTGTTTTTGTATTCTGGATGGCAGGTCCGTGTCTGCTCTGTATATGCAGAGCAGACACGGGCACAGCCCACTATACTCAGATTGCATCTGCCACTCCTTAGAGGTGAATGGAGGGTCCAATTGGGTCAGACTGACTGTGTCAAAGACGGACACAGACTGACTGACTGTGTGAAAGGGGCCAAGGCTGCTTTCACACAGATCACACAGATCACACAGATGCGCTGCAGTTTACCCGAACTGCTGGTACAACGCAGTGTACCTTTGGCTTTTCTGCACTTTGCAATAGACTTCTATTATATTCCGCAGGTTTGGTGCACTTTCAAAAAGCTCAGCCAAACTCGCAGGTAATAACAGAAGTCTATGGCTCAGTGCAGGTAACCCACAGGTGTACTGATCTGCACCTGTGGATCAGTTTGAAAGCAGCCCAGTAACCACTGCAGAACAGATATGCCCATATATACACTGTGGGCCAGATTCTCATATATTTGCGGCGGCGTAGCGTTAGCCATTTACACTACGCCGCCGCATCGTACTGGAGCAAGTGCTTTATTCCCAAAGCACTTGCTCCGTAGTTTGCGGCGGCGTAGCGTAAATGGCCCGGCGTATCCCCGCGTAAATCGAAGGGGGCGGCTTGTATTTAAATTAGGCGCGCCCCCGTGCCGATTGAACTGCGCAATGCGCCGGCCGCAACGAAATCCCAGTGCGCATGCTCACATATTCTCAATGTAAACTACGTAATCGTAGCGTACGGCAGCCCCATTGAGAATCGACGTACGCAAACGACGTAAACGACGCACAACAAGACGCGGTCCCGAGGCCATACTTAAAGTGGAGCTCCAGCCGCAATTATTATTTTTTTTTAAAGTCGGCAGCTACTAACAGTGTAGCTGCTGACTTTAAATAAGGACACTTACCTTGTCCCGACTTGCCCGCGCTGATGGGCCCCCCGATGCCGGTCCCACGATCGCTCCGGGTCCCGTACGGCTTCACTGCCCATTTCCTACTGCGCCTGCGTGAGTCTCACGCTGGCTTGTGAATGGGCGCGCTGCTCTCTGAGAACACACACAGTTCCCAGAAAGCAGCGCGCCCCATTCACAAGGAGAAGGACAAGAAGAAAAGGCACCGCGGAGTGGAAGAGGCAGAATACGGACTTCCGCATAGCAACAGGTATTTCGGGTGAGTATTTTTTTTTTTTCAGTTTTTTTTTATTTAATTTTTTTAAACAATATGGGAAAATGTTGTTTTCCTGGGTGGAGCTCCGCTTTAACATGGCATCTGACGGCATCCGATGGCATCCGACGGGACTTCGTAAGGTTACTCCACATCTTAGCAGGGGTAACCTTACGCGGACGAAAACTACGTTAACCACGACGGGGTGGCGTAAAAGCGTTCGGGAATCGGCGTATTAGCCTCATTTGCCTAGGCAAATGAGAAAACAACGTAAAGGCCACCTAGTGGCCGGAGTTGTCATTACATCTACGATCCGCCAGTGTAATTGTTTTACACTTGGTGGATCTTCGCCTGTATTTATGCGTAAGTGATTCTAGGTATTACACACATAGATACACGGCCAAAAAAACTGCGATACGACGGGGTATCTGAGATACCCCGTCGTAGCGTCTCTGAGAATCTGGCCCAAAACCTTTAATAACAGTATTCTATTCCATCCCAGAGCAGGGCCACATCCGAGGGCTCCGTGTGCCACATCCGAGGGCTCCGCGTGCCACTGGTTGGGCACCCCTGCTGTAGAACAGTGCTGCTTACAATTTTAGACTCTCTTTTCTGGAAACTTCAAAATTAAAAAATACTGCTTAGTTCTCTTGGTTTATGAGATAGCGGATTTGTGTGTGATAACGCTGGACTGATAGAAATGGGATGTTGGTACTTTTGCTTTTAAATAGCAAATAAACAGTGTAAGAACAAAAGGTGCAGTGCTAATAAATTACCATCTTCAAAAAATAGCAATATAAATTACTTAAATGTGCAATAAGTAAATTAAAAATATCATCAAATACTGTATATATAACATTAAAAACAATGGGCCAGATTCTGGTAGAATCCACGGCGGCGTAGCGTAAGCCATTTACACTACGCCGCCGCAACTTACTAGAGCAAGTGCCGTATTCTCCAAGCACTTGCTCCGTAGTTTGCGGCGGCGTAGTGTAAATGGCCCTGCGTATCCCCGCGTAATTCAAAGGGGGCGGCTTGTATTTAAATTAAGCACGCCCCCGCGTCGATCGAACTGCGCATGCGCCGGCTGGGAAAAAAGCCCAGTGCACATGCTCCAGCTCACTTTGGAAAACGTTGTTGAAACCGACGTGAAAACGACGTGATCGTCACTTACGCAATGCCCTATTCGCGAACAACTTAGTAAAACTATGTAACCGATGGAAAAAGACGACGCTGACCCGACGCCATACTTAACATTGCATACGACGGAACTTTGTAAGCCTACCCCTCATATAGCAGGGGTAGGTTTACGCTTACGGAAACAACGTAAATGACGATGAGGCGGCGTAAAAACGTTCAGGAATTGGCGTATTAGGCAAATGAGAAATCAACGTAAAGGCCACCTAGCGGCCAGCGAAGTAATTACATCTACGATCCGACGGTGTAAGTGTCTTATACCTGTCGGATCTTCGCTGTATCTATGCGTAAATGATTCTATGAATCAGACGCATAGATACCCGGGGAAAAAAACAGAGATGCGACGGTGTTTCCTGCGATACACCGTCGTATCTCTTTTAAGAATCTGGCCCAATATCTTCAAAGTGCCTTGAGCAATGTGGCTCAGAATGAGCGATTAAAAAATTAAAGTGATAAAGTAAGCGGGGAAAAAAAATAATCAAATGCATAAAACAGTAATGCTTTAGGGTTAGTGTTAAACACCATCAGGTAAAAAAGTTCATGACACGTCAGGAGTTTTAGATCATATTTGTATTGATATAGACTAGAACAGGGATGTCAAACTCAATTTCATCGTGGGCCGCATCAGCATTATGATTGCCCTCAAAGGGCCGGCTGTATCTGTAAGATTACATTTCCAGCACATCCCCTCCCCTTTACATTAGATGTCAAGAGCCACCCCACCAATACAAGTTTAGGCCCCCACTCTCCCTTACATCACAGTGCACCACCCTTTCCTTATGCTGCTGTGGGGAAGAATCTGGATGCATTGCTTGAAAGCAGAAAGTAGTAAGTCTGGAGGAGGACCAGAGGAGGGCTGGAGCTGCAGTAGAGGTGTGAGCGGGGCTGTCTTTTTTTTTTATATAATCTTTATTTTGCAAATTTTCAGGGAAAAAATCATATAAACAGACAGCCAACATGGCACGTAAAGAGAAGGGGTACAAAGACAACGCATGGTACATCAGATCCTTTACAGGAATATTAGGATCAGCTGGGGCAAAATACAATCCCAGGGTGCGCCCGCATTTAATGGCATGACGGGAGAAGAGGCAAACAAAATATGAAATACAATATATCCTCACTCTATCGTGGAACACCTCCGCTGCCACACCCTGGCACACCCCTATCTTTAGTACCCGATTCACGTGCAGCATGGAACAGGGGGGGGGGGGGGGTAAGAAGGGGAGACACAAGGGGACGGAGAGCAGAGAAAAGAGTACAAGAAAGATAAGACAGAAAACAGAGGGAAGGGGGGAGCATCTGCTGCAGAACTGAATTAGATAATAAGAAAACAACTATCACAACTAGGCCTTAACAACCATATATACCAAAGGCTTTACTATCAGCTTTTCAAGTCATCCTAATCCCCCAAAGGGGTTGCCCCCGTAGAGGGTCCCGGGGCAGCGAGTACATCCGGACCGGCGTAGTGGATCCACGTGGCCCAGATAGAATAAAATTTATCGTATTTATCTTTGCACTGCGCCATCCACTTCTCTGCGGCCATAATTTTATTCACCAAGGCCACCCATTCAGAACGGGTCGGTATTCGTGGCGTCTTCCAATAAATCGGGATCAGCCTGCGGGCCGCATTGAGCAAATGAGGCAGTGTAGACTTACGGTAAAAACTAACCGGGACAGTGGGGAAATGGAGCAAGGATTCCAACGGGGAGTCAGGTAGCTCCACATCTAGAATGCGTTTGATCTGCTCATGGACGTCTCTCCAGAAGGGACGTATCTTAGGGCACTCCCACCAAATATGGAGGAAGGTGCCCTTTTGGCCACAGTCCCTCCAGCATGCATCAGAAAGAGCAGGGTAAATTTTAGCAAGCTTGGAGGGAACCCTATACCATCTGGTCAGGACCTTGTAGCTATTTTCCTGCATCCTTGTGTCCACCGTGCTCGAGTGTGGGAGCCTATATATGTGGTCCAGCTGAGGCTTGGAGAAGACGCACCCGAGGTCCCCCTCCCACTCCCGTATAAACCCCGGTTTCCCCTCAACATGTAGGGATTGTATCAGGGAGTACAATAGGGAAATAGCATGAGGGACCGCGGCAGGGGACATACAGAGCCGCTCAAAGGGAGACGCTAAGGCCGGTGACCTAACCCCCCGGGGCAGAGTGGTAAGGAAGTGTCTGATTTGCCGATAGCGCCAGTCATCCATGGGAAATGAGCCATACCGTTCCCGCAATGTGGCCAAAGGCAGCACACCCTGGTCCTGGGCAAACCGGGCACATCTGGACTCCCCATCCGCCGCCCACGTCCGGAAAAAGGAAGGGTGTTCCCCCGGGATGAACCAAGGAAAGCCACTTAAAGGCGCAAGTGGGGAGGTCGGCAGCGCGAGCTCCCCATCCTTGTTAAGAACATCCCAGAGCGCCAGAGCGTGAGTAGCCAGCGGGGAGACCAGCGCCGACAGACCCCTATTTTCCTTAGGCACCCAAGGGGCGTGGGACAGGTTTCGTCCTGCCAGGAACTTGTCGAGGGCAACCCACAATTTGTGCTGCACCCCGTGATACCAATCCAAAATGCGCTGCAGGGCTACAGTAGTACCTGCGGATTACCGGGACTCCCAGCCCACCCGCCGATTTTGGGCGCTGTAGTGTGCGGAGTGCCAGCCGAGGGCACTTCCCACTCCAAATATACTGAATGAATAAACTATTGAGACTTGAGAAGAAGGCCCTGGGCAAATCAATCGGCACCATCTGTAGAAAAAACAAAATCCTGGGGAGTACATTCATTTTCAGCACACTGACTCGGCCCATCCAAGAAAACGCCACTTTGTCCCACCTCTTTAGGTCCAATCTAATAGCAGAGAGTAGTGGCGCGAAATTGCAACCATAGAGTCGAGAGCAATTGGCGGGTAGGTGGATCCCCAAATACTTCAGCGATGAGTGGCACCAAGTAAAGGAGAAGGCAGACTGCAGCTGATTACGAAGGCCCGGGGTAATATTTAACGATAGGATCTCTGACTTGGAATAATTTATCTTAAAATTAGACAGGAGATTGAATTCACCCAACTCTGCCATGATGTTAGGCAGCGAGATCAGTGGGTCGGAGACGTAAAATAACACGTCATCCGCATAGGCAGATAATTTGTGTTCCCTCGGGCCTACCGTAAAGCCTTTAATGCTGTCATTGAGGCGAATCCGATTGAGCAATGGTTCGAGCGTCAAGGCAAATACCAGGGGTGATAAAGGACACCCCTGACGCGTCCCATTGCCAATCGGAAAGGCGTCCGACAACAGCCCATTCACCTTTACCCGAGCGGATGGAGAACTGTACAAAGAGGAGATCCAGGCCAGCATATTAGGGCCTAGGCCCAGCCTGTTCAGAACTATAGTCATGTACGTCCAGTCCACCCGGTCAAATGCCTTTTCGGCATCAGTCGAAAGCAAGAGACACGGGTGTGTTGTCGCCTGCGATTCAACCCAGTGGATCAACTGGAGCGCCCTATTGGCATTATCCCTAGCCTCCCTGCCCATGATAAAACCTGTTTGGTCGGGATGGATAACCGAGGACAGTACCGGCTTAAGTCTATTGGCCAAAATTTTGGCCAATACCTTAATATCCGTATTTAAAAGGGATATGGGTCTGTAGCTGCTTGGTAACGAATGATCTTTACCCTCCTTTGGCAGAACCGATATGTGCGCCGCTAGCGCCTCTGGTGGCATGGCCGTTCCTGAGGCTAGTGCGGTAAAGTAGGCACACATGGGCCCTGACAATATGTCCACATATTTTTTATAATACGCGTTCGTATACCCATCCGGGCCCGGGCTCTTCCCATTGGGGAGGTCTTTGATTACTGCCTGGATCTCCGCTACGGTAATAGGTGCATCAAGCTGTTTGCCCGTTGAGGCCTTCAGCTGTGAAAATTGTGCCTCCGTGAGGTATTGGTGAACCCGCGCCACCCGTTGTGCTTCCGAGACTCCGGGTAACGTATCCGGAAGATGATACAACTGGGCATAAAAGTCTTTAAACGTCGCCGCAATTTTGGACGAGTGTACCACCATCGCCCCCGTCGCAGACTTAAGTTTATGAACATGTCCCGCCTCTCGCTGCCCCCTTAGGGCCCTGGCCAGCATCCTCCCACATTTATTCCCAAATTCGTAGAACTTGTGAGTCAGGTATCGCAGCCGCGCCCGAATTTTGGAGTCCAGCAGGTCCGCCAAGGCCTGACGAATGGAGGCCAGCTCCGCCGCCACCACCGGGGAAACCTTTTTTTTGTGGGTGAGTTCCGCAGCTCGCAGTTTGGCTAACAGGGCTTTCAATTCACCCTCCCGAGCCCTCTTCAAACGCGCCCCCTGGGATATCAGCTCTCCCCTAACTACCGCCTTGTGGCCCTCCCAAATGGACCCCATGCTTACCTCCCCAGGAGTATTTTCTGCAAAATACAGGGATATGGTGTCTGAGATTTGCTGGAGAGCGACGGCATCATCAAGGATGCCATCGTTCAAGCGCCAGGTCCACGTCCGTGCCTCTACCGAGAGGGAGTGCAAGGAGATGGATACCGGCGCGTGGTCGGAAATGGTAATGGATCCAATGGAGGCACTGGTTAATGAATCGAGGGAGAACTGGTCCATCAACAGGAGGTCTATACGAGTATAGACATTGTGTGTGGCTGAGAAATAGCTATAATCCCTGTCAGTAGGTCGGAGCAGCCTCCAGCAGTCCACCAAATGTCGAGACTGCAGGGACTTTCTGAAGCGCCTCAGGAAGGCAAATGAGTGCACCGACCGGCCGGAGGAAGTATCCATCAGAGGGTCGGGGCAAACATTAAAGTCTCCGCCCAGGATAAGAAGGCCATCCCGAAAGGTAGACAAGGACTCCAGTACGGATTCTAAAAAGGTAATTTGGCCAGTGTTCGGGGCGTAGATCGTAGCGAGGGTAAATTTACGACCAGAGATGGTGCCCTTGACAAACACAAAACGACCCTCGGGGTCCAGCAACTGGTCCACCAGGAAGAAGGGACAATTTTTGTGGATCGCTATAGCAACCCCCCCGGACTTGGGACGAGGGGAGCTGCTAAGGAACCAGGATGGGAAGAGGTGTGTGGGGAGGCGGGGGATCGAGTCAGTGCGGAAATGCGTCTCCTGTAAAAAAAGAATACGTGCCCCCATGCGTTTCATCTCAAGCCACAACTTACTGCGTTTCATCGGGGAGCCCAGGCCACGAACATTATAGGAGACGACTTTCAAGTCAGCCATAACCGGAGATCAGGAAGAAGCGCCGACGACCCACGGACGAGAAGGGGGGCCAACCACCCGTACGTCTCTGCCATCAGCCTGGAGCACACAGATAAGCCTAGGGAATAGAGCATAGTTACAGCAGGTGAACCACACACAAAACATAAAAGCAAGAATACAAAAAAAACAGGGAACATAAAAACAAGAACAATGTAAAATAACAAGCCCAAAAGGGCGCAACCTAGTGCAATAGTACCACCAGTCGGGTGCCGCCCCCGCCTCCCAGGAGCTGAGAGACGGCGGCGGCCAGCGAGCAGAGGTATTCCCAAAAAAGGGAGCATAACTCCAGGGGAGTCGACCTATTGGGGGGTTAGTGACACGGCACAAAGAGCGAGTCCGTCACGGGACCCGCGATTTGTCAGAACAAAAAAAAAAAAAATATTTATAGCAATCCCTGAGCCCAGGGGAGATTTATGCAACGGCGGCTGGGGGGGGGGGAGACAGCTACAACAGTGCCACAGGGTGGTTCAGCGACCCAGTCCATCAGAAGCATCAGATCTCACTGCCCCCTGTGGAGAATGGGGGAGCGGGGTGTGTCCAGGCGGGCCCCTCCTGGGGCCACGATGTCGTTTGCGGCGACGGGCAGGGAGCCACGGTTCAGGGCGGTTAGGCAGGGGTATGGCCGGTGACGACCTCCAATCCGGAATGTCCACTTGAGGTAGTCCTAGGGACTCCAGGAACCGTGGTAGATCATCTCTGTTGCGTAGCACATGCGACCGACCATCCTTAGTCACAGAGAGGCTGAACGGAAAGCCCCATCGGTACGTCAGCTGGGCCTCCTGCAGGACCTCCAGAAGGGGCCTGAGAGCACGGCGCTGCATCAGTGTACGCCTGGACAGGTCCGGGAAGAACGACAACTTTGCACCATCAAAGTCCACATATCTGACCCCCCTGACCTGATTCATAATGTGTTCCTTGAGGGAATACTTGTGTAGCTTACAGATAATGTCTCGTGGCTTGTCAGGATCTTCTGAGGGAGGGCGTAGAGCTCGGTGCGCCCGGTCAATTTCAATGTGGTCTGGGGCATGACGACCCAAGATCTGTTTAAAGATACCCTGTAAAGTAGGGACAATATCCCTCGGACCTGTCGCTTCAGGTAGGCCTCTGACACGGATATTAACTCTGCGGCTCCTGTTCTCAAAATCGTCCATCTGATCAATCAGGGCCTCAATCCTGCGGTCTTGCCTCTCACAGTGTTCAGTAAGAGCCTGTAAAGCAGGGGCAGTTTCTTCCCAGTGCGTCTCTAGTGTTTCCACTCTACCCCCCAGATGAGCTGTATCAACCTGCAGGTCTGCAATGTCCTGCCTCAGGGCCTTCTCCACAGTCTGAGCGAACCGCTCTAAGTCGGCCTTAGTGGGGAGGGAAAGCAAGTGGGAGCGGACATCCTTATCCATCCATGGATCGTCCCCCGATCCAGGCTCATCAATGCTTTCAGAGCCGGATGGGGACGGGGAGTGAGGCTGGGCAGAGACATGCACCAGAGGGGAGCTAATGGGTGATGGAGGCCTAGCAGCGTGGGAGCCGAGCGCCATCTTGGCTGTACTTGCCGGGTCACTGCGGGCTCCAAAGAAGGCGTCCAATGATCCGGATCGTCCCCGCGATGTCCGCTGAGGCTGCGGGGACGTCTTACGTTTTGATGGCATCTCGTGCCGCCGAAAACCCCCCAGGGAATCCGCCGTATGCAGTGCGGAAGTGCGCGGGACTCACGGAGCTCCGAGAGAGCACGTCCTCACACGATCATGCCGTGGCCACGCCCCCAGCGGGGCTGTCTTAATAGCATCATGGGCCCCTGGGCAAAGTAATTCTCTGGGGCCCCTACAATGATGACAGTGCAGGTAAACAGACATCAGACACGGGACAGAAACAGCATTACTGAAAGTATGGGACGATGTTCTCAAGGCCGCAGACGAAGGAGAATCTTGTCTTCTAGTTCTGTTGGACCTAAGTGCCGCTTTCGACACTGTAGACCACAATCTGTTACTGACTCGGCTTGCTGAAGTAGCCAGAGTCGCAGAAGGCGATCTATCTTGGTTCTCCTCTTTTCTGGAAAACCGATCGCAAACAGTGAAGTTAGGACCTTTCACGTCTGACAAACGCACAGTAACATGCGGAGTCCCTCAAGGATCGCCTCTGTCACCAGTGCTGTTTAACATATATCTTCGTCCTCTCTTTGAGATTATCAGCAGCCAAAAACTGCTCTACCACTCATATGCAGATGACACACAACTCTATTTCCGCATCTGCAATAGACAGGATCACCACCTCAATCTAGAGACATGTCTCTCTTTGATAGAGGACTGGATGACAAAGAGTTATCTTAAACTCAATGGAGCGAAAACAGAACTTCTCCTGTTTCACGCCAAGCGTATGAATCAACTTTCAACAGCATGGACCCCCCCGCCCATTCTGGGCAAGCTCATCACCCCTAGCGCCAAAGTCAAAAGCCTAGGGGTCATTTTTGACTCCTTTATGACAATGGACGCACAAATAGGGTCAGTAGTCAGCGGATCTCACCATCTGCTGCGCCTACTACGCAGACTCACTCCGTTCATCCCTAAAGAAGATTTAGCGGTCGTGGTGGGAGCAATTGTTAACTCCAGACTGGATTATGCAAATGCCCTTTACCTCGGCCTCCCCAAGTACCAAATCGCTCGTCTGCAAGTCGTTCAGAATACGGCCGCCAGACTGGTGACTGGGAAAAAAACCCTGGGAATCCATCTCACCTTCACTGAGAGCACTTCATTGGCTGCCAGTCAAAGACAGAATCGCTTTTAAAGCTCTCTGTCTTACACATAGATGTGTCCATGGGAATGCCCCCCTTTATTTATGCGAAATAATAAAAGCGCATAATCCCAATCGCGTTTTGCGATCCACGAATCAGAACCTGCTCCAGGTTCCGAAAGCCAACTTCAAGTCCAAGGGAGAAAGGAGATTCGCGATCCAAGGTCCCAGACTATGGAACGCTTTACCAACCAGCATTCGGTTGGAGGAGAACCACCTAGCATTTAGGAAAAAGGTCAAGACTTTTCTCTTTTGATATCAAAGGAGACAGGAACAACAAGCGCCCAGAGGCGATTCAGTTCGCATGTGCCGCGCTATACAAGTTTTCATTCATTCATTCATTCAAGTAGGTAGAAGGGAGACTTCCTTCCCTGTGTATCTATCACTCTCAGTGCCATCATGGGGGGAGTGCAGGCTCAAGGACTAGCTGCTTTGAGGAAAGTGAAGGGGCCCCCATGCAGCTGGGGCCCCTGGCCTGTGCCCATGTGTGCCCTCTCATTAAGACAACCCTGGGTGTGAGTGCCATATGAAATGGCCTGGAGGGCTGGATTCGACCCCGCAGACAATGGGCCAGATTCAGGAACAGTTAGGCTGGCGGATCCAGTGATCCGCCAGCCTAACTGTCACTTTGACCCGGCGTTTCTGTTTTCTGTAACCAGAAAACAAGAAACGCCGGGTTGAAGCTCCGATGCGATCAGCGTAACTGAGTTTCGCCATCGCATCGTTACTTCAACTTAAAAATGGCGCCGGGGGCGTTCCCGCCGATTTCCGCTCAAAAAATATGTTAATGAGCGCAAATCGGCAATTCACGAGCGAATTCCGGCGCGACGCAATGACGGTACGACGTTTCCGGAAGCGATACGCGGCGCGAAGATATACCTACATGGGGTTGGAGTATCCTATGTTAGGTATAGGCGTCGTCATCGCGTCGGGAAAAAAAAAAATCACGTCGCTTGCGTAAAAAGATCATGAATGGGAATGTGACGTCATTGACGTTCATTCACAGAATTTGGAGCATGCGCACGGGGATGCTTTGACACTCGACGCATGCGCAGTACGTTCGCGGCGGGATCGCGCTTAGTTTAAATACTACACGCCCCGTACCCGCCCAATTTGAATTCCGCCGGCTCATTTTCGTTACGCTGCCGCAACTTTAGGAGCAAGTGCTTCGTGAATGACAGCACTTGCTGCTAAAATTTCGGCAGAGTAACGTAAATGAGAAGCGTTACTCTGGAGCAAAGATGCTCTCATCTACCTGAATCTGGCCCCTTGTGTTTCACACCCGTGGACTAGAGTATCAAGAAAAGCCAACGTATTTCAGGGGAACTACCTCCCCGTTCTTCAGCGCTAAAACTATGGATATGATTGGACTAGAGATGAGATTGAATTAAGATACCTAAATGAGGTATGATATGATCTGTCAGATAAGTTATCTTGCAAACTCTTTGCAGGTAATCTTTTCAAGATAAGTGATGCAACAGCTCAGATCACACCTCATTTCAAGTATATTAAAGCACCCAAAAATGGAACTTCCGCATTAAGGGAAGGTGACCCCCTGACATGCTTTGTTCCCCCACATCGCTGGACCCTGGAACAGGTAAGTACCTGCTGACTTTTATTTTATTTTTGTCGGAACTCCGCTTTAATTCAGTCTCATTGATAGTCCAGACTGCTAAGCTCCTAAAATGCAGGACCCTTGGCAAGTATGCAATATATATTTTCTGTGAAAAGATGCGTATTTAAAAAAAAAAAATATTGATTCTGCTTTTTCCACAGAACACAATTCAACATCCCATAAAGAAATGAATATATATGATTTTTTTTTTTTTTTTACGTTTTTTTTATTAACCATTTAAGGACTGCCTCCTGCACATATACGTCGGCAGAATGGCACGGCTGGGCACATCCATGTATATTTACGTCGGTACTAGTACCCAGCCGCGGGTCACGGGCGCGCGCCCGACAGGTATTAGCACCCACTTCCGGCCACACAGTCTCGGGTAGAAGACGGGTATTTCTTCACATCCCGTCCGTCCCCCATTATGTGCTGGGAACACTCGGCTCCCAGCGCACAGCGGGAGCCAATCGGCGGGCACAGCGCGACTCGCGCATGCGCCGTAGGGAACCGGGCTGTGAAGCCGGAGCGCTTCACTTCCTGGTTCCCTCACCGTGGATGGAGGGGGGAGCAGCAGGGTGACGAGCGATCGCTCGTCCTCTGCTGCAGACGCCGCTGGACTCCAGGACAGGTAAGTGTCCTAATATTAAAAGTCAGCAGCTGCAGTATTTGTAGCTGCTGGCTTTTAATATTTTTTTTCAGGGGGACATCCGCTTTAACTAAAGCATAGTAGACTGTGTTTACTATGCTTCAGTTTGTGAATGAACAGGAAGCTGCTCAGCATAAAGCAGTTCCCATTTATTCACTGTCAAGTGAAGCTGAGGCTGTAGAGAAAGGGAATGGAGGATGTGATTTTTACCAAAGCCCCCCAGCGGGGCTCCAAAAAGAAAAAAGGATACAATAATAATAAAAAAATATTTAAAAATACAAAAAATACAAAAACTACTGACACCATCCACTAACCTACTAACACCAATCACTTCTCTACTCACACCGTCCACTGCTCTGTTTTTATACACGCATGTGTGCATCTGCTCTGGGGTGCAAACCCTAATGCAATAGGCTGCGCACACCAATGATTGCACCCACAATTCACTGATCAAGGTTGAAATGCTTTGCAGGCTCCAGTGCAAAAAATAACAAATGAACAATTTGGCTTTTTCTACAATGGATCTGTTTATTATCTTTATTCAAAAGGTGGAATTCTCCTTTAGGTAAGAGTGTCAGCATGACAGCAAGGCAAGTAGGATATTTAAAAGGAGTGATCAGCTTCTATGTTTCTTTAATGATAGGTTTTGTTCAATCATTGTAATCGTCATACCCGACACAACATAAGATTCTCTGTAGAAGAGAGACCTCTACTGGTGAAAAGACATTCAATGGTCTGCTGCCCATCTCCACTATAATCTGTCATAGGTCTGAATCATGAGGCTGTCATAGCACTTTTTCCAATGTTGGCTTTAAAGTGATTTTCCCAGCAATACTCAGCCGTACTCAACGATACCCAGCCATACTCAGCCGTACCCAGCTATACTCAGCCATACCCAGCCATATTCAGCCGTACTCAGCCATACCCAGTCATACTCAGCCATACTCAGCCGTACCCAGCCATACTCAACGATACCCAGTAATACTCAGCCATACCCAGCCATACTCAGCCATACCCAGCTCTACCCAGCTATACTCAGCCGTACCCATTTATACTCAGCCATACCCAGCCATACTCAGCGTACTCAGCCATACTCAACGATACCCAGTCATACTCAGCCATACCCAGCCATATTCAGCCGTACTCAGCCATACTCAGCCATACTCAGCCATACCCAGCCATACTCAGCCGTACCCAGCCATACTCAATGATACCCAGTCATACTCAGCCATACCCAGCCGTACTTAGCCACACCCAGCTCTACCCAGCTATACTCAGCCGTACCCAGCCATACTCAGCTGTACCCAGCCATACTCAACGATACCCAGTCATACTCAGCCATACCCAGCTGTACTCAGCCATACCCAGCTCTACCCAGCTATACTCAGCCGTACCCAGCTATACTCAGCCGTACCCAGCCATACTCAGCCGTACTCAGCCATACTCAACGATACCCAGTCATACTCAGCCATACCCAGCCGTACCCAGCCATACTCAGCCGGACTCAGTCATACTTAGCCATACCCAGCCATACTCAGTCATACTCAGCCGTACCCAGCCATACTCAACGATACCCAGTCATACTCAGCCATACCCAGCCGTACTCAGCCATACCCAGCTCTACCCAGCTATACTCAGCCGTACCCATCTATACTCAGCCGTACTCAGCCGTACTCAGCCATACTCAACGATACCCAGTCATACTCAGCCATACCCAGCCGTACCCAGCCATACTCAGCCATACCCAGCTATACTCAGCCGTACCCAGCCATACTCAGCCGTACTCAGCCATACTCAACGATACCCAGCCATACTCAGCCGTACCCAGCTATACTCAGCCGTACCCAGCCATACTCAGCCGTACTCAGCCATACTCAACGATACCCAGTCATACTCAGCCGTACCCAGCCATACTCAACGATACCCAGTCATACCCAGCCATACTCAGCCATACCCAGCTCTACCCAGCTATACTCAGCCGTACCCAGCTATACTCAGCCATACCCAGCCATACTCAGCCGTACTCAGCCATACTCAACGATACCCAGTCATACTCAGCCGTACCCAGCCATATTCAGCCATACTCAGCCATACTCAGCCATACCCAGCCATACTCAGCCGTACCCAGCCATACTCAATGATACCCAGTCATACTCAGCCGTACCCAGCCATACTCAACGATACCCAGTCATACTCAGCCATACCCAGCCATACTCAGCCATACCCAGCTCTACCCAGCTATACTCAGCCGTACCCAGCCATACTCAGCCATACCCAGCTGTACTCAGCCATACCCAGCTCTACCCAGCTATACTCAGCCGTACCCAGCTATACTCAGCCGTACCCAGCCATACTCAGCCGTACTCAGCCATACTCAATGATACCCAGTCATACTCAGCCATACCCAGCCGTACCCAGCCATACTCAGCCGGACTCAGCCATACTCAGCCATACCCAGCCATACTCAGCCGGACTCAGCCATACTCAGCCATACCCAGCCATACTCAGCCATACTCAGCCATACCCAGCCATACTCAACGATACCCAGTCATACTCAGCCATACCCAGCCGTACTCAGCCATACCCAGCTCTACCCAGCTATACTCAGCCGTATCCATAGTTACATAGTTACATAGTTACATATTTAGTCAGGTTGAAAAAAAACACAAGTCCATCCAGTTCAACCATAAAAAAATAAAAATAAACAAACAAAATAAAACACAGTACATCCCATACACCCAACTCCATACCCACAGTTGATCCAGAGGAAGGCAAAAAACCCCAGCAGAGCGATGATCCAATTTGCTACCGGAGGGGAAAAAATTCCTTCCTGATCCCCCAAGAGGCAATCGGATTTACCCCGGATCAACTTTACCTACAGAACTTAGTACTCGGTTATATTATGTGTATTTAGGAAAGAATCCAGGCCCTTCTTAAAGCAATCTACTGAGCTGGCCAGAACCACCTCTGGAGGGAGTCTGTTCCACATTTTCACAGCTCTTACTGTGAAGAAACCTTTCCGTATTTGGAGGTGAAATCTCTTTTCCTCCAGACGTAAAGAGTGCCCCCTTGTCCTCAGCGTTGACCTTAAAGTGAATAACTCAACACCAAGTTCACTATATGGACCCCTTATATATTTGTACATGTGGATCATATCCCCCCTTATTCTCCTCTTCTCAAGAGTGAATAAATTACATTTTTCTAATCTCTCCTCATAGCTGAGCTCCTCCATGCCTCTTATCAGTTTAGTTGCCCTTCTCTGCACTTTCTCCAGTTCTCCGATATCCTTTTTGAGAACTGGTGCCCAAAACTGGACTGCATATTCCAGATGAGGTCTTACTAATGATTTGTACAGGGGGGCAAAATGATATCTCTATCTCTGGAGTCCATACCTCTCTTAATACAAGAAAGGACTTTGCCCACTTTGGAAACCGCAGCTTGGCATTGCATGTTATTATTGAGCTTATGATCAACTAAAACCCCCAGATCCTTCTCCACTACAGATCCCCCCAGTTGTACTCCCCCTAGCATGTATGATGCATGCATATTCTTAACCCCCAAGTGCATAACTTTACATTTA
Source organism: Rana kukunoris (assembly GCA_029574335.1). Lineage (NCBI taxonomy): Eukaryota > Metazoa > Chordata > Amphibia > Anura > Ranidae > Rana > Rana kukunoris. The sequence goes on from CM056059.1 coordinate 45,452,535, forward strand.
TCAACATTAAACCTCATCTGCCACATAGTCGCCCAATTAGACTGAGCATTGAGGTCGGCTTGTAAATTGGAGACATCCTGTAAGGACGTTATTCCGCTGCATAGCTTGGTGTCATCTGCAAAAACAGAAATGTTACTTTGGATCTCAGACCCAATATCATTTATAAATATATTGAAAAGTAAGGGACCCAACACTGAACCTTGGGGTACACCGCTGATAACCTTGGACCATTCAGAGTAAGAATCATTAACCACAACTCTCTGAATTCTGTCTTTCAGCCAGTTTTCTATCCATTTACAAACTGATATATCTAATCCTGTAGACCTTACCTTACACATGAGCCGTGTGTGGGGAACTGTATCGAACGCTTTTGCAAAATCCAAGTATACCACGTCCACTGCCACGCCTCTGTCCAGGGTTTTACTTACCTCTTCATAAAAAGAAATCAGGTTTGTCTGACAACTTCTGTCTTTCATGAATCCATGCTGTCTGCTGCTTAAATAGTTTGTTTCCAGCAAGAACTCATCCATGTGGTCTTTTATTAAACGTTCCAGTATCTTCCCAACTATAGAAGTTAAACTAACAGGTCTATAGTTACTTGGTAAAGACTTTGTTCCCTTTTTAAATATAGGCACCACATTGGCTCTACGCCAATCCAGTGGTACTATTCCTGTCATTAATGAGTCCCTAAATATTAGATACAGTGGCTTTGAAATTTCAGAGCTCAATTCTTTTAGGATCCGTGGGTGGATGCCATCTGGTCCAGGTGCTTTATCCACCTTTATTCTGTCTAAATATTTCTGGACCATATCACTTTTGAGCCATTGTGGATTTGGGGCTGTGTCACTCCCACCCCCATTATGGACATGAGCTCCCCCATACTCCATTGTATACACAGAGCTGAAGAAAGCATTTAATAAATTTGCCTTCTCTATGTCCTCAGTCACCCACTCTAGATTATTTTGTAAAGGGCCTACATGCTCAGACTTGACCTTTTTAATATTAATATATTTAAAGAATTTTTTGGGGTTTGTCCTACTATCTTTTGCAATCTGTCGTTCATTTTGAATTTTTGCATCCTTGATTTCCTTTTTACATATTCTATACTCAGCCGTACTCAGCCATACTCAACGATACCCAGTCATACTCAGCCATACCCAGCCGTACCCAGCCATACTCAGCCATACCCAACCGTACCCAGCCATACTCAGCCATACCCAGCTGTACCCAGCTATACCCAGCCGTACCCAGCTATACTCAGCCGTACCCAGCTATACTCAGCCGTACTCAGCCATACCCAGCTGTACCCAGCCGTACCCAGCTATACTCAGCCGTACTCCGCCATACCCAGCTGTACCCAGCTATACTCAGCCATACCCAGCCATACTTTATTTTGGGTAATTTATGCTCCTAGAATGCCTGAAGGTGCTCCCTGCATGTTGGCCTTCTGTATGTGGCCACGCTGTGTAAAAGTCTTACACATGGGGTATCGCCATACTCTGGAGTAATAGCAGAATGTGGTTTGGGGTGTAATTTGTGGTATGCATATGCTGTGTGTGAGAAATAACCTGACAATTTTGTGAAAAACAAATAAAAAAAATCTTGATTTTGAAAAGAATTGTGGGAAAAAATTACAACATTCAAAAAACTCACCATGCCTTTTTCTAAATACCTTGGAATGTCTACTTTCCAAAAAGGGGTCGTTTGGGGTGTATTTGTGCTTTCCTGGCATGTTAGGGTCTCAAGAAATGTGATCAATTTTCTGAGATTGGCCCCATAGTTTACTTACTTAAGACAAATCCACTTTGCACTACAAGTGCACGTGGAAGTGAAATCGCTGTAGATCTGAGGGGGACATTTAAGGAAAATAAAAAAAAACATAATTTTTGCTTGTAAACGATTGGATGATAGAAATCAGCGGAGCGTTCCCTCATTTCAGATCTACCCCTCAAGCCGCGTACACACGACCGTTTTTCATGACGTGTAAAATGATTTTTTTTTAAATGGTCATTAAAAACGATCGTGTGTAGGCTCCAGAGCATTTTTCATGACGTGAAAAATGGCCATTAAAAATTTAGAACATGCTCTAAATTTTCGCGTCGTGTGTAGGCAAGGCAGGCTTGACCAGAATCACGTCGAAAAAAATGTTGTTTTTTCTAGACCATTAAAAACGGTCGTGTGTACGCAGCATCAGATCTACAGCAACTGCACTTCCAATTGCACTTGTAGAGCAACGTGCATTTGCCTTTAGTAAATGAACCCCTATAATTTTCACACAGACCAAATAATATACACCAATTTGGGCTATTTTTTTACCAAAGATATGTAGCAGTATACATTTTTCCAAAATTTATGAAGAAAAAATACTAGTTTGCTAAATTTTATAACAGAAACAAAGAAAAACTATTTTTTTTACAGAATTTTCAGTCTTTTTTATTTTATAGGGCAAAAAACAACAACTCAGTGGTGATTAAATACCACCAAAAGAAATCTCTATTTGTGTAGAAAAACAGGACAAAATGTCATATTGGAACAGTGTTGCATGACTAAGAAATCAAAATGTGAGGGCACTGAAAGCTGAAGATTGGATTGGTTAGGAAGGGGGTTTAAGGTAAGGTGACCAGATTTTTTTAATTAAATCCGAGGACATATTGTTTTTATTATTTGCAAAAGGTAAACTCTTTTATAAGCATATTTTCCTCAAATGATATATGCAGTGTATGTGGTACGTGTTTATGGAATGATTGTATGATATATAAGGGAAGATTTATTATCAGATACTTACCGTAATTTTCCTTTCCTGATGGACTCCATGGCAGCCTCCTCTCCAATGCTATAGGACCCAATACCCATAAAAGTCAGCTCACCTCCCAATACTGGTGTTCCGTAACTAGCCGACTACTTTCTTATCTAGGGTGGGAACTCCGTCTGCCATGGAGTCCATCAGGAAAGGAAAATTACGGTAAGTATCTGATAATAAATTTTATGGAGGACCAAGAGGCCGCTTTACAGATGACATCGGGGGCCACATGACGAGCCGCCGCCCAAGAAGCTGCCATCCCTCTGGTGGAGTGTGCCGTCACCGCCTGCGGGGGAACCAAATGTAGAAAATTGGGAAAGGGATGAATAGCCGCACTCCAAGGAAACTTCAAACAAGTTGTCTTTATTGGTAAAAATGGGCATGCAGGACAAAACACAGCCACAGGAAAGGACAGCCGACGTGTTTCACACTATATCAGTGCTCAGCCATGACTAAGCACTGATATAGTGTGAAACGCGTCGGCTGTCCTTTCCTGTGGCTGTGTTTTGTCCTGCATGCCCATTTTTACCATTAAAGACAACTTGTTTGAAGTTTCCTTGGAGTGCGGCTATTCATCCCTTTCCCAATTTTCTACATTTGCCTTGTGCATTGCCAGCACCTTGGTTTCCTGAGAGGTTCCTTAATTGCCTACATAATCCACCTGGAGCGATGACTCTCTTTCCCTGTGGGGGAACCAAGCCCGCAGCCCTATAAGCCTGCTGGATTGTCGACTTAAAGTTAGGAAGGACAATTTCTTGATTCATGTGGAATACTGACGAAACTTTTGGATTTGAGCCCAGCATGGGTATTAAGACCACCCGATCTGGGAAGAACCGGAAAGACCGAGAGACCCGATCTCCAAAACCCTCTTGGCCGAGGTGATTGTGACCAAAAACGCCACTTTAGCTGACAAGTCCTTTAAGGAGGACGGGGAAGGCCCCGTTGTACTAAGTTCATTAAGAAAATCAAGAACCAAGGGAAGATCCCACTTGGGAAATCTAGGCTTCCTTTGAGGCTTGAATCTTGATGCTCCTCTGAAAAATTGCCTAACTATTGGGTGCACTGCCCACAAGATCCCAGAGAAGGCTGAAAGGGCAGAGACTTGAATCCTCAGGGAGCTGACAGACAGGGGAAGATCTAAGCCTGTCTGGAGGAAGCTGAGGATGACTTGTATTTCTGGATTCCTGTAGGACCTGCTCGCAACAGAGGAGAACTTTGTTGCTCGTGCTCGCTCTTCTCGAGCTCAACAGCGTGGTGATCACTCTAGAGGTGCAACCGAAGGATTCCAGCCTCTCCCTCTCAAAAACCGTCAGTTTCATCAGAGCTGGACAAGGGTGTAGGAGTGACCCCTGAGAGAGAAGGTCTGGCCTGACTGGTAGAGGTACTGGGTCTCGATAGCTCAGCTGGACCAGGAGAGGAAACCACGGCCTGTTCGGCCAGTAGGGAGCCACCAGCGTCATTTCGACTGCCTCTGCTTGAAGTCTCTGCAAGAATTTGAGGATTATTGGGATCGGGGGACAAGGCATCCGTCCCAATCGCTTGCATGCAGCGGCCCTTCGCATAGAACTTCTCCATCTTGAAGTTGTAGGGGGAAGCAAAAAGATCCCCTTGGGGATTGATTTCCAGGGACAGGATCCATCTGAATGGATGTTCGTGGAGGGACCACTCGTTGTTGTCTACCTTAGTGCGTGATAGAAAGTCCACCTGGGTGTTCTGTACTCCAGGGATGAAGACTGCTGACAGGTTGTCCAGGTTCTTCTGGGCCCACCTCATGAAGGGTTCGACCTCCTGCAGAAGGGTTGAACTCCGTGTCCCCCCTTGTCTCTTCACGTAGGACACCGCCGTAGTGTTGTCCATCCTCAACAGCACTGATTCCCCTTTCAGGAGTCGGGAGAAGGACTGGAGGGCACACCAAGCCGCCCAAAGCTCCAGGACGTTCGACCCCGCATTGCGGAGGAGAGCATCGCACTTGCCTTGCGCCATGTTTGCGCCGCAAAGGGCCCCCCAACCGGAGCCACTAGCATCGGTCATCACTGTGACCTAGGAGACGGGGGCAATGGAATGGCAATTTTGCAGGTTCTTCCGTGGAGCCACCAAAAGAGACTGTTCCTCAGTGATGTTAAAATGCGAATCTGCTGATTCTTGTTCCCTGACTTCCACTGCTTGAGGAAGCCGGACTGGAAGGGTGTAACCTCCACAGTGCCCATTTCACCATGGAGGTTGTGGAGACCATTGTGCCGATGATTCTTAGGCACTGAGATGCTTTCAGGTGATGAGTATGCAGAGCCCGGGAGATCCTCTCCTGAATTACAGGGATTTTTTCCAACGGAAGAGAAATGGTTTTCTTTACTGTGTCGAACTGAGCCCCTAGATTAATCAAATGTTGTGTTGGTTCCAGGTGGCTTTTCTCTAGGTTCAGGAGCCATCCGAACTCAGACAGGGTCGATATTACCTGATCCCTTTGTGCCAGGAGATGAGTTCTGTCTTGGGACAGGACAAGGAGGTCGTCCAGATGGTGATAAAGGCGTACCCCTTTCAGCCTGATGAGGGCCACTACTGCCAATAGGGTCTTGGTGAAGACTTGCGAGGAGGTTGTCATCCTGAAGGGTAGGCAAATGAATTGAAGATGTTTCTTCCCGACATGGAGCCTGAGATATTTCTGAAACTCCTCTGCCACGGGCACGTGGAAATAAGCATCTTTTAGATCTATAGAGATCATCCAGTCGCCTGGCTGTATGGCTTGCTGGATTGTTGACAGAGTTTCCATTTTGAACCTCCCGTGCCTTATGAACCTGTTCAGGTAGGTTAAATATATGACTGGACGCCAGGCTCCGTTTTTATTCTGTACCAAGAAGAGAGGGGAGTATACTCCATGAAACTGTTCGTCCTTTGGGACGCATACTACTGCTCCCTGGAATTTTAGCAGGTCCACGTAGGACAGTAGAGCCTGCCTCTGTTCTGTTGTTCTTGGGAGTAGGGTGGAAATGAATCTGGGGGGAGGAATGTTGGAGAAGGACCAATGCGTGGTCTGATGACACTGTCTTGATGACCCAAATATCCGTGATCGAGGCGGCCCAGACGTGCCGAAAGAGGACCAGACGGGCGCCTACCTGACCCGCCTGGGCGGGCGTTGTCTCAAAAAGACTTTGCCTGTTCGCATCCACTTGACGCCTGGCTTGTTGTTGCTGGCTTGCGGAAAGATGTCTGACCTCTACTCCAGTTCCTCCTGAAGTTCCCACCAGGTCTGTATGAGCAAGCTTCCCTTGAACGGTCTGGGCTACGCCTTCGGAACTGAGGTTTCTTCCTTCTGGTCTGAAGCCTATCCTGGGGGAGGAAACTCGATTTACCACTCGTAGCCTTAGCAATGGCGTTGTCCAGTTTGTTGCCAAACAGAGACGATCCTGTAACGGTCACCACCTTTTATGACCTTCCATCCAACCACGACAAGCTTATCTGACACACTCCGACAATACTGCATACACGATCCATATCAATTCCCATAATCAAGACGAGACTACTGCTCTGTACTTGCTTCCAAAGATATGAACACTTTATTGGTTTCTTTCCAGCTTTTTATGCAGTTACAAGCATGTGACAGTAATCAAAGGGACAATGCCATCTCCACCCCCCTATTCACTCACTGAGGCTAATTATCTAATCGTAGCTAGACATGTCGGCACCGCATCATCAATAGACTTAATGAATGAAAGAGAGAATGACATTCCTGTAGATAATGACATCAAAACAAAACACTGTCACACAATGATTTTTCCTTTTGAATAATACACAATCACAGATAATCTTCACACCCATATAAGGAACCTCAATCACATTCTAAAAGGCATTTACACAATGCCTTGACCTCAAACCACATATCTAGACAGACGTACTGTCTCTAAAGGGCTTGACACCATGTACCATAGACAATGTATTGTCTAGGAGTAGATGCAATTAACACCTTTCAAAAGAATGAAATGTCTTTCACAAGACGGGTCACTTAACATTTCAATAGCCGGAGCTAAGCATTGAATAAGCTTGTAATGTCCCTTTTCTGTGTAACAAATGTCAAGTAGGAACACCTTGTTATATACCAGTCCTGCAATATGAATTATTATTAAGGTCCCATCTTCTGAAATACATGATATAATGTCTTTGTCACCCTATGGCCCTAGTGGACATAAGGTGACCCTAGACATAGGGTAATCTCAGTCTGTCACGGGTCATTCCATTACATCTCTCCCCTTTCGGTGGGAGACGGACACAGGTGGGAACCCCAAACGGGTTGACTCCAAAGTCCGTCAGTAGTTCCAGTCCTCCAATGCTGGTATCCATACTGTACCCCAAATAAATGTCTCCAAACTGAGCATTACTCACCCGCCAACCTCTACCTCTCTCAGAGAACACGCCTGCCGCTGGGGAGAGGCCTGGACTGGCCCTTCTCCCTGGAGTCCTTTCAGCCGCTGGAGAGGAGACAGGGTGGCTGGGCTCAGTCCATCATGCTGTTGGGGATCTGGGCCAACTGCCCCCCCTTCCTGGGGTATACCAGTGGAGACTGAAGTCCCATTCACTAGTGCTAGGTGAAAACCCCCCAGGGCTTGCAAAGCAAAGCCGACATCCTCCTGTTTCAGTGCCGTACCATTTTCTGGGGTTGTGCCAGTGGAGACTGAAGTCCCATCCACTACCACAGGGTCCCCCTCTTCTGTTAGTGAAGAGCAGAGGTCCGTGACCCTCTGTTCCATTGCCAGCTCTTCCGCTGGGTTGCTGTGAGTGGAGACCACAGCCCCATACACTACCAGAGGGACTACCTTTTCCGTTAGTGGAGAGCAGAGGTCCGTGACCCTCTGTTCTGTTGTCAGCTCTTCCACTGGGTTGCTGTGAGTGGAGACCACAGTCCCATCCACTACCACAGGGTCCCCCTCTTCTGCTAGTGAGGAGCAGAGGCCCATGACACTCTGCTCTGTTGCCAGCTCTTCCGCTGGGTTGCTGTGAGTGGAGACCACAGTCCCATCCACAACCACAGGGCCCCCCTCTTCTGTTAGTGAGGAGCAGAGGCCCATGACACTCTGCTCTGCTGCCAGTGATTCAGCTGGGGGTAAAAGCTTTACCACCTCAGCTTGTTGCTGGAGAGAGGGGCCAACCGCCCCGGCTCTCTGGAACTCCACACCATCTGCTTCGGCTTTAGGGATGCCAATCTCCATATTTTCCACTGCCGATTCATCAGCCAGGATTTCACAGTTGTCATCTGAAATTTCCTCATAGTCCCAGGCAATGGGAGCCCCACCCTGCTGCTGAGCCAAGTCTAGCAGCTGTCTGTAGGCGATTTCCAAATCCCATTCTTGAATGGCCAGAAATTCAAAATCTTCCTGTAACCAGAGGCCTCCCGAGATATTCAATTTTCCCTCTCTGTACTCCATTATGTCCTCCAAGCGCCACTCCCAATCATCCCCAAAGTCGGGATCACTGGACATCCTCCAATACAACAATCCCAGGCCATCATAGTCATAGCCTTCTGTGGGGCTGTCATCCGCTGACCACAGGCACTCGGGCTACATACCACCGGAGGGCTCTGTAGCTTTCATCCAGCTGCATCTCTGCCCGGATCAGCCTGCTTAACTCCGCTATCCACTCCTGCTTCGGTTGCTCCCCCAACAACAGCATTCGTACGTCATACTGCGGCCAGTACCTTGCATAGATGGAGGGCAGGACCTTTCCTTGGTGATGCTGCTCCCGAGCTAACGCTTCCTTCCAGAGTTGGCACCGAATCACATCCGACCATCCCAACAGGACCTCCTCTGATACTGGTCCTCTATGCTGTATCCGCATCTCTTGTAACCTTCTTCGGAATTCCTCTTCCATGGAGACTGGTGTCTGCACCTCTCCTCTCTCTTTAGTTGGTGCTGCTGTGACTTCAGCTGCTGCAGCACTTCTTCGCTGTAGCAAGGTGGCATTCAGAGCCGCTATAACTCGGTCCCTGATCTCCGGTGGAGGGTTAGGGCCATAATGTGTCAGTCTTAGGTTAACAGCCTGATCAAAACTTTCTTCCTCGGGTGTCCTGTCTGTTACGGCGGGCCTTTTAGCTCTATTCATTTCGACCAGTTCTGCGATAATGTCCCTTTTCTTAAGGTTGTTGGCCGGTCTGCCCCGGCTCTCCAGTAAGTCCATGAGGGAAGAGAGCTTCATCCGTTCATACACCGTCTCCATTGTCATGTGCCCTTGTAGCCCGCCTTCTGGTGATGGAATCATCCCATCGCTGCCAACCAAATGTAACGGTCACCACTGTTTACGACCTTCCATCCAACCACGACAAGCTTATCTGACACACTCCGACAATACTGCATACACGATCCATATCAATTCCCATAATCAAGACGAGACTACTGCTCTGTACTTGCTTCCAAAGATGTGAACACTTTATTGGTTTCTTTCCAGCTTTTTATGCAGTTACAAGCATGTGACAGTAATCAAAGGGACAATGCCATCTCCACCCCCCTATTCACTCACTGAGGCTAATTATCTAATCGTAGCTAGAAATGTCGGCACCGCATTATCAATAGACTTAACTCAGAGAGAATGACATTCCTGTAGATAATGACATCAAAACAAAATACTGTCACACAATGATTTTCCCTTTTGAATAATACACAATCACAGATAATCTTCACACCCATATAAGGAACATCAATCACATTCTAAAAGGCATTTACACAATGCCTTGACCTCAAACCACATATCTAGACAGACGTACTGTCTCTAAAGGGCTTGACACCATGTACCATAGACAATGTATTGTCTAGGAGTAGATGCAATTAACACCTTTCAAAAGAATGAAATGTCTTTCACAAGCCGGGTCACTTAACATTTCAATAGTCGGAGCTAAGCATTGAATAAGCTTGTCCCTTTTCTGTGTAACAGATGTCAAGTAGGAACACCTTGTAATATTCCAGTCCTGCAATATGAATTATTATTAAGGTCCCATCTTCTGAAATACATGATATAATGTCTTTGTCACCATATGGCCCTAGTGGACATAAGGTGACCCTAGACATAGGATAATCTCAGTCTGTCACTGGTCATTCCCTTACAAATCCCTCAAAGGGAATTTTGCACCAATGATGACGGGTCAGCAACCCAAGAGCGCAACCACAGGGCCCGCTTGGCTGTAACTGAAGACCGCATAATCCTTGCCAATAGGTGGATTAAATCAAAGGATGCCTCCCCCAGGAAGGCAACTGCTAGCTTCAGCTCCGCTGTTGCAGAATTCCTGGCCAGATCTTCAAAAACACCCTTAAGGAAGGAGTCCACATTCTCCGTCCAGGCCTCCATTGCTTTGGATAAGGCTGCCAAGGCTAGGGCAGGTTTGCAAGCTGTACCAGCAAGACCGTAGATTATTTTAAGATCTTGATCCATCCTTCTGTCGAGACCATCCTTGAAGGACACTGAATCAGCCAGCGGCAGCGTAACGTGCTTGGCCAGACGCATTACTGCCGCGTCTACCAGAGGAATGTTCTCTAGGTGCTTCACATCATCCGTTTTGAAAGGATACAATCCGGAAACCTTGTTGGTCGTGGACTTCCTGTCCACCTTACTTCGTCAAAGATGCCCTTCAGTTCGGTTAGTAACGGAAAACTTGGGCGCTCTTTCCCCAGACGCTTGAAATACTTTTTCTGTTTAGCTGGGGGAGTGGATTGATCTTCCCACAAAAGTGCCTCTTTAACGGCCTTGATATATGGAGTTACTTGGGAGAAATCAAACTCCAGACTCTCCTCATCGCTTTCCAGTTTGCCCTCCGAGGAAACCGGCGAGGAAGCACGAGGCTGGGAAGGACCTGGATCCTCATGGACCTCATTGGCCGGAGAACCAGACCCGATGGTAGTGGCCTGGCTTTTTGTGTGAGACGCGCCCTTCTCCTTTAAGGACCGTTGCACCACACGTTCGACTAGAGACTCGATGTGTCGATCTTCTGTCTCCTTTTCCCCAACCGCACAGGCATAGCATCGATCACATAATGACTTGCCCTCGGGGTCTTGAGTGTCACATCCCCAGCAGACTCTACGACTAGAACAGCTATCATGGCGGTGGGAGCGATGTCTGGAGGAGGAATGAGAACTTTTCCCCTGGTGATGAGATGCAGATGGAGAACTGCGTTTGCTCTTTGATTTAGAAGAAGAGTAATGTTGCGGTCTGGCAAGGTCCGCGACAACGACACAAGGATCCGGACCGGAAGGGCTAAAAGCAAAAGAGATGCGAGGAAGTTTGTCAAGCAAACAAATATTTTGCAACTCCACCTCCACACCCTCCCCTCTCCCGCACGAAATTGCAGCGAGCTGGAACGCAGAAGCGCTCCAGCCGCCATAAGAATAAGCACAGGGGTGTAGAGGCACCAATGGGGGGGGGGCAAAGGGTTTAGACAATAATAATATAACACAGAAACGACTGCCATGTGGATACATTCAGACCTTGCCAGCCATGGAGCTCCGGATCTTTGGCACACTGCAGCAACCATACAGAAAGAGATGATGTTGCTGAAAGCTCTCCACCCGCCCGTGGCTGGGCTCTGAGCTGCACCGCTTAAAATGTGCTATCCATCCTGGGATGCCATTAATGACTGTGCATCCTAGTTCCAACGGAGGAGAACAAAAAAAGGAACACCAGTATTGGGAGGTGAGCTGACTTTTATGGGTATGGGGTCCTATAGCATTGGAGAGGATACGGGATTAACCCACACGTAGGCTGCCATGGAGTCTGTCAGGAAACATTATTTCTCACATTTTGTCCATAAATAAAGATAAAAAAAAAAGATGCTGCTTAGAATTTATTTGAGATATGACTGCCAAATGTAATGAGTATAATACAGAGAAAAAAACGAGTGCAGAGTTCAGGAGTGCACTGCATAAAGAATGCAGGGCTCAGCTGTGCCCATCTATGCAGCCTGACCAGTGCCCAGCAATGCAGACTCACCAGTGCCCCCCTCACCACCACACCTTCACCCCATGGTCACTCACCAATCAAAGTTGATAACATGTGGGAGGCAGCGATCGGCTGCTCTTCTATGTCTCCAGGTTGCGGATCTCCTTGGGGCTTGTAGTTCTTTTCCTTAAGCCCTGTACACACGACCAGTTTTTCTGCCAGGAAAACTGCCAGGAGAGCTTTTGGCCGAGAAAACCGGACGTGTGTATGCTTCCTCGCAGTTTTCCCGTCAGAAAAACAGCCAGGAATTCTGGCGGGAAAATAGAGAATCTGCTCTCTATTTTCCTTTCGGGATTCCCGGCGTTTTTTTTTTTCACCAGATCCACTACTTTCCTATGGGAAACACTGCGAGGTAGTGCTGATGGAGCTTACACACAGCCGGGATTCCCAGGCAAAGCTCCATGGCAGTTTTCCTGGACTTTTATACAGCCTCGAGCATGTGTACAGGGCTTGAGTCTATACAGTGGAGAGCGGAGGGGCCTCTGACCTGAGCATGCATCAGCAGGAGTGTACAAGCAGAGTGATTTACAATTCTGTCTGCCTGTTTAGATGTTGAGTTTTGAAAGCAGCGACAAGCCTGCTGATCTCACAGGTTTTCTAATCCGACAGAACATCACTGCTTTCAAAACTCAACATCTAAATAGTCAGACAGAATTGTAAATACTGTATTCACGATATAAGCTGAGTTTACTGGGTGTAACAAGATGTCCGCTTCCCGCCTTCTCGCTGTATGTTTACTGTGGCCGCCGAGGGTGGGGTGTAGCAAGATGGAGGCGACGGAACATCACTTCCGTTACACATTCTGATGAAACACCAGTCTATCGCCTAGGGTTGCCACTTTTTAATCAAGCCAAACCCAAACACTTTAGTAGCGCACAGCAGGTGGACTGAAACCTGGACACATGATTCAAAACCCGAACTGTCTGACAGATGGCAACCCTACTATCGCCTCTACTTCTCATATAAAGTAATGAGAAGTCAGTTTCTAGGGTCAGCACGCAGTGTGTGTAATACAGAGACCCCACCAGGAGAGACTACAAGGAAAGCTGGTATGCTTGGACTTGTAGTTCATACACAGAATCCTCCATAGAGGTCTATGGGGACATGCTGGGACTTGTAGTTCATACACAGAGAATCCCCCATAGAGGTGTAGTGTCCTGCTCCTGTTGAACAGGCGCTGCTGTAAATTTATTGGGGGTCTGAGCTTTTGGTAGATCATAAGCTTAATACATTTCATTGAAAAAGTATTCATACCCCATTACATTTTCCACATTTTGTCATGTTACAACCAAAAATATAAATGCATTTTATTGGGATTTTATAGACCAACACAAAGTGGCACATAGTTGTTAAGTGGAAGGAAAATGATAAATGGTTTTCAACATTCTTTACAAATAAATATGTGAAAAATGTGGCGTGCATTTGTATTCATCCCCCTTTACTCTGATACCCCTAACTAAAATCTAGTGGAACCAATTGCCTTCAGAAGTCACCTACTTAGTAACTAGAGTCCACCTGTGTGTAATCTAATCTCAGTATAAACACAGCTGTTCTGTGAAGCCCTCAGAGGTTTGTCAGAAAACGAACCTTAGCGAACAAATAGCATCATAAAGGCCAAGGAACACACGAGACAGGTCAGAGATAAAGTTGTGCAGAAGTTTAAATCAGGGTTTGGTTATAAAAAAATATCCCAAGCTTTGAACATCTCACGGAGCACTGTTCAATCCATCATCGGAAAATGGAAAGAGTATGGCACAACTGCAAAGAGATTGGGACTCTAGCTTGTAGCCCCTGGACACCATGTCTCTTAACCAAGCTTCTGAGATGCCTGCTGACCAGGTGACTACAATGTCCAACAGACGTCTCCCACACTTTGGAAAATGGGAAACTCCCTTAGGATGTTTAAGAGGACCTGTCTGCAGGTTTGCGAGATTTAAGGGCCCAAGGCTTGTGATTGAACCGGGTCCCTAGGAAGGTCTATATATACAGGAAGGAAGGTGGGTGTATACAGCTATATATACACCCACCATCTTCATACCTCCCAACCGTCCCGGATTTCGCATGAATGCCCCGCGATTCGCGTTAATTCAGGACATTCAATCCATGTCTAGCTTAGGACCACGGACGGCACTGAGACGGATGGTGCTGCCTAGCTAAGTTATTAGTTCACCCGTCTGGTCCGTCAGGCCATGCTCTCTGAGTGGTGGGAAACCGGAAGTGACGGTTCCGCTGAAAAAAGTCCCGCCTACCATCCTCCGGACCCACCGATCACAAACAAGTAACAGGCTGGAATGAATGAATCAATGTAGAGTGGGGAGTGTTTACACTCCAAAGACCACCCAATGAAGCTTTTCAGCTGCAATCACCTAATTGTAACAGTCAAGCTTCTAATGAACAGAGCACTTTATGCAATAAGATATGTCGCTTTAACTGACAATTGCGCAGTCGTGCGACGTACCACCAAAACCAAAATTTCCGTCCTTTTTTTCCCACAAATAGAGCTTTCTTTTGGTGGTATTTGATCACCTCTGCAATTGAATTTTTTTGCACTATAAACAAAAGAAGAGCGACAATTTTGAAAACAAATCTATATTTTTTACTTTTTATTATAATAAATATACCCTGAAAAATATATTAACCACTTGCTTACTGGGCACATAAACCCCCTTCGTGCCCAGGCGAAATTTCAGCTTCCGGCACTGCGTCGCTTTAACTGACAATTGCGCGGTTGTGCGACGTGGCTCCCAAACAAAATTGGCGTCCTTTTTTTCCCCACAAATAGAGCTTTCTTTTGGTGGTATTTGATCGCCCGTGCGGTTTTTATTTTTTGCGTTATAATGAAAAAAAGAGCGACAATTTAAAAATATATATATATTTTTTACTTGTTGCTATAATAAATATCCCATTTTTTTTTTTTTTTATATTTTTTTTTCTCAGTTAAGGTCGATACGTATTCTTCTACGTATTTTTGTAAAAAAAAAAAAAAAAATCACAATAAGTGACTGCTTTGCGCAAAAGTTATAGCACCTACAAAATAGGGGACATAATTATGATTTTTTTTTTTATATTTTTTTTTTTTACTAGTAATGGCGGCGATCTGCGATTTTTATTGGGACTGCGATATTGCGACGGACACATCGGACACTTTTGACACATTTTTGGCGCCATTCACATTTATACAGCGACCAGTGCTATAAAAATGCACTAATTACTGTATAAATGTGACTGGCATTGAAGGGGTTAACACTAGGGGGTTAAATGTATTGCCTGGGTGTGTTCTGACTGTGTGGGGGGAGGGGGGTGACTGGGGGAGGTGATCGATGCTGTCTCCCTATGTACAAGAGAAACAGCATCTGTCACCTCACTGACAGGACGTGAAGCTCTCACCGACGATCGCGTGTACCTGACGGACATCGCGGCCGCCGGGTACACGCATCGGATCCTCGGTGATGCGTCGGGACTGTTTTTCACCCTGTGGCACGCGCGGGGAATTACAAGCAAATCACGTCCAAAGACGTGACCCCGGCGCCTCAGGTCCGCGCTGTTCACGTATTTTGTCAATAACGCGGACCTGAAGTGGTTAAAAAAAACATTTTTTTTCCCCAGTTTACAGCCGATATGGATTCTTCTACATATTTTTGGTAAAAAAAAAAAAATCGCAATAAGCGTATATTGATTGGTTTGCGCAAAAGTTATAGGGCCAGATTCAGAAAGACTTACGTCGGCGTATCTCCAGATACGCTGCCATAATTTCAAATGTGAGCCGTCTTATCTTTGCACCGATTCACAAAGCGAGATACGCCGAAAAACATGGCTTCAGTAATAACTTGCCTACGCCAGGGTATCGTGGGCGCATAGTTACGCTGGACGCATTACAATTTTTAAAACTACAGTGCTCATATTGCGAAAGACTCGTTAATTCGCAATCCGAGGTTTCACTGTATTTACAATTCTGACGGTTTAGATGTTGATTTTTGAAAGCCTTCTAATTTCACAGGTTTTCTAATCCAACAGAACACCACTGCTTTCAAAAATCAACATCTAAACAGTCAGACAGACCTGTAAATACTGTATTTTATGACATGAGCTGTTGAAAATAACAGTGAAATGTATAACTCTGTTGGGTATAAGTGCCCAGTGGTCAAAAAAAATAGTTTGCGAAAGAAAACTGCACAAAGTTTAGTAAAGATGCACAGACTAGTGCAGCAATCTACTCCAGCCAATCAGACTTCAGATCACAGGAAGATGACTGCGGATCCGTTCCCATGAAAGACTCCAGTCCCTCCACGTTACACAGCGGCGCTCGAATTATATTCCATTAGCCGGTAGGTGGCGCTACGAACGCAGCTCGGCTTCAGAACGTCACTCTATGGCTGGGCGCTCTATAATCCGGAAAGCTCTATGATGGCCTCTCGCTGCACTTCCTGTTGATGTGTTTCCGGCTTCTAGTGCTGAGATCAGCGCTGAGAGAAGATGGTGCTGCTAGAGAGTGAGCAGGTGAGAGACACACCTGGATATGAGTGAGAGAGGTACCGCGGTACCGAGCAGTCACTAGTCGGGGAGGGTGAGCTGTAGTGGGCATGGTGATGGAATTAATGGGCAGTGTGCCTCCAGACATCGCGTGTACTGTGAGAACTCGGGGGCTGCTACATATTTCAGCACATGATTATGGGAAGCGTGTATGAGAAGTACAAGAGAACGTTCACAGGAGTACAGTACAGCTTAGAGCCATACAATACACACAGCAATCCATCTATCTATCATAGAACATTGTGTTCCATATCCTTCCAGTGAGGGGGGGGGGGGGGGTATAATATAATGGTGAGGATTATGTGGCAGCCAGGCCCAAGAATTTCCTAAAAGTCTGATTGTAATTTAGATTAAGAAATGACTTCCCTTCAGTGTGAGGTGTTCCCTGTGCTTGGCTGCTGCTTTAGGCCGACCACAGATGGATCGAATTTCTTCAGGGGTTGAAGGAAAAACGCTTGATTTCCCCATCAACACAGACCGTATGGTGGGAGCCGTCCCCACTGGGAGATGACAGTGATGATCGCCAGTAAAACCCAGCAGGCTAGTTGTACCCAAGTTGTTTGATTACATTTCTACATTCAGCCCACCCATACACGGTTTGTATCTCGGCTTGTTCCTGCCCAAGCAGCATTAGAAATGCCCTTTAAGAAGCCATGCCTGCGGGACCTGCAGACCCGATGTCTGCCAGTGTCACAAAGAGGCAGAACAGGGCGATGCCTATGTAAACAAGGCATTTCCTTGTTCTGCCTAGTGACAGGAAACTGGGAGCAGTGATCGCTGTCGTGTCACTGGTAGTCCGTCCCCCACACAGTTAGAATCACTCCCTAGGACACACTAAACCCTTTTCTCGCCCCCTAATGGTTAACCACTTTACTGCCATTTAAACAGTAATCGGTGCATTTTTTTTTTTTAGCACTGGTCGCTGTATAAATGATAGTGGTCCCAAAATAGCATGGAAAGTGTCCGATGTGTTCGCCACAATGTCGCAGTCCCGAGAAAAATGGAAGATTCCCGCCATTACTATCAAAACAAAAAAATATTAAAAAAAACGCCATAAAACTATCCCCCTATTTTGTAGACGGTATAACTTTTATTCAAACCATTCAATATACGCTTATTGCGATTTTTACAGAAACTGCTTAAACTGAAGATTTTTTTTTTGGGGGGGTATTTATTATAGCAAAAAGTAAAAAAAATTGCTTTTTTTTTTCAAAATTGTCGCTGTTTTATTTATAGCGCAAAAAAAATAAATCGCAGAGGTGAGCAAATACCACCAACCAGGGCTCGACAAAATCCGGGTGCCAGGTCGCACTTGCGACAAGAAATTGTGACCTCGTGCCCGCCGGTAATTGAATGCGGGGCGGGGGACGTGGGGGCACGCGGAGGCATAGGATCCTGTGTCTCCGTGCGCCCCCACTTCCACACGATCGCAGCCGGTAATTTAAAGTGGTAGTATACTCTATATTACCACTTACAGGTAAGCCTATAGTAAAAAGCCTATAGTAAAAAGGTAAGCCTATAGTAAAAAGAATATAGTATAAAGAATATCTCCTAAACCTGTACGGTTTAGGAGATTTTCCCCCCGCAATGCGCCGCTGATTGCAGCGAGTATCCTCGGCGAAAGGACCGGCAGCCGCCGGACCTTGCCGAATTGAAGTCTCCTGTACGCATGGGCGCATGGGCGGGTGTGACGACATCACCGCTCCAGCCAATCACAGTGCTGGAGCGGCGATACTCGGAAGACACACCGGAGCAAGATGACATCTTGCTCGGCGTGGACCAGGTAAGTGCTCTTCCCCTCGTTCCAAGGTAAGTATTTGGTGTGTGGTGCATACTAGCTGATTATGCCTTTTGCCTTTCAGATGGGGGGAAAAAAAAATTTCAATAGCGGGTATACAACCGCTTTAAGCCACGGCTTTGCAGCCTTGTGAAGGCCCAAGCTTCTTTCTGTGACCTGGCGCCATCTGGTGGTGGCCGTTGGCATTACAAGTAAAACAGCCGTTCTAATGTGTTTTTTTTTTTTTTTGTACTGTTTTCACTGCCATCTCCTTCCCTCCAATTAGAATCCCCAAATATTATGTTTGTTTTTTATTCGAACACCCTAAAGAATAAAATGACGGTCATTACAATACTTTATGTCACACCGTATTTGCGTAGTGGTCTTACAAGCGCACTTTTTTTGGGAAAAAATAAACTTTTTTTCAATTAAAAAATAAGACGACAGTAAAGTTATCCCAATTTTTTTTTATATTGTGAAAGATGATGTTACGCAGAGTAAATTGATACCCAACATGTCACGCTTCAAAATTGCATCGTGAAATGCCGACAAACTTTTACCCTTTAAAATCTCCATAGGCGACAGGTTGCATGTTTTGAGTTACGGAGGAGGTCTAGGGCTAGAATTATTGCTCTCGCTCTAACGATTGCGGCGATACCTCACTTGTGTGGTTTGAATACCGTTTACATATGTGGGCGCTGCTCACGTATGTGTTCGCTTCTGCGCTCGAAGAGCTCGATGGAACGCGTTTTCTGGCTCCTAGATTCCAAGCAAACTTGTCAAACCCTGCCACCAACAGAAAGCTATATTTGTTGGGGGGAAGAAAGGACATCAATTTTGTTTGGGTGATAGTTACTAAAACCTCATAAAAACTCTCCATGGAGGGGAGTGCACAAGAGGGGAAATGGGGTAAATTCAGGTTCCTTGGGGCCTAAGACATGACTTTTCATGATATCTGATGTTATAGGATCTCCGTTCCCAACTAGTCCCCCCCCCCCCCCCCTAGGAATCACAGCTTTGTATATGTCTGCTCACGTTGTATTTCATGTATACCTTACATGTATTTTCAGTTTCTGACTGAACTGACGAGGTTATTCCAGAAGTGCCGCACATCCGGAAGTGTGTTCATAACACTAAAGAAATGTAAGTATGGACTGTCTGAGGATCCCAACTTATTAATTATGATTTATTAACTTAACCTAAAAATGAATATATTGAAGTTTAAATCTAATGACTGCTTTAATTTAGGATTTTATTTTTTCCTTTATTTTCACCTGGTGATCTTGTCAGTAACACACTTTGTCAGGACAACAGAAACAAGATAGGAGTGTATGGATTACCACCCTTCTATTACTGTCTATAACATAGAGGAAGTGTGCTGTAGTCCCCAGAGCCAACCGAGAACATTGGAATTGATAGACATGCAGCCCAAGTAGAGCGCACAGTAAATTATCATGTTACAAGATTTATGGCAGGATCAAGAGATCTATTTTTAACTTGTCAATTAGATCTATCAAAACACTCAATAGCTTATTTAAAGCCAATCTCAATATTTTAGTGCAGTTTAAATAGTTGTTTCTTTGGACCTAGCTGGTCCAAACACATTATTTCCTTTACTAACAGATGCACTGGCAGTGAGCATTGTATAAACTGTATGTAGCCTCTGCTTCACTGGTAAAACAAAAACCAGACGGAACACACAAATTGCTTTATTGAAGAAATTAAATGGATGTTTACTCACAAATGGTACATAACACGCTCAACAAAGTAGGGCAGCACAGTGGTTCAGAGGTTAGTGCTTTCACCTTGCAGCACTAGGACCTTTGCTTCAAATCACAACCACGGCACTACCTACCTGGAGTTTGCATGTTCTCCCTATTCCTGCATGGGTTACCTCCAGATACTCCGGCTTCCTTCCACACTCCAAAGACATGCTGGTAGGTTTATTGGCTCCTGTCTAATTTGGCCCTTGTATCTATATGTATAAATGTGAGTTAGGGACTTGTTACATAGTGGGTGAGGTTGAAAAAGACACAAGTCCATCCTATGTGTGTGATTATAATCTCCGGGGACTCAAGTGCATGCATAATATATATGTAAAGCACTGCGTAAACTGATAGTGCTATAGAAGTACCTGTAATATAGTCCACAGTGACCCGCACACGCTGGTCCACTTCGCCAGTCTCAGCATTAAATAGACACGTCCAATGGCTGATGCATTTCAAGGGTAGGTACCCTCTTCAGAGCCAATCTCTATGCTGAGATTGGTGCAGTGGGTCACTGTGGACAATGATGAGCTTGCTATTATGTCCTGTTTGTGAGTACCCCTTTAACGGCATGACCCCGGCTTGAAACTGCACAGCTTGCCCTTTCAAGATGGCAAATGCGCCGTTAAAGGTGTCACTAGGGGAAATTTTAAATTCTCGGAGGCCGTGTAGGTCTCTGAGATATTACAAGCACCTACAGGTAAGCCTTACCTGTAGGTGCTTACACAGAGAGGTGTGCAACTCACATTAAAAGGTGTCCTTCCGAGCATCTAGTGCAGGGGTCCTCAAACTATGGCCCTCCAGTTGTTCAGGAACTACAATTCCCATCATGTCTGTGAATGTCAGTTTTACAATGCCTTATGGCACTTGTAGTTCCGCAACAGCTGGAGGGCCATAGTCTAGTGGGGTAGATTCACTAAAACTGGTACAGCTGTCCATGGTAACAAATCAGCTTCTTCTTGTTCAGTTATGGTTTGGTAATAAAACCTGGAAGCTGATTGGTTTCTATGCAGAGTTTATTTATGCACTTTCCAATTTTAATAAACAGCCCTCAGTATGTCCAGCATGTAATACATAGCCAGCGTGCGCTCCACAAGGAGAAAACCAAAAATTGTAAGTGGTGTATGTCCCAAGCTCCGCCTTGATGCATTTCACCCAATGACTAGAGCGTCTTACAGTTTTATCCTTCTGTAAGCTCCATGTTGAATGTGCCCAGAGCTTACACGGAAGTGTAGAAGGAGGTTCCAGTGCATTTTTGGAGGTCACATGCTCTTCCTGCACCCAGAAGGACCATGTATTTACTGAGGGAGGGTAGGTGAGTTCCTGCAAGGAACCTTGTCGCTGTAAATTGGAAGTTGACAGATTCTCTTTAAGAAAGTTGAGGAATACTAATGTAACTGACCCGATGGCAACATTCCCCATGAAACTTGTATGTAAATGTATTGTTTGACAATGAATTTGTAATTCTTGTTTTGTTATCCACATCACACTACATTGATAGGTAGGTGGCTCCATGCTTTGTTGCTTCAGCTTTGTAGTTTACTGCATCTTTTTATTCATTGGAATTGAGTCATCAGTATGATGCTGCTCCATTGTTCAATGAGCAGGGAACACAGCAAAGGACAAAACTGTACTGTAAAAGTTCACATCCTCCCGCACATCCACATCATTCATTCATGGAGATCTGTGAATAAAGAAACTACAAGTCCATCTTCTGTGGTTCTCAATGTATTGCATGAGTGCGCTGATTCTTTTTTCCTAAAAGTGAACATAGTCTTTAATGTAGCTGCCACCCATTTGCTAGTTGGATGCTTGGCGCCTCAAACATAGACCTTCAAGGGGGTGTAAAGGTTTTTTTTTTTTAATAGCTTCATTTAACCCCCCTGGCGGTATTCCTGAGTCTGACTCGGCGTTAGATTTTCATGCTGAGATCGGTAGCCCCGAGTCAGACTCGGGCTCGCCTCGCAGTGTCCACAGGCTTGGTTTACTTATCTTGTTCCTGGATCCAGCGATGCATCCACGCTGTGTGAGCGAGCGGGTGCTCCGTGTGCCGCAGAGCTCCGTTCCTTGCGACGTTCCGACGCACGGGGGCAGAGAACGGCGCCATATTCAAAAAAGTAAACAAACACATTACATACAGTATACTGTAATCCTGCATGTCCTTTTATATAATAAAAGCTGTTCTTTCTCTCTGCAAACTGTAGATTGTCCATAGCAACCAAAAGTGTCCCTTTATGTCCAAAATGGTTTTAGAGCAGCTAAAAAACAGCGATAATAAATTATAATCACTTGCAGAATTTAGCGATAGCGATTTGTGGGGAAATTCGTCATAAAAAAAAAAGACAGCGACAATTCTGCAACTGAGCAAATTTCAGTGATTTTGATTTGATTACATTATTGAATAATTTTTACTATAATTATATTATTTGTTATAATTATTTATTATTTTATAATTTAAAAAAAAAATGTCATACCCGGACTGTTGTTTGGTCAGATTTAAGTGAGTTATTCCTAAGAATTGCAGGCCTACAGTATAAAACGCCAAATTTCCTTGAAAATAATGGTACCGCTTTCAGCACCTAAAATCTGAAAGAATCATACCGCCAGGGAGGTTAAGCCAGTGCATTGTAGGTTCACTTACCTTTTCCTTTGATTTCCCTTCTAAATGTTTTTTTTTTCTTTGTCTGAATTTCTCACTTTCTGTTCTTCCTCAGTAAGCTGTTCTGGCTGACTAACCCCCATGGATGATGGGGGCAAGCTTACTGAGGAGAACCCACAATGCACTAACTTAAAGGAAACTATTAACAAAATAAGAAACAAACCTTTTACAACTTTTTATTTTATTTACTCTTTATTATAAAGGCCAATATAAACACGTTCATATAGTGCGAAGTCATAAACCTTTATACTCTAAACAATTATTCCCCCCCCCCCAGTTCCCTACGCCTTCATAATTCCTCCATGTTCCTGGCCCCCTAAACTCCCGCCATTTCCCCCATATATTCTGAAATCTCTCCAGTGAGTCCTCTTGTATGGTGAATATTTGACTCTTATTGTTACAACCCAGAACTAACATTTTTAAATTGAAGTAATTTTTCGTGCTCTATTTTCTACAGATGATGGCCGGACAAAACCAATCCCCAGTAAGAGCCATGCAGAAAGTTTTGAACCAGCTGATAACAAATGCCTTTTGAGAGCTACAGATGGAAAGAAAAAAATCAGCACAGTGGTAGGTGAACTGTCAAATGGGCATAGGATGAAGCCCACATTGACGTATCTTCTCACAGGTTTATTTTCTATTTCCAACAGGTCAGTTCTAAAGAAGTCAACAAGTTTCAGATGGTAAGTAATGACAAACCATGCAAATATTGTTGAAGCAGGTAATAAGGCTGAACTACACAGAGGACTTTCAGTGTTGAGCCGTGAGGAGACATTACCAGCACATCTCTTCAGGGTATAAAGAGTAATGGGGCAAACTCCAGGCAAAAAAGGATTGGGGCACTATTTGGGTAACAATACCATACCTCTAAGGTGTGTCCCACTCATGGCTGCTGGAGTCATTCACTCCTTGATGTAAGAGACGAGCTCCTGAAACTGACGGCGAGCCACTTGTTCTGCAGCTCCTCTGTTAATAGGAGTCTTGTATTATTTTCAAAGAAATATAAATCCACCTGTGATTGGACAAGGGATGCCCACTCTCAACCTGCTAAATTCAGATTTTTATTTTTATTTTTTTTTAAACCTCAGAGTTTACAGAAGCCATAATTGTGTGTATTTTACCACTTCCATAACCTGTATAAACCCACGTGTAACTACTCTGTAAACCTTTATTTACTCCCTTTGGTCTGTTTTGGTATTTGAAAGGGGGATATGTTTTGTAGTCTCTCAACACTTCCTGGCCTGGGGTGACAACCCTACTGCTCTATAGATGCAGTATGGTGAGTAAGCATTGTCATCCTAGGACAAGTGTTGCAGGCAAGATCACCAGATGAAAAAGGGGAAACTAATGCAGCCACCACATCAAAGGACTGGTTAGCTGCAATATAGTTGCATAGTTAATCTGGTTGAAAAAGTCAGTCCAGTTCAACAGAGAAAAAAAAACAGTATTTCTTTCTCGTACATCACGGGACACAGAGCGGCATATTCATTACTATATGGGTTATATGGAGTACCTTCAGGTGTGGACACTGGCAATCTCAAACAGGAAGTCCCCTCCCTATATAACCCCCTCCCCTAGAGGGAGTCCCTCAGTTTTTTCGCCAGTGTCTTAGGTGTTGGTCACGGAATAGCTTTGCTCCACATCCTTGGGATTAAGGGCGGGCTAACCGGATCTGTCCAAGGAGCCTCAGTGCCAAAGTGGACAGTACCCGGGCCCCAAACCGTGGGGTTTTGCCTATAATGCTCCTCTTTGGAGGGCTGGACCCTGGGCCCAGGACTTGGAGTTCATAAAGACCATAAGTTCCTGTTTGCCAGGGTGCTATATAGGTCCAGGACAGTGGGTACCTTCATAGGACCCCAGGGCCTGAAGGTCTATTACGCTACCCACGGAGATGGGAGAAGATTGGATCGTTTTGCTAGACAAACATCCTGCAGCATGGAGCAGGTAAGAGGGGAGCCTGCGGGACTTGGTTCGACAGCAGGCTCTCCGGGGTAACCTAAAAGGGGGGTAGCCTAAGTATGCTCTGCATTGGCAACCTTGCTCACTATGTCTGAGAAAGACAGGATGATCCCATTTCCCCCATCACTAGGTTCCCCTGTCTAAGAATGGTGTTGCTAGCTACCTGCTGCTTTCTTCCTAGGACTGGTAAGGATCCCTAGGGGGCCTTTTGGAGAGTCCTACCTGGCCGGGGGTTTAAATCTGCCGCCTGATACTGCAGTCCTGGGTCTCCAGCAGCGCGGCTCCTCCATGTTCCTCCTGCTCCGGCATACGCGCGCGTGCGCGCGCACGTCTTATAGACGTTTTTCGCGCCGTTCGGAGAGGAGGGCGGGGGGGGGGCGTGCCTGCAGCGTCATACAGGGGCGCGCCTTGTGCTGTTATAGATCAGCAGGCATTTTCAGTGCTCAGTCTGAGGCTGATCTCAAAGGGAGAGGACGCAGAGCGGCAGAACAGTGACTCCCGGTGGCGGAAGAGGGGTAGTACATGCTGGACTTTGTTCCAATGCCTTTTTGTTAAGCCAAGAAATTCCCCTTTTTGCAGCAGGTTGGAGGCTGGCAAACTAAGTTTGGGGTCGCTGTATGTTTGAAAAAAAAAAAAAAAAAGAAAGAGACTTATATATATTTAAAAAAAAAAAAAAAAAAAACATACGGGGCCCCATCAGTTTTTGGGCATTAGTGATCTATTGTCCCCTAAGCTCTAGTTTTGTACTCCTGGCCACTACAGTCTGTTGTTGTTGGCGGAGTCCCTCGATTTTGTATTATGGCTTCCAAAGGTTCGGGGTCAAAGGGTACAAAAAAGACCAAAAAACAAAGGGGTTCCCCCTCTGATTCTGATGATATGCCGATACTTTCCCCGCAACTTATTCCCATAAAGGTCGCCTTGGATGAGCCATTAGGGGGGTCTGGTGCGGAGGCTGGCCCAGATCAGCCCAGCCCTGTGTTTATCACAGAGGAGATGCTAGCTGTATCCCTAGGGGGGCTAGAAGAGAGAATAGCAGCATTGATCGCTAGAGCTATTCCTGGCAAGAAACGGGTTAGATCCCCATCACCAAGAGGTGTATCCTCAGATGCTGAAATTCTCTCTCCGGAGGAATTGGAATCGCAGGAGGATCAACTAGACCTGAACCAAGAGGGTTCAGGGATTGAGGGATCTACCTCTGAGGAACCATTTTCAGACTCCCAGACAGAGAGACTGTGGGTGCAGTCTTTGACGGACATGGTCCGCTCGGCATTTAGTTTACCATTGCCAGAGCCTCAGGTTCCTCCGGTATCCTCTCTGGGCTCTTTGAAAGCTCCGTTAAGCAACGCAGTTTTTCCGGTCCATCCTCTCTTGGAGGAATTGATCTTTCGGGATTGGGTACGGCCGGACAGGATTTTTCTGCCACCGAAGAGATTTGCGGTCATTTACCCCATGGAGGAAAAATTCTCCAAGAGGTGGAGGCTCCCAGTGGTGGATGCAGCCATCTCATGTGTGAATAAATCACTAACTTGCCCGGTGGAAAACATACATATGTTTAAAGATCCGGTTGATAAACGGTTAGAGACACTTTTAAAAGCACCCTTTGCTACGGCAGGAGCAGTGGTGCAGCCAGCGGTGGCTGCGATTGGTGTTTGTCAGGCGTTAAAAGACCAGACAAAGGAAATGTTAAAGGACATGCCTACCCAACAAGCAGAAGAGTTTTCTGACATTCCCAGAGCTCTGTGTTTTGCTGTAGATGCTATAAAGGATTCCATCCAGCAGGCCTCTCGTTTATCACTATGTTTGGTGCACATGAGAAGGCTCTTATGGTTGAAGAACTGGGCGGCGGAGCCCCCATGCAAAAAGCTTCTGGCAGGGTTTCCCTTCCATGGAGGACGACTCTTCGGGGAGGATCTGGATAAATACATTCAGACTATTTCAAGTGGCAAAAGTACCCTTTTACCGGTCAAAAAGACATTCCGGGGTCCTTACATTTAAAAGGCAGCTCTTTCCTGTCTCAGGGCCCTCAAATTCCAGGCAGTATCGACGGCCGCTTGCACGATCCAACGTTAACAGTAGATCGCAGGGACAGGCCCCTGGGGGTAAGAGGCCATGGTATCGCAAGCCGACAAAGACAGCCCCTAAGTCTGCCTTATGAAGGGGCGCCCCCACTCTCGCGGGTGGGGGGAAGGCTTTGTTTCTTCTCAGAAGTTTGGGAAGCCAAGATCCCCGACAAATGGGTCCGGGCGTCTGTAACCGCAGGCTACAGACTGGAGTTTCTAAACTTTCCTCCGCCTCATTTTCAAGAGTCAAGGCTACCAAAGGATCCAGCAAGGAAGGCCTCGATGCTGGCAGCTTTGGATCACCTGCTTTGCCAGGACGTAATAATAGAGGTGCCAGCCCAAGAGCAAGGGCTAGGTTTCTATTCCAATCTCTTTGTCATACCAAAGCCCAACGGCGATGTCAGGCCAATCTTGGACCTAAAGAGGTTAAACGGTTACCTAAGGGTTCGTTCCTTCCGGATGGAATCCATCCGGTCAGCAGCCGCCGCGCTTCAGAGGGACGATTTTCTGGCTTCCATAGACATAAAGGATGCTTACCTTCATGTACCAATCTTTCAGTCGCATCAAAGATTTTTACGCTTCGCGGTGGGGCAGCGACACTTCCAATTCAGGGCGCTCCCCTTCGGGCTAGCCACGGCCCCCCGGGTATTCACGAAGATCCTAGCCCCAGTTTTGGCCAATCTAAGGATCCAAGGGGTCACAGTTCTAGCATACTTGGACGACCTTTTAATCATAGATCACTCACGGCCGGGTCTGCAACAGGCAGTAAACCTCACGGTTCGGTACCTCGAAGGATTCGGCTGGGTCCTAAACCGGGGAAAGTCAGCGTTCCAGCCTACAAAGCAGTTGGAATACCTCGGCATGAGGTTAGACACAGAACAGCAAAGGGTGTTCCTGCCCCTTGTAAAGATCGAGGCTATCAAGGGGTTGGTTCAGTTGGTTCTAAGCAAGAAAAAACCAACTATTCGCCTGTGTATGCGATTACTAGGCAAGCTAGTGGCCACGTTCGAGGCAGTACCATACGCTCAGATCCACACTCGCGTCCTACAGGCAGCCATTCTAGCAGCCTGGGGCAAGAGAGCACATGCCTTAGAGTCCCCTTTGACGCTATCATCAAGGGTCCGACAAAGCCTGGCCTGGTGGTTGAACCCTCAGAATCTTCTAAAGGGAAGATCCTTCAGCCCTGTTGTCTGGAAGGTAGTTACCACAGACGCCAGCCTGGCAGGCTGGGGGGCGGTCTTCGAGGGGTTCTCTCGCCAGGGAACTTGGGTGAAAACAGAGAGGCAGCTCCCCATCAATATCTTGGAGATCAGAGCTGCTCGCCTAGCCCTTCTGGCATGGACCTCCAGATTACAGGGGTTCCCGGTGAGAATCCAGTCAGACAATGCCACAGCGGTGGCATACATAAACCACCAAGGGGGAACCAGGAGTCAGACCGCTCAGAGGGAGGTGAGCTTGATTTTTCAGTGGGCAGAGGTTCATGTACCCTGCATTTCGGCGATATTCATTCCCGGAGTGGACAACCTGCAGGCAGACTTCTTAAGTCGCCAGATTCTGTCGCCAGGGGAGTGGTCTCTGCATCCCCAGGTCTTTCAGACAATCTGCCAGAGGTGGGGAATGCCAGACGTAGATATAATGGCATCCAGGTTCAACAAGAAACTAGACAGGTTCGTGTCTCGAGCGAGGGACCCTATGGCCTGCGGAACCGATGCGTTGGTTTGCCCTTGGCATCAATTCAAACTTCTATATGCATTCCCTCCGCTACAGTTACTTCCTCGTCTGTTGCGCAGGATCAGAGTGGAGCACAAGCCAGTCATTCTAGTAGCTCCAGCTTGGCCCCGGAGGACATGGTACTCACTAGTCCTGAAGATGGCAGTGGGAGACCCTTGGACTCTTCCTCTACGACCAGACCTACTCTCACAAGGCCCGATCCTCCATCCTACATTACAACGTCTAAATTTGACGGCCTGGAGGCTGAATCCCTGATTCTCAGGGGTAGAGGTCTGTCTAGGCAGGTAATTCCTACCCTGATTAGGGCTAGAAAGCCGGTCTCCAGGGTGATTTTTTACAGGGTGTGGAGGAACTACGTAGGCTGGTGTGAATCCAAAAGATGGAATTCCCGCAAATATACCATTGATAGGGTGTTAAGTTTTCTCCAGCTAGGAGTGGATAAAGGCCTGGCACTAAGCACAATCAAGGGACAGATCTCAGCTCTGTCAGTGTGGTTTCAGAGGCCGCTGGCCACCCACTCGCTGGTAAAGACCTTCTTACAGGGGGTCTTGCGTATTAATCCTCCTGTCAAGTCACCAATTTGTCCATGGGACTTAAATCTTGTCCTGTCCACTCTACAGAAACAACCCTTTGAGCCGTTGGCTGAGATTCCTTTAGTTTTACTGACAAGAAAGTTGGTTTTCTTGGTCGCCATAGTTTCGGCCAGGAGAGTGTCAGAATTAGCAGCCTTATCGTGTAAGGAACCATATCTCGTTCTACATAAGGACAGGGCAGTTCTCCGGCCCCATCCTTCCTTTCTACCAAAGGTTATATCCAATTTTCACTTGAACCAGGATTTGGTACTTCCATCCTTCTTTCCGAAACCCACATCTAGAAAGGAGGGGTTGCTGCATACCTTGGATATTGTCCGGGCCATGAAGGCCTATCTTAAAGCTACAGAAAAGATCCGGAAAACAGATGTGTTGTTCGTTCTACCAGATGGCCCCAAGAAGGGGCAGGCAGCTGCAAAATCCACCATCTCGAGATGGATTAGACCAGGGATCTCCAAACTACGGCCCTCCAGTTGTTCAGGAACTACAATTCCCATCATGCTTAGTCATGTCTGTGAATGTCAGAATTTTACAATGCCTCATGGGAAATGTAGTTCCGAAACAGCTGGAGGGCCGTAGTTTGGAGATCCTTGGATTAGACAATTAATCATTCAAGCCTACGGTTTGAAGAGGTTGCCCCCTCCGTTGTCGGTAAAGGCCCATTCTACCAGGGCCATGGGCGCCTCCTGGGCAGCACACCATCAGATCTCTATGGCTCAGATATGCAAGGCGGCGACGTGGTCATCAGTCCACACGTTTACAAAGTTTTATCAACTAGACGTGAGAAGGAATGCGGATTCTGCCTTTGGACAGGCAGTACTACAGGCTGCAGTTTAAGATCCTCGGGATCAGGGGCACCCTTGGTTGTAAAAAAGAAAAAAAAAAAAAAAAAAAAAATTTCTTGACTAAGTTGGAATTATTATTATTATTTGAGTATACCTCTAAATTGAATCCTTCTTTGGAAGGTGTCTCCCTCCCCTCATTAAAGCATTGCTTTCGGACATCCCATATAGTAATGAATATGCCGCTCTGTGTCCCGTGATGTACGAGAAAGAAAAAGGGATTTTTAAATACAGCTTACCTGTAAAATCCTTTTCTTGGAGTACATCACGGGACACAGAGCTCCCACCCCTCTTTTGGGTGACCATTTTGGGAGGCATACTGCTTGCTACAAAACTGAGGGACTCCCTCTAGGGGAGGGGGTTATATAGGGAGGGGACTTCCTGTTTGAGATTGCCAGTGTCCACACCTGAAGGTACTCCATATAACCCATATAGTAATGAATATGCCGCTCTGTGTCCCGTGATGTACTCCAAGAAAAGGATTTTACAGGTAAGCTGTATTTAAAAATCCCTTTATTTTTATTACAGGTATTTATAAAAGACAACAATTTAAGCAGCACTTCACATATATTGTGTACATTCACATCAGTCCCTGCCCTCATGGAGCTTACAATCTATCGTGCCTACCTCGCATGCGTACAGTAAATACAGATAATTTTACCAACTTTTGAGTAGACAGAGGAAACCCGCACAGGGAGAACATGCAAACTCCATGCAGGTAGTGTCGTGTTTTTGATTCAAACCTGTATTTTTAACCCCCCTGCCGGTAAACCCGAGCGCGACTCGGGTTGGACTTTTCAGGTAAATAGCGATATCCACGAGTCGCGCTCGGGGTCAATATGCAGAGCCTGCAGCGCGCGCTGGCTTACCTTGGATCCAGGCGGGGTACTGTACTTACCTTGTCCCTGGATCCAGCGATGCATCCCCGCTGTGTGAGCGAGTGGCGTCCTCCATTCGACTCACACAGTGCCCGCGCGCCGCCGATCTCCGTTCCCTGCGACGTAACGGCGCACGGGGGCGGAGACCGGCGGCAAATTCAAAAAAGTAAACAAACACGTTACATACAGAATACTGTAATCTTATAGATTACAATACTGTATGTAAAAAGTACACACCCCCCTTGTCCCTAGTGGTCTGCCCAGTGCCCTGCATGTTCTTTTACATAATAAAAACATTTTTTTTGTGCCTGCAAACTGTAGATTGTCCATAGCAACCAAAAGTGTCCCTTTTATGTCAAAAGTGATTTTAGAGCAGCTAGAAAACAGCGATAATAAATGATAATCACTTGCAGAATTGAGCGATAGCGATTTGTGGGAAAATTCGTCATAAAAAAATAAAAGTAATGACAGCGACAATTCTGCAACTCAGCAAATTTCAGTGATTTTGATTTGATTACATTAGTGAATAATTTTTATTATAATTACATTATTATTTGTTATAATTATTTATAGTTATTTATTATATTATAATTTTATGATTTTGTGTTTCAAACTTTATCATACCCGGGATGTCTACTAGACTCTGGTTTGGACAAATTTAAGCGAGTTATTCCTAAAAATTGCAGGCCTACAGTATAAAACGCAGAATTTCCATGCAAAATAATTGTACCACTTTTGGTACGTAATTCCAGACAGAATCATACCGCCAGGGAGGTTAAATTGTTCTTGGGTTTAGATACACTTTGATTTAAGGGTTAGCTGATTTATTCACTTTCTCTATGATAACCATTCAGCCGCTTTCATTTCTCTCTATACTTGGAGCTACTGTTTTAAAAAAAAATCCTATTCAAGTCATTCTGTGATGCACAGTGGTTAGCACTTCTGTCTAGCAGCACTGGGGGTCATTGGTTTGATTCCCAACCATGACACTACCTGCCTGGAGTTTGCATGTTCTCCCTGTGTCTGCACGGGTTTCCTCCCCACACTCCAAAGACATGCGTGTAGATTAATTGTCTCCTGTCTAAACTGGCCCTTAGTATGTATAAAAGTCGGGGACATTAGATTGTAAGCTCCTTGAGGATAAGGGACCGATGTGAATGCACAATATATAATGGACGGTGCTATAGAAGTACCTGTAATACAATGCAGCAGCAAGTAGGGGGTATTCTAATGACATCTGTATTACATCTTATGAAATGTAACCCCTTCCTTCCTTTTTTCTTTTTCCATATACAGGCTTATTCCAATTTACTGCGTGCGAATATGGATGGACTGAAAAAGAAGGATAAGAAAAGTAAAACGAAGAAGAGTAGTGCTGCTCAGTAACAGACTTGGACACTCTGTTATTTAACTCTGTCTGGGATTGTGGAAAACATTGGTGGCCAGAGATGATACACCTGGATGCTTTTATATAAAGGCTTTTCTTCAAGGTGCCCTGCTGCTGCCTATAATTTTTTTTTTTTTCATAATTTGAAGACCTTGTCATTGGGAATACTGTACAGCTTATCCAGTATGGACAAGTTATTTTTTTTTTTCTCCCCCCCCATTGAAATGGGTTACAACATGGTTTGTGTGACCAGTACAAGGATGACTGGGTTGCATTATTTAAAATTCTTATAGATTAGTACAATGGGGTTAAAGTATTGTTTGTGCAGATAACCAAACTGACTTGGTATGTGCCATTGTGGCCAGTGTATAAACTGCCATTCCATCCTTCTCTGGGTGAGAGTGACCGTTCATACGCTACATCGCATGTGTGCTATGGTGGTACAGTTATCTGCATAATTCATAGTGCAGTGGTTTGGCGAGGACTGGCAACACACTGGTGATATTGGTATTCATCTCCACTGTAGAAGCCAGGGTGTGCCGTGTCATGACATAACATTCCTATGGTCCTCTGCACTTGCCTTGTATTAAAGTTGTAGATTGAAAGGCTTGGTACATGAGACAAACTTATTTTCTACAATTCCACACAAGCCAAACAATACAACTGCTCTGGATATGACGGATCAAGTTGTTCGCTTTTTTTTTTTTTTTGGTTATTAAAGTATTGTTTTATTTTAATTTGATTGAATTGTTCACTTCTAATGTTTGACCCGGAAAAATTTGTATATGAAAGAATTAAAAGTGACCTTTACTCTTAATGCTGTTGAGCGCTGTGTTTTGAGAAAATAGAACTGTTTGGGGTCTGCCTTGTTTTAACCACTTGCCTACTGTGCACCTACACCCCCTTCCTGCCCAGACAAAATGTAAGCTTCCGGCACTGCGTCGCTTTAACTGACAATTGCGCGGTCGTGCGACGTGGCTCCCAAACAAAATTGGTGTCCTTTTTTTCCCACAAATAGAGCTTTCTTTTGGTGGTATTTGATCACCTCTGCGGTTTTTATTTTTTGCGCTGTAAACAAAAATAGAGCGTCAATTTTGAAAAAAATTCAATATTTTTTACTTTTTGCTATAATAAATAACCCCAAAAATATATATATAAAAAAATTATTTTTTTCCTCAGTTTAGGCCGATACGTATTCTTCTACATATTTTTGGTTAAAAAAAAAAAATGCAATAATCGTTTATCGATTGGTTTGCGCAAAATTTATAGTATTTACAAAATAGGGGATAGTTTATGGCATTTTTTTTATTTATTTTTTTTACTATTAATGGCGGCGATCTGCGATTTTTTTTTTTTTTTTTTTTTTTTTTTTTTTTTTTTTATTGGGACTGCGACGTTATGGCGGACACTTCGGACACTTTTCTGACATTTTTGGGACCATTTACATCTATACAGTGAATATAGAAAAAATAGAAAAAATAAATTTGTGGCGCACAATCAGTTTGAGCAAGCAACCTAGTCTAAAAATAAAAGTTGAAATAAACATCAATCAGTATAAGTCCATATGGTAACAAAATACTCCGGACAGTCCAGTTTCAGCAGTTGGATAGATGTGGGAACTTAGCGGCAGCACCTGAAGCAGAAGCAAGCCTCTAGAAGAGCCAAAAAAATACAAGAGAGAGATGCGCCAAACTAAGTGCAGTATGTCGTTTTTAATCAGTAGTAAATTGGTACAATAAAGTAACTACTCACAAACATGGAGTAATATAGGCATTGGTGTGGCTATGAGGCCGGGGTCATCATAAGAGGTTCCTCCGGAAAAGGTTTCTTCGTCCCAGGCTTGTGAGCCGCAAGTGTGGTATAGTGGACACAGGAAACCAGGAAGAGCCGTCTGATGTGGCGTGCGTTCCACCGTGGAGCGCGGCGTATCGTCGTCGCCCCGGAAGTGACGCGAGGGACCCGGCCAGCCAATCGGATTATGCGTTTCACAGCGTCAGCTGTTTCGTCAGATCCATGGCGTCCGTATGGAACGGACGTGAGTTATACGAGCAGGATAAACGTGATTGGTTGGAAATGGCACATCTTATCCTGAAGCAGCCTCAGTCAGCCTGTGATAACTAAACAAAAGTAGACCCCCTTCACTTCAGCAAAAACCAAACAGAAACATTAAAGGCCTTGAGGGGAAGGAGACATATAACGTGATGTCAGGATAATGGAGTCCTCCGCCCGCCGTCATTTAACGGTGGGCGGTGGACAAGTAGTTAAATAAGTGTATCCATAGCTGTGTTTTATTTTTTTATTAGAGGAGAAGTAGCAAAAAATGTTTTTCCTTTTAAAAGGTAACCATGAATCGATGTTGCACCTTCTGTGCATGCAAAAGTGATGTGGGTCACTTCAAGAGAGTTGTCGTCGTGATGGCAATACCTCACACTGCAATGCAAAGTGTCCTCTCCACCATATTGCACGCTTACCAGCTTGCAAAAGCTAAATTGCTTGTGGTGGCTAATACCCAGCCAGGCCAGAATCGCAATAAGCGTTTATCGATTGATCTGCGCAAAATGTATAGCGTTTACAAAATAGGGGATAGTTTTATTGCATTTTTATAAAAAAAAAATATTTTTTTTCATGACTGTGACATTATGGTGGACACTTCAGACATTTTTGGGATCATTGTCATTTTCACATAAAAATGCATTGTTTACTGTGAAAATGACAATTGCAGTTTGGGAGTTAACCAGAAGGGGGTGCTGAAGGGGTTAAGTGTGACTTCATCTGTGTTTCTAACTGTAGGGGGGTGTGGCTGTAGGTGTGACGTCACTGATTGTGTTTCCCTATATCAGTGACGGCGCCACAGTGTAGAATGGGGAAGCTGTGTTTACACACGGCTCTCCCTGTTCTTCAGCTTGTACATGCTTGTGCCCAGCCGTGCCATTCTGCTGGCGTATATGGCAGGAGGCGGTCCTTAAGTGGTTAAACTATGCAAAGCCTTTATCCAGGACAAGAAACAACACTATAACATTACTCAAGGAGAAAGAGACTAACTTTGAAGAGTCTAGCAGATCATTAGGACATCGTGATCAAGCAGGCAGACAAGGTAGGTAGTCTAGTGGTGCAAAACAAAAAATATTACCTGAAAGAAGCTTATCGTCTGTTGTCTGATAAATCTACTTACAAATGGTTAGCAATAGAGATCCCCTTCCTACATTTCGTATAGAATTACCATTAGTTTTAAATGGTGACTATCCTATCCAAAAAGGAAAAATAATTATTACTACCCGAGGTACAACAGTACCTCTTATTTCTACCATCTCCCTACAGTCCACCAAAGCCTCATCAATCCATCAGGTAGCCCCATCATCGCTAGTACTATTAGTTTGACAAGTGGACTCTCCCACTACCTAGATTTTTTTATTTATTTTTCTCTAGCCAATAGTCTCAAGGTTACCTTCCTACAGCCGAGACTCTGTTCACCTCATCGAGATTCTACAGAACTACAAGTGAGAGCCCGATTTACATCGGGCCCCGTTTGGACGTTAGTTCTTTGTACATCTCCATCCCGCACAAGGTTGGCCTGCAAGCGCTGCAATGTTTTCTAGTAAAGGAAGACAATATGAACTACAAACAAGCTAGGTGCATCACGGAATGTACGTGATTCTGTCTGAAACGATTTTTCCCTTTTGGATGAATTTTACACACAAATGCAAGGCACCGCGATAGGAGCAAATTATTCCCCTTGTTATGTGAACCTGACTATGGGGTTTTGGGAAGATATGTTTATTTGGAAGAACAATCTTTTTTTTTTTTTTAGCATTCTGTCCTGTACGGTAGGTACATTGACGACATCATTATAATATGGAATGGAGATCTAGATCAACTTGCAGCCTTTGTGAAACACTGCAACGACAACCCCTATAGCGTCAGTTTTACCCACGTGATAGATCCTGTCCTTGGTATTTCTGGACTTGGAATTGACCCACAACCACGGTGAGATTATCACCAAAAATCATTTCAAACCTACAGGAGGTAACTCCTACTTATACTTTAGATGTTGCCATCATCCAAAATTAAAGGATAACAGTTTTGTAGTATCAAAAATTGAAGCAAGATCGAGGATTACATTGATCAAAGTCAAAAGTTGGTCAACAAGTTTAGGGAG
The DNA here is from genome assembly GCA_029574335.1 of Rana kukunoris. Taxonomy (NCBI): domain Eukaryota; kingdom Metazoa; phylum Chordata; class Amphibia; order Anura; family Ranidae; genus Rana; species Rana kukunoris. The sequence goes on from CM056059.1 coordinate 45,488,637, forward strand.
AAAATTATCCGGAAGATGTGATCATGCAAGCCTATAATCAAAACCTTAATCAGGGCTTAGGCAGAAAAGACCATGTCCAATCCACCACTAACCGTAACCACAGTTTTAGAAGTATTAGACATATGTCATGTTTAATAATATTATAAACCAACACTGGCACATTCTAGAAATTGGCTTCAGTATTACCTAAAGCCCCGTAGGTCATTTTCAAAAAAGCCTGTAACTTAAAAAACTGCCAAACAAGGTGTTAACACGGAGGTGACAAGACTTTGATTACTAGGTTGGTGTCTTCAGCGTAGGAAAAACCTTTGTCTAACATGCCAGTTAATTTTACATAGCCATTTCTGGATACCACACACACAGTGTACCATAAAACAGTTTATCACATGCTCCACTGAGTACGTGGTTTATGGGTTGATGTGTCCACGCAAACTGTTATACATCTGTAGGACAAAATGGACCTTGTGCAAAAGGGTCGAAGACATTTTGCGCATAAACGCAATAAAAATATTGCTGCCTTTAAAGGTCTTTGCTATTGTGTCTATTTCATCCAACCTATGAGAGATTTCTAAAACTTTGGAGCCAAGTGACATTTTGGATATATAAACTCAATAGCTTATCCCCTGGTGACCTTAACGAAGATCTTGAATTACACACAATATTATAAGAAAGTTGGTCTAAAGAATTAGATTACAGTGCTCGCAAATCTTTGAGTAGTATTATCACACATACATTACAGCTTTGGTTTGTTTTCTATTTTCAACATGTCCTATATTTTATATATATATATATATATATATATATATTTTAATTTGTTATATTTATACTCAGATGTGCAATCGCATTAAGTGTTGTATCATTGGGAATACACACAAGATGACCAGTGTCATTATGCACAATCCCAACATGGTTTCAGGTTTGGTGATATGAGTTCTGTACATTGTCACACAGGCTTACCCACATTTAGATCAACCAATTCTGTGTGGACACATATAGATGAGTTTACAGTGGGTATCTTTGGTTGTGTGTGTATATATACACATACAGACACATATTTATACATGTGTGTAAGTATGCATGTATGGCCACAGAATTGGTTTCTCCTCCCCCACCTCCTTTTTTTTGTGTGTGTGTATATATATATATATATATATATATATATATATATATATATATATATATATATATATATATATATATATATATATATAGCTATATAATAGCCAATTTTGGTACAGTGCTGCATGGCCACATATTTGTCAGAAAAAACAGACAGCCCTAAAAAATGGCCAGGGCTGAAAGCCCTGTGCACAAGTGATAACATACCATTTTTATTAATGTCTGTTAAATACTGAAATGTTTTGTTCATATAACCCGATTAGGACTTTTAAAAGTGGAAAGTTTAGTGGGACTTTATATGAGGAAATTACACAGTCAATTACCTCCATCCCTGTTATTTGTTTAAAGGAAGAGCGAAGGAGAGTGGGACTTTAAGGCTGCATTCACATCTATGCGGCAAGTAACGCTGCATACGCGGCTTTACTTGCCGCGCTTCGATTCAATTTTTTTTTTTACAAATCTCCCCATTGATGTCTATGGCCGAACGCCAATGTCGCTTGAAAAAAAGGGTCCGGGACTTTTTTTCAGGCGACAGGCGTTCGGCGTTTCAGAGATGTGAACCATCTCTATAGACATCAATGGGATTTTTCCCCTCCAGCGGCACGAGCGTCGCGCGACAGGCGTTTTGTCACCTAGATGTGAATGGAGCCTAAATGAAGTGTGTGCAGGAAAAGCTTGAAATAGTAAAGAATGACTGAAGTAGATTATGATCATTTAATACTTTCATATAATGTATCGTACATAACTATATTACATTATTGAAGATCATAATTATACAGCATTAAATACTTCTATAGATAGATTCAAATTCATGTCAACAAAAAGACAAAAATGATAAGGTTAAAATACATAGACTTTTATGGAAAGCTTAAAGCAGTTCAGAACAAAAATCAAGATGTACAGACATAAAATGCAATATGGGGTATTGTAGTAACATAGTTGGACCATGACATTGTTAGCTCTACATGTTTCACGACTTTAAGTTGTTCATCAGGAGCACAGATGCATTGTGTTTCGGGGTATTCCTATGTAGCTGGCATGGAAGTCGAGCCCAAACAGACCCCAATAGACGTAGATCCTGCCAGGGACTGAGGCAGGGTGCTAAACGGCAGATGGCTCCCCACACACAGAGGCGCACACCCAGGATGAACAGGCATCAGGCAAGAAATAATATATGGACTTAGGTCAAGATAATGACTGTAGAGTCAATAATGATGCGTGTATGCATTCAGCTCATTGCACTTCACAGCATACATGCATCATTATTGACTCTACAGTCATTAGCTGAAGCTGTTGTCCTATTAAGTTCTTCCTGTGTCTAAAAGGCCATTGTCACAGCAGCCATGATGATGTTGTTTGTACTCCTCCTTAGACCCCAGATGTTGAAACAATCCACAAAGTGTTGGGAGAAAAGCTCTTTCCACATCTGCCCTAAAGTAGTAACATTTATTCCTGAAATGAAAGAGCATTGTTTCCTATAGTCCCAGTAGGTAATGACTGCAGAGTTTATGCAACAATGTCCTTGGCACAACTAAACCACCAATATTACAAGGTTTGAAGGGGGTATATTTATACACTTAGCTTACAGTGCCTTTAAAAAGTATTCACTTGAAAATTTCCACATTTTGTCATATTACAACTAAAAACGTAAATGTATTTTATTGAGATTTTACGTGATAGACCAACAGAAATTGGCACATAATTGTGAAGTGGAAGGAAAATGCTAAATGGTTTTCAATTTTTTTTTTACAAATATCTGAAAAGTGTGGCATGCATTTCTATTCAGTCCCCCTGAATCAATACTTTGTAGAACCACGTTTTGCTGCAATTACAGCTGAAGGTCTTTTTGGGATGTCTACCAGCTTTGCACATCCAGAGAGTAAAATATTTGCCCATTCTTCTTTGCAAAATAGCTTGAACTCTGTCATATTGGATAGAGAGCATCTGTGAACACCAATTTTCAAGTCTTGCCACAGATTCTCAATTGGATTTACCATAGGTCCAGACTTTGACTGGGCCATTCTAACACATGAATATGCTTTGATATATAAACCATTCCATTGTAGCTCTGGCTGTATGTTTAGGGTCGTTGTCCTGCTGGAAGGTGAACCTCCGCCCCAATCTTTTCTTTTGAAGACTCTTAACAGATTTTCTTCTAAGATTGCCCTGTATTTGGCTCCATCCATCTGTACATCAACTCTGATCGGCTTCAATGTCCCTGCTGAAGAAAAGTATCCCCACTACATGATGCTGCCACCACCATGTTTCACGGTGGGGGTGGCGTGTTCAGGGTGATGTGCTGTGTTAATTTTCTGCCACACGTTTTGCTTTTAGGCCAAAAAGTTAAATTTTGGTCTCATCTGACCAGAGCATCCTCTTCCACATGTTTGCTGTGTCCCCCACATGGCTTCTCGCAAACTGCAAATGGGACTTATTTTGGCTCTCACAATGGCTTTCTTCTTTCCACTCTTCCATAAAGGCCAAATTTGTGGATTGCACAACTAATAGTTGTCCTGTGGACAGATTCTCCCACCTGAGCTGTGGATCTCAGCAGCTCCTCCAGAGTTTCCATGGGCCTTTTGGCTGCTTTCCTAATTATTGCTCTTCTTGCCCGGCCTGCCAGTTTAGATGGGCAGCCATGTCTTGGCAGGTTTGTAGTTGTGCCATACTCTTTCCATTATTAGATGATGGATTAGACAGTGCTCCGTGAGATGTTCAAAGCTTGGGATATTTTTTTTTATAACCTATCCATGCTTTAAACTTCCCCACAACTTTATCCCTGACCTGTCTGGTATGTTCCTTGGCCTTCACTTTTTTAATCTCTTTTTTTAATTTTCCATTTTTTTTTTCATACAAAAATATACATTCCAAATCTTACATTTACCTGCTCTCTCAGGAGCTTCCATAAAATTCCATTTATCATTTATTTCATCTAACACAGATAACATGTATACATTCATTGATCTCCCTTTATTTTATGGTGTAATTTATCCTCTCTTCATACCCTATTTATCCTGAAGCCATCATACTCTTTTGTATTTCTCCCCATATCCTCTGTTGCAATATGTCTCCCTATACAGTGGCAAGTTACTATTTACTAGATTTTTCCAATGTACCACCGAGGGAGCTTCCAGTTTAATCGTTTTCCTAGCATAAAATAGTAGTAGGCCCACCTGTGTTCTCTTCCCTATAGAGGTGATATTCTTCCCTACTAATCCTAAGAGGCAGATCTCTGCCTCTTGTTCCAAAACTATTGATGTTACTATAGCAATTATTCTCAGGACCTCCCTCCAAAATACCACCATCTTCGGGCAAGACCAAAATATGTGAATGAAGTTTCCTGGAATGTCTGCGCATCTCCAACAATTCTGAGAATTTGATGGAGAGTTCCTTGGCCTTCATAATGCCGTTTGTTCACTAAGGTTCTCCAACAAACCTTCAAGGGCTTCATAGAACAGCTGTATTTTTAATGAGATTAAAGGTGATTAAGGTGACTTTGTAAGGACAGTTGGTTCCTCTATATTTTAGTTAGGGGTGTCAGAGTAAAGGGGGCTAAATACAAATGAACGTCACACTATTCAGATATTTATTAATAAAAAAAAATTGAAAACCATTTATCATTTTCCATCCACTTCACAATTATGTGCAACTTTGTGTTGGTCTATCACATAAAATCCCAATAAAATACATTTATGTTTTTTTGGTTGTAACTTGACAAAATGTGGAAAATTTCAAGGGATATGAATACTTTTTCAAGGCACTATAACCCTACTGAACTACTACTGATCTGCAGACATATACATTTGTTTACCAACCCCCTCTCCATGCCCACTGTCACTAAATAGGTAACACTGTAGAAGTTGTAAATAATCAATTATATATGGGAAAACACTAGAAACAAAGCAAAGATGGCACAACAAAACACTAGACATTCAGGCTGCATTCACACCTGAGCGTAGGCGGGAGCCGGCGTATTGCGGCGTCATGAAATCGGCATTTTGTCCCCCGCAATTTGCGGCGACAAGTCGCTCCTTGTTTTTCGCTGAAGGGGTGATTTTAACATTGTCGGCTATGCCCGAACGCCTAATACGCCTGAAAAAAAGGGTCCGGGACTTGTTTCAAGCTTCAGGCGTTTCGGCGTAGAGATGTGAACCATCTCGATAGCCGACAATGTTAATTCGCCCCTCCAGCGTATCTCAGGCTGCTACAGCGTCGGGCGACAAAACGCCTAGGTGTGAATGCAGCCTTAGGAAATACAAGCACAAAATCCACCAGAGTACAGGAATAGGGGATGCTAATGGAAAGTATTTCAATCTTGTTTCAATATTTCATTCAGAATTGTCCACTCTTTGACAGGCAAGGGATCTTATTGAACATAATTTTTGCTATCATAATGTCATACAAAAAAGCTAAAGAGTATGGCATGTTGAAATGTGTCTCAGACTGTTTTGTTGGTGCTATTAGGCTTTCTATTGTGGGTGTTGAACGACAATTGAAAAATATTGTTATTAATTTTTATACATTTTCACCCACCCACACAGTATTGTTTTTTTTATCAAATCAGGATTCCTTAGTATGTGGCTTTGCTCTGTATTAGGAGGTGTGTTATACTTGGCTGTAGAATTTGCATATTATGCAATAATTATACTCTACTAAAGTACATTTAAAGAAATCTCACCAGTAGGCTCCATTTTCTATACTGCTCTCCAGAGCACGATAAGGGACTTCGATGGTGTGGCACTACAGTGCTACATGCACAGATGGCCACTGACCAGCTACAGACACCCAGGGACCCCAAATTCAGCAAGATGACAAGGCGATTACACTCAAACTTGTAATGGAGGCTATACATGCTTGCCAATATGCTCCGACTACTCAGATAGATTCAGTCAGACTAGACACCGTTCCCTTAAAAAACATGACATGCAAAAAATCAGAAACAATGTCTACGGCTGAGCAAAGAATTAGCGACTTAAAAGATATGTATAACTCTTTGAATCTGGATTTCCACACTACGCAGTGAAATTTGACTGACCATTCTTATAAATTGGGAGATTTGGAAGACCATCTACGTTGCAAATAACCTCAGATTTTTAGGTTTCGTGAAAGAGTGGCGGTGCAGGGAACCTGAAATGTTTCTGAAAAACTAAAATCCGGCTCCGCTTTGCTTTCAGACATATTTACCATTGAGAAGGCACACCTATGTACCCATTACTGCCTGGAGCGCCCCCACGCCTATTGTTGGCCAACAATCCTACACTTTAAGGAGAAATCTGGGAGAAATCAAATATAATGGCAATAATATCACAGTCTGCAACTACACAAAAATAGTGGGCTGCATTCTTGACTTGACCGTCAACACTGACTCTAAACCCGCGTACACACAATCGGTTCATCTGATGAAAACGGTCTGATGGACTGTTTTCATCAGACGAACCAATCGTGTGTGGGACCCATCGGTTTGTTATCCATTGGTGAAAAAAATAGGAACTAGTTTTAAAATGATCTGATGGTTAAAAAACCGATAGAAAAAAGCGATCGTCTGTGGGCACGACCATCGGTTAAAAATCCACGCATGCTCAGAATCAAGTCGAGGCATGCTCGGAAGCATTGAACTTCATTTTTCTCAGCACGTCGTTGTGTTTTACGTCAACGCGTTCTGACACGATCGTTTTTTTAACTGATGGTGTGTAGGCAAGACTGATGAAAGTCAGCTTCATCGGATATCTGATGAAAAAATCCATCAGACCGTTTTCATCGGATGAACCGATCGTGTGTATAGGGCATAAAAGAAAGATCTCAAGTACAGCATGTTGTATCCTATGGGCACTCATATGGAACAGTGAGTACACATTTTCTAACTGCACTGTGCCTTTTTCTCGGTGAACATTATGTTATTTTTTCAAATGGATGAACACCTCTCATCTTGATTCTGTTTTTCTTGGTACTTTGTTTTTTTTTATTTTTTTTTATTTTTTTAGAGGTCAGCAATTACATGCCTTCACATAATGCCTTAACTATAATGCCATGTACATTAATAAAGGTTCAGCTTTTGTCTCGCATCTCTACACAACACTATTGTATATTAAGTATTTTTTTTTTGTGTATGAGTGACCCTGTGGCTTCATCCATGGTAATTCCACATGGACAAAAATGTTTGTATGGTGTTTTTTTTTTTTTACAGTAGATTCTTGTACACAGATGTACTCAAGTCCTAAAGATACCTACACATAGATCAATAGCCCTCGGGTTCCTTCGACACATGATTAGGGACAGTCCAGTGTTAGCCGTACTAGCCGTCACTTTTTAAAATCAGCATGGTGCTTCGCCCACACAGCCGCATCATTCATTCACACAGCTATGTGTGTGAATGAACTACAAACCCCAACATCCTTTGCGGCTGTCGGCTTGTAGTTCTCAATGAACATCCACAATGCTGTGGGTCGTTAAAGTGGAGTTTCCATCTCAAATTTTTTTTTCATTATTGTGCTCATTAGACCTAAAAAAGGAAAAGAAAAAAAATATATATTTTTTTTACTCATCTGGAAATGTCTGTTGCTATGCTGTTCCACGAAATCTGCCTTTGGAAACACCTAGGATTCTGACATCATCTCCCTCTAATGCTCCTGGGAAATGTGTGTCATCATTTCCCAGGATGCAGTGCGCTGTCCAATTATCACTCCCCATCCAAGACTTCCAGGAAGTAAGTTCTTGTAGGCTTCACAATGCCCACAAGCAAAATGACAACTGTGTAGACATAGTTTTATAAACTATCTTTTTTGAATAACTTTGCGGCGCGGCGGCGGATTGTAAAATACTAAGTGACCGGATTTATAGTATAAAAACCCATGATGAATGAATGAATGAAAACTTATATAGCGCGGCACATGCGAACTGAATCGCCTCTGGACATACATTTAAAAAATGCTAATTGTGGTTGGAACTCCGCTTTAATCGATTCTTTGTCAGCCCATCTGCCTGCCCGTACGGGATGTAGGGGCACACAGATACACTGAGATTTGCAGGAGACCTGTATGGCACCCGCCATCTGCCAATTGCAATGCTTTACAGGCTGAAAAAAAAAACATTTTTATTTTATTATTTTACCTACAAAAAAAATTGGCATTTTCTTTAAAGTGAACTCAATTTATACACACAACTGAATTAAAAGAAGGGACTGATCCTCCTTCCTTACCTGCGTGGTTAGATATCTTATTTGGGGATTCAAACAGATGAAGAGGGTCTCAAAAATCCTATTCAAACCATTATAACTAGTAACCCCTTTACTGTTGTTTTCTGGTATTTTATATATTCAGTTCAACAACAGAACTTATCAGAGTGCAGGGTTAACATTCAGTGTATGGAACACCTGATGCATTGGTCAGAATACCTGACTATTTGGGGATTCAAACAGAGAGAGCGAGAGACAGCAGTGTCATGGGTGTACCTTCCATTAATTATGTATCATTCTGTAAAATACTAATTTTGTACATATAGTAAATGGGAAAAAAGCACAAAAAAATCTGTATAAAAAAGTATAAACATAAAAATATGACCCAAAACTTGAATTTGTTTAAAAGCAGAAATTACAAAAAATCCTAAGGGTTTCACAATTGTAAGAATATTGTTTTATCACAGATATCTTCTAATATATCAGGCAAGGAAAAAAAAAAAGATCATGTGCACAGAGCCTAAAGCATTCACTTATGATACCTAACCAACAAAGAAATTGGTCCAATACCACATACAGTCACACCTACACACAATAAACATGGACACATTTTCTAAAAGCAAGGAATGTGACTTTCACCAAATATTCACTGGTGGCGAATAAATCACTGTTATAAAACACATGTTCCTGGAAGATTCACCTGCAGTGAATGTCAGATTGAGTGCTTCGTAACTTTGCCACAAAGATAAGATTGCCTGTGGAGTTCCGACTATTTTGCATGGTCTGCATGTGCTACTCTTCTTGTCAGCACCTTCCCCTTCGTTTCTTCCTCATCATATCCTCTTCTCATAAGTGCACAGATATAGGCAAACAGATTCTGATTAATTAAAAACATGAAAAACTATTTTTGATAACATTTTATGAGCAAAACAAAAAGACATCAACAATGGACTGCTAATGATCAGTACTACCTTTAAAAATATTCTAAACAGTCTTTTGTCTTCCAAACCCAAGAAGAATAGCGTAATACATTTCAGTTTTCCCTTAGATATGTGGTGGTTGCATTCATTTTACTTTTTTCAGGTGTTTTTTCCTCCATTTTCACCTGGTGATCCTGCCAGGAACACACTTCCTCTCCTGAGGTAACAACGCTCACCAACTGTATGGTATCTATGGTGGAGAAGTGTTGTCACCTTAGGACAGGAAGTGTAGTGAGGCTACAGAATAACTCACCCATTTTCCTTTCCATACCATATTGGGACGAGTTCTGTAGCCCTAACGACTTCACAAATAGGATCTTTAAGATGTAGAGGTATTTTTGCATGTATAACTTCTTACAGGTATAACAGAGCACTATAAAGCTGAAATTTAGGTATGGCTTATTGCATAGTTACTAGCTTGGAGACCCATCTCACCATTTTGTCCAGTCAGAGAACACTTTGCACACATTAAAAAAAAGATTTGGGCCCCTTACACAGCTTAAGGCCTGGCCTGTCTCCCCCCCCCCCCTGATCCTGACCATGGCCATCTCACCAAATCCACACAAATGCTGTATATACCTGTATGTATGTATGTATATCTATTGTGACAAGAAGTCAGGTAAATCTGTGGGTCTTGTCACAGACGGGAGATACATTTCTGCCTTGTTTAGACAATTCACCAACTACTATCAGGTGTCGGCTGCAGAAATAGCCAGAAAGGTTTAGGGCGTTGGAAGACTTCAGCTGTTCAGAATGAGGCAATTAAGGCCTCTATAAGTCATCCAAAGGATGACTACTGATTGCTGCATCCTGAGGCTTTTTGAGTTAAGGAGAGCAGTGAGAAAAACTTCTGAAGAGGTGAGGTGCTTGTTGATTTTTCTGTGTGCTAAAAATCAAAAAAGACTATTGTTTCTCTGCTGTATGACTAGCAGTGTATGACCAGCAGTAGGCTGTGCCAGACTCCATAGATAGGTTCCTGTGTGGTGAAGGTAGACGCCCCAAGTGGCCAGGGTTTATTTTAGGTTTTGTTTTGTTTATGCTGTTTGGATGCTTGCACTTGTTTCCAGCCATTAGGAAGAATAAACCAAACTCTTTGTTTTCAACCGTCTTCGGCTGCCTCTCTGTATAGTTCAGTGTGTAGTGAACCCACCCAGGGGGTTACACACACCAGCTACCGAGCTAACCCCATATTATATATATATATATATATATATATATATATATATATATATGCCCCCCCTCACATACACCTGTATATATGTCAGCCAGCCCCCCTCACCTGTGTGTGTGTGTATATATATATATATATATATATATGGCAGCCCCCCCTCTGTATACATGTATATATGCCAGCCCCCCATAACTGTATATATGGCAGCCTTGATCATCCCCCCCAGAGCAGTACAGTGTCACAATGGTGACAATGAACTACTCTGTTGACAGGATGTACAAAAAAAATTGTGAAATTATAAAAGATAATAAACAATACGGTAAATAAAAAAGTTTTTTTTCCACCAGTAATAGTGTATTTGAAAAGTGGATGTGGCGCTGCTTTAAAAGATACGGGTCTTAAAAAACCTGTACAGAAAATTACATATTGTATATTCAAATGCAAACGGTGTAGTTCACCAAGTAAACGGTGACCCTTTTGGATGATCTGTATACCACGGTTACATGATAAACTGTACAGTTTCTCCAGTGCTGAGTGTTCAGGTAGGAGGAGACTTCCCCTGCAGCCTGTATACACGCCCACATGTGTGATGTCAATATCATGTGACCTGTTAAGTTCTGAGAACAAGTAAATGTTCTCGCCAGCATAAAAGACATAACTGAGTGTGTTTAGGTCAGCTACCCTGCCTGTGTTAGCTGACCTTTCCCAGATAGACTGTGCAGGATGTGGAGGATCTCTACATACAGGATAAAACAGCCTTTTTACATGTAGCACTCACCCCCGAAGGAGCCGCTGGTTGTTGTTTGGGATCGGCGTATTGAGTTACCTTGTAGTATGTCTAGGGGTAGTAGCAGTGAGTAGTAGCAGTGAGCGAATGTCCAGCCATCGGATGGGTTTTCAAATGCTTTATTCCAGGGCCCAACAACGGCCAACATCAACAGGAGATAGGAAAGGTTGATGAAGCAATAGAGAATAGTGCGGTATCAGGCCTGGATAAGAAATGGAGCAATCCTGCTCTCAGTAGTGAAAAATGCAGTTCGTTGCCACTCTAGCCAGAATGGGTGAAGTACTCCCGGACAGGTTATAAAGCCTGGCAGCCGGAATGTCACTTTTAAGTTGCTGGGAGGAAACAGGTCCCTATTGCGGACCTGGCTCGGGCCTCTGCCACAGGCCTAGTACTTTAGTACTCAAAAGAACAATTCGGATTGAGCGAATCCTCCCAGTAAATGCAATGAAAAGAGTCACCAGTTGACAGCTGACATGTACCTGGCAGTACATGTGACCGGATCCCCGATGGGTCGTTCAGCCCTCTTGGACAACCTGCCTCCGGGTTCTCCTCCAGCAGATCCCCCACCGAACGGCACGCAGCCTGGGATCTCCTCAGTAAAGTTGGGGACCCAGTAAGTCACTGGGGCCCCTATCAACATCTGGATGGGTCTCCATGGAGCAGGCAACTCAGGCCAGATGGGCCATGCGGGTGGGGTCCATGGATGCGCGCATCCTGAAGGTGGATGCCGCACCTGGAACGTGGACCCCGCGCAGAGAAGAGGAGATGGACGGAACCCAGGACACGTGGCAGCTGCCACAGATATACCCCTCCCCAGCATGCCCAGCAAGGGAAGAACTCCTCCAATGGACTGCTGGGGAAAAGTGGCTCTGCCAGAACCCCTCTAGTGCCAACTGTCGCCCAGGGGTGTAATCACACCCCTGGGTCGCAGACTGGCCTACAGGACAGTTCTGAAAAAGCAGCAGCCTGCAATTTGACAAATTAGGAATGGGAGCAAAATAACTCTCCCATTCACCCACTAACTTTAGCGTAGTGCCTGTACTGAAAGTAAAGGGGTGCTACATACACAATGTAGAGGATTAACCCCTTGAGTTCCACAGTGAGTATAACAAGTATGCTATGCTGCATATACAGACTGATTTTACGGTTGTGGGTTTAGGAACACTTTAATATAGTGCTGCTATGAAAACACTTGTTCCTGGTGTTGCAACAAGAAGAAATCCACAAATAACATGCGTTGTGCCCCCAGTCTCTCCATACGTGCTCCCCCTCTTATTGCTCCACTCACCAGAAGTCCCTCCCTTTAAAGGGATAGCCAGCATTTACAGCACCACCTGGCTGTATATGGATATCCTGGACCAACCCAAAAGGTGTCTCTCCTTGTCCTTACTTCCACTGCTCCAGCAGTCCCATACATGCATGGAAATATCAAAAAACAATCTCCATAGTGTAATTCTATTCTGTATTATTACAAAAAATTAAAAGCAGGAAGTCTGGGACACAACGTGCTCCACAGACCGTGAAACCAAAATAATGCAATGACGCTTTAGCTCTTTCCTACGCATTTCGTCACAACAACGTCATTAGTGAGAGGTATTGGGTCACCTGTGATCACCTGCAAGTTCCTATTCTGGTTCGCCATCTTTGCTCTGGGTGCGAGGAGTCCTACGACCAGTCGGGTAATCTCAAAGACACTGACACGAGTATCATGTAGCAAAATTAAGTTTATTATCCGGAACTTGGCTGGCTTTATTTGCTTATGGGGTGCACCCCTTGGGATGTATCACTTTGTGGTCCAGCCAATCATATTACAGTATCTTACAGTATATTTTTATACAAAGTCTGCCTGGAGATAAATGTATTAATGTATGATAAATAACAGATAAAAATATATCCTAACCATATTAGTACAGTCTATCTTATTTCTATAATTGTCCATAATATTTCACACATGTCTGCAGAATATAAGCAAGTTAATTTCTTTGTAAATAATATTTCACACATTTCTGCAGAATATTAACAAATACCTTTCTTTGTAACGCCTGTGGTTTCTTTTGCTCCTAGCCGCAAGCCTTTAACTTTCCTTTTTAACTATGCAGTTTAAGCCTTGTATGCCTCGTTGCAAACTTAAAGGGGTTGTAAAGGTTCGTTTTTTATTTTCTAAATAGGTTCCTTTAAACTAGTACATTGTTGGTTCACTCACCTTTTCCTTTGATTTTCCTTCTAAATGTTTTTTTTCTTTGTTTTCTTTGTCTGAATTTCTCACTTCCTGTTCCTCCTCAGTAAGGTGTTCAGTAAGCTATTCTAAATCAGTGTTTTTCAACTCCAGTCCTTAAGGCACACCAACAGGTCATGTTTTCAGGCTTTCCATTATTTTGCACAGGTGATTTAATCCGTTTCACTGCCTTAGTAATCACCACAGCCATTTCATGAATGAATGAATGAATGAAAACTTATATAGCGCAGCACATGCGAACTGAATCGCCTCTGGGCGCTTGTTGTTCCTGTCTCCTTTGATATCAAAAGAGATGAGTCTTGACCTTTTTCCTGAATGCTAGGTGGTTCTCCTCCAACCGAATACTGATTGGTAAAGCGTTCCATAGTCTGGGACCTTGGATCGCGAATCTTCTATCTCCTTTGGACTTGTAGTTGGCTTTCGGAACCTGGAGCAGGTTTTGATTGGTGGATCGCAAAATGCGATTGGAATTATGAGCTTTTATTTTTTCGCATAAATAATGGGGGGCATTTCCATGGACACATCTATGCGTAAGACAGAGAGCTTTAAAAGCAATCCTGTCTTTAACTGGTAACCAGTGAAGGGCTCTCAGAGAAGGTGAGATGGATTCCCAGGGTTTTTTCCCGGTCACAAGTCTGGCGGCCGTATTCTGAACGACTTGCAGACGAGCGATTTGGTACTTGGGGAGTCCGAGGTAAAGGGCATTTGCATAATCCAGTCTGGAGTTAACAATTGCTCCCACCACGACCGCCAAATCTTCTTTGGGGATGAAAGGGGTAAATCTGCGTAGTAGGCGCAGCAGATGGTGAGATCCGCTGACTACTGACCCTATTTGTGCGTCCATTGTCATAAAGGAGTCAAAAATGACCCCGAGACTTTTGACTTTGGCGCTAGGGGTGATGATTTTGCCCAGAATAGGCGGGGGTGTCCATGCTGTTGAAGGTTGATTCCTGCGCTTGGCGTGAAACAGAAGAAGTTCTGTTTTCGCTCCGTTGAGTTTAAGATAACTCTTTGTCATCCAGTCCTCTATCAAAGAGAGGCATGTCTCTAGATTGAGGCGATGATCCTTTCTGTTGCAAATGCGGAAATACAGTTGCGTGTCGTCTGCATATGAGTGATAGAGCAGTTTTTGGCTGCTGATAATCTCAAAAAGAGGAAGAAGATATATGTTAAACAGCACTGGTGACAGAGGCGATCCTTGAGGGACTCCGCATGATACTGTGCGTTTTTCAGACGTAAAAGGTCCTAACTTCACTGTTTGCGATCGGTTTTCCAGAAAAGAGGAGAACCAAGATAAATCGCCTTCTGCGACTCTGGCTACTTCAGCAAGCCGAGTCAGTAACAGTTTGTGGTCTACAGTGTCGAAAGCTGCGCTTAGGTCCAACAGAACTAGAAGACAAGATTCTCCTTCGTCTGCGGCCTCGAGAACATCGTCCCATATTTTGAGCAATGCGGTTTCAGTCCCGTGTCCGGGACGGAACCCTGATTGCAATGGGTCAAGTAGCTTGTGGGTATCCAGATGCTGTTGCAGCTGCTGTACCACTACTTTTTCCATTACCTTTGAGAGTACATTGAGGCTTGTTATGGGACGGCGGTGAAGTGGGTCCTTTGGATCCAGATTGGGTTTCTTCAGGATGGGTTGGATTATACCCTCTTTCAACTGTGAGGGCACTATGCCCTCCAAGAAAGACTGGTTGATAAGCTGCGTGATGGGAGGAGCCAGGATGTAGGCGCATTCCTTCAGCAGTTTTGTGGGGATAATGTCATTTGGCGCTGTACTATTGCGCAGCGTACAAATGACATTCTTAGTGGTCTCGATGGAGATGGGTTCCAGGGTGAACTTACCTGATATAGGGGAATTACTATGGGTGTTGTGTGAGCGGCTGCAGGGGGGATTGAGGGGGGAATTGTTTTGCTGAATGCTTTCACGGATTGCCTCGATTTTATTAATGAAGCAATCCGATAGTTCATTGCAAAAATCTTGTGTGTCTGTATTGGGGGCTTCAATACATCCTGGTTTCATGGTCTGAGTGACCATCTTGAAGAGTTCGCGGGGGCGATTTAAGGCGCTGTTGATAGCCTCCGAAAAATAATTTTTCTTAGCTTGGAAAATTTCTTTGCGATATTTTCTTGTGGTCGCCTTGTAGATGGATAGGTTTAGCTCTGAAGAACATCTTTTCCAGGCAGATTCTGCCCTTCTGCGTTCTTGCTTCAGTAACGACAGCTGGTTGTTAAACCAGCTGCGTTTGTTTTTTTGGATGCGGGTTTTACGTTTCGGCGCTACCAAGTCAGCTGACTGTAGCATGGCCGAATTTATGGCATCCAGTGTTTCAACGGCCGTTTGATGCGGCTGAGTTGTTTCTATTTTTTTCCTTAAAGTGGTTTTGAAGAGTTCCGAGTGGAGCTTCTTCTGACATCTAGTCCAGTGAGTTGTCACTGGATTTGATGTTTTTGTTGCGGGGGGGATGGTGGAAATAATGAATTTAATTGCATGGTGGTCTGTCCATGGCAACCTTTCATTTTCCAAAATTTTTATTTCCAGATCTTGTCTGAAAATAAGATCAAGTGTGTGACCTGAAGCATGTGTGGGCCCACATACTAATTGCTGTAACCCTAAATCTTCCAGGTGGTTAATACAGGCATCGGCAACGGGGTCTTGTGAGGAATTGGCCCAGAGATTAAAATCCCCGAGCAGCAAAAGATGTTTGCTGTTGAGGGTGTAAGTGGAGAGGAAATCCGTCCATGATGATAGCAGCTGCGATTTTGGGCCAGGTGGCCTATAGCAGAGCAGAATGTGGACGGTCTCCTTTGAATTTGTCTGTAGTTGCAGAGTAAGGGTTTCCATGAATGGAAGAGGATTTTGGAGGACTGGTTTAGTGATCGCAAGGTGAGTCTTGTAGATCACCGCCAGTCCTCCTCCTCCTCTTTGCCCTATTCTGTTTTCCGTTATGATACGGTAGTTTTCTGGCACCAGTTCACCTAGAATGGTGTTACAGTCGGCTGCAAGCCAGCTCTCTGTAATGAAGAGGCAGTCTAGATCGTGTTGTAGAATGAAATCATGGATTTCAAGTCTGTGTTTTACTGCCGATCTTGTGTTGATCAAAGCACATGAAATGTGCTTGGGCTGGGGTAAACGGCTAAAATTTTTGACAGTCGATCGTCGATCGATCTTCAAAAGTTGCTCAATTCTTAGGGTCTTTTTGGTGATGGCTGGCAGTATTGCAGCGAAACTCCTCAGATCCCAAATGGTTTCTGCAGAGTACCGCAGACAAGCCATGGTCGCCATTCACCGGGGGTGAAGTAGTTTTTTTTTGGTGGCGATGGAGAGAGGATTCGGTGAATCCTCCCGGCTTTGGTCCAGAGGAAGGCAAAAAAACCCTAGCCGTGCTATGCCAATTTGCTTTGGTAGGGGAAAAAATTCCTTCCTGATCCCTGAACGGCGATCGGGCAAAACCCCTGGATCAAGTACTGTTAAGTTGTAAGAAAAAAAAGGGGGGGTGAGAGCTGTCACTGCTGCTGGGGCGTACCAAGATGGCCGCCGACCAGGAGCAGGACATGGGACCCAGGCTGGTGTGTAGCCAGCTGGGTGGATTTCATCTGAGGGAAATCCTGAAAACTGGACCTGTTGGTGTGCCTTGAGGACTGGAGTTGAAAAACACTGTTCTAAATGACTTTCCACCGGATGATGGTGGAAAGCTTACCGAGGAGAAACAGGAAGTGAGTAATTTAAACAAAGAAAACATTTTTTGAAGGGAAATTGAAGGAAAAGGTAAGTGAACCAACAATGCACGAGCTTAAAAGGAAACAGAGGAATGAGTCACTATTGACCGGTAGGGTCAGAATAAGCCAACAACTTGTAATATCTCAAGATATCCTGCAAACATGAATTATCATTTCTCAGTCACTCTATGCCCCAAAAGGGACTCCCGTTACATGGCTCCCTCCTTGTGGGACACTCTGGCAGACCCGGCTTGATCCTTTTCGGGTCAACTTGGGGATGTCCAGAACTAGGAGGCCGGATGACGTCTGTTTGCCGGGATAACCATCAGCCTTGCCATCTGGCTTACCAGGTCGGTAGCTGATGGTGAAGTTGTAAGGTTGCAGGGTGAATAATGGAATTCAGTTCTGGAACAGTCACTTGCTTTGCTCTCTCAATGGCTCCCAAAACTTGTTGCTGATCCTCTTGGGAGAGATAAGGCACAACCTGGGCGCAAATCCCATTTAACCTTTTGACAATTTCAGCCTGTTTGTGCATTTCAATGTTCAAGCCACAGGACATCTCATAATACATGATGTAGTGTCGTTGCATCTCCGATTCCTCACTGGCCAACTTGTCACATTCCAATTTTAGAGTGTGATACTGTGCCTGATCTAAGGTACATGTCGGGGAAGATAGTCTTACCCGGGTCTCAGCAGCAAGCGGGTTGGTTCCAGCAGCACGGGTCTGAGCACAGGTAGTCGCTGTTTGGGCTTCAGCGCGGCACGTCGGGGCATAAGCAGAAACAAGGGGGGCCCAATCATTCCCCAGTAGTACATCTGCTGGCAAATCCTTCATCACCCCCACATTCACATGTCCCGAACCAACCCCCCAATCCAGGTGAATCCGGGCAACGGGTAGCCGGAAGTCGGTGCCTCCCGCTACTCTTACGGCTACAGTGTCTCCGGTGTGCTGGCTCTCTGGGATGAGTTTCTTCTGTAACAGGGTCATGGTGGCCCCAGTATCATATAGCCCATTGGCTACCTTTCCATTGACCCAGACAGTCTGCCTGTGTTGTTGCCTGTTGTCCTGGTTAACTGCTTGTATTGGATCTGCCTCATGCAGGACGCCCCAATGTTCTTCCTCCTCAACGTAGTGGGCCGTGGGCATGGATGTGTGGGAGTTCCCCCTTTCTGGCTGTCTCCATGACTATGACTGCCTGGGTGGATTCAATGGACAGTCTGACTTTTTGTGTCCTGGCTGCTTACACCCGAAACACCTGATGGGCTGTGAGTAGTCCTGGGAGTTGAACCTGGGCTGCCGAGGATAAGTGGCCGCTGGAGGTGGTGCTGTAGGACGGTCCGACTGGGGTTTGTAGGCAATAGCTGGTGGGAGTGCCGCTGATCGATAATTCACCCGAGCTGTTGTCTTGACCACAGAGTTATCCAGTTTGCGGGCGTCTGTGTATTCGTCCGCCAGGCGAGCTGCTTCAGACAAGGAGAAAGGGTTTCTGTCCCGGACCCACTCTGACTTCCTGGGACAGTTTGTCAAAGAAGTGCTCCAGCAAGAACACCTGCAGCACCTCTTCCCCAGACTCTGCTTGGCATCCATTGACCCAGTGGGATGCTGTGCGGTGTAGGCGACATGCCCACTCAGTATAGGAGTCTCCAGTCTGCTTACTTGTCTCTCGGAAACGCCTCCAGTATGCCTCTGGTGTGACGGCATACCTGGCTAAAAGTGCTTCTTTTACTAGTCCATAATATCCTTGTCTGGGATGGCCCTGAATGCTTCACTGACCCGGCCGGACAATTTCCCAGACAAAATGGTAACCCATTCCTCTGTGGGCACCCGGTGTAGGGCACATTGCCATTCAAAATCAGCAAGGTACCCATCAATCTCCCCTTCAGTTTCAATGAAATTCTTAAAAGCAGCAAAATGTATCTTTCTCCTTTCAGTTGGTGCTGCTGTGACTTCTGCAGAACCTCTTTGCGATAGCCAATTTGCGTCCACAGCAGTTATAACTCGGTCTATGATCTCTGGTGGAGGGTTGGGGCCATAATGTGCCAGTCTTAGTTTAACAGCCCGATCAAAACTTTCCTCCTCGGGTGTCCTGTCTGTTACGCTGGGCCTATCCGTTATGTTGGGTCTTTCAGCTCCATCCATTTGGACAAGTTCTGTGATCACATCCATCTTCTTACGGTTTCTGGCTGGTCTGTCACGGTTCTCCAGTAAGTCCTTGTAGCTATCTTTCTGGCGATGGAATTATCCCACCACTGTAACGGTCACCACTGTTTACATCCCACCCAAGACAGCTTATCCGACAGTCCGACAATCCATGTAGACACAATCCATTCCATTTCCCAGAATAAAGACGAGACAAGCTCCGTTCTCTCTGGTTTCAAAATGTATGAACGCTTTAATGGGTAGCTCTCAGCTTTATATGCAGTACAGGCATGTTATAGGGACAATGAAAATCTCAACCCCCCTCATCACACAAAGGTCTGTAGAGCAGACTTAATTAGCATACACAATAAAATATCTAGGAGCAGACTCAATTAACACCTCAAAAGTCTGTTACACAGAGGAATGAGTCACTATTGACCGATAGGGTCAGAATAAGCCAACAACTTGTAATACCTCAAGATATCCTACAAACATGAATTATCATTTCTCAGTCATTTCTCAGTCACCCTATGCCCCAAAAGGGACTCCCGTTACAATTTACCAAACTGCAATTGTCATTTTCACAGTAAAAAATGCATTTTTTTGCTGTGAAAATTATAATGGTCCCAAAAATGTGTCAAAATTGTCCGACGTGTCCGCCATAATGTCGCATTCACGGAAAAAAAAATCGCTGATCGCCGCCATTAGTAGTAAAAAAAAAATTAATAAAAATGCAATAAAACTATCTCCTATTTTGTAAACACTATAAATTCTGCGCAAACCAATCGATAAACGCTTATTGGGATTCTTTTTACCAATCAAAGGTAGAAGAATATGTATCTGCCTAAACTGAGAAAAAAAAAATTATATATTTTTGGGGGATATTTATTATAGCAAAAAGTAAAAAATATTGCATTTTTTTCAAAATTGTTACTCTATTTTTGTTTATAGCGCAAAAGATAAAAACTGCAGAGGTGATCAAATACCACCAAAAGAAAGCTCTATTTGTGGGAAAAAAGGATGTCAATTTTGTTTGGGAGCCACGTCGCACGACCGCGCAATTGTCAGTTAAAACGATGCAGTGTCGAATCGCAAAAACTGGGCAGGTCCTTTACCTGCATTTTGGTCCAGGTCTTAAGTGGTTAAAATGTCATTTTAATTTTTGTATAAGATAAAGGTAACAACAAAAGTCGGTTGTTTGATGTATTGTATGATATTGTATACATTCATTTGATTGACTAGCTGTTGATCACGTGCCCCAGGTCACTATGGTCCCGCTACGCATACCTTGGCTGTGGGCCACGGGCATCGTATGGTTACATCATATACAGGGTGATTAAAAAGTAACCCATTATTTTAAAAATCTTATAATTTATTTTTTAATCATTATTTTTACAAAAAAAGAATATGAGAAGAACACACATAACATGAAGTTTTATTTAAAATTCAATATGTGCACCAGCATTCACCTGCAACTTCTGAAGCCGCTTCGCAGGAACTTTTGTGGGATGGCAGAAATAACTTCTCGTAGTCGCCCTTCAAGTTCTTCTGAAGTCCTTGGTTTTGTAGAGTAAACTTGTTCCTTCAGCCAACCCCAAAGAAAAAAGTCACAGGGTGTTAAATCAGGGCGTCTGGCCACTCATGCGGACCACGTTGACCCAACCCTCTCCCAGGAAAATGTTCATTCACAAACAATAATAGCAAAAGGTGGAGAAGCACCATCTTGCATAAAAATCAAGTCTTCAATATTTTTCCAGGTATTGACAACTGGCCAGATTTCATCTTGCAGAATAGTGAGATACCTTGTGGCATTCATAGTATCGCGAAAGATAAAAGGACCCACAATCCTATCTGAAGTCATGTCATAGATTAAGGAAAATACATGAAAGAATTGAGAAAAAAGTAACTTCATCTAAAAAAAATTATAAATAGTTTAAAATAGGGAGTTACTTTTCAATCACCCTGTAGTTTAAAAAATGGCTGCTGATCACGTGTCCCTGAGTTGCCAAGACATGGCATACACATTCTTCATAGATAAACACGAGGCATGGTAACAACAAAATGGCCGCAGGTCGCGTGCCTTGGGTTGCTAGAATACCATAACAAATAAAAACTAGAGGGTGCAGTAAGATGGCGCCACTCCTGATTACATCGTTGTGACAAAGTGCGTAGGGAGGAGCGTACAGCGTCATTTCCAGTTTTGGGGTCTGTGGAGCGTATAGCGTCATGGATATTCTGCTTTTAATGCTGTTTGACATTTAAACAAATGTAAGTGCAATACTATCTTTCTAATAAAATGTGGATTATGAAATTACTCTATTGTTTTTTGATATTTCCATGCATGTATGGGACTGCTGGGGCAGTGGAAGTAAGGACAAGGAGAGACACTTTGGGTTGGTCCAGGATATCCATATACAGCCAGGTGGTGCTATGAATGCTGGCTACCACTTTGAAGGGAGAGATTTCTGGTGAGTGGAGCAATAAGAGGGCAAGCCGAGAGGAGGCACCAGGCACGCCGCCGCAACTTTTTCAGGCAAGTGCTTTATTTAAAGTTGCCTGTAAAGTTGAGGCGGCGTAGCGTAAATCACCCGGCGGAATTTAAATTCGGCGGGTAGGGGGCGTGTATCATTTAAATGAAGTGCGTCCCCGCGCCGAACGAACTGCGCATGGGCCGGCCGTGATTGATTCCCAGTGCGCATGCTCCAAATCACGTCGCTACTTGTCAATGAAAGCGATGTCGTCAGCGTAACTGATGCCCAGCTCAATTGTGAATGGACTTACGCAAACGACGTAAATTACGTCGGTTCCGACGTCCATACTTAACATTGGCTGTGCCAGCTATAGCAGGGATAACTTTTGGCCGTGCGCAGGTCTTACGTAAACGACGTAACCAGATACTCCAGCCGGGCACACGTTCGGGAATCGGCGTATAGGCTTATTTGCATATTTTAGACGGGAACGCCACCGTCCAGCCTAAAATATGAAAATAAGATACAACGGCGTAAGAGACTTACGCCAGTTGGATCGTATGGAAATCTATGCGTTACTGATTCTATGAATCAGTCTCATAGATAGGAAGGCTCAGACGCAGAAATAAGACGGCTTATCTGGAGATAAGCCGTCTTATTTCTTTCCTGAATCTGGCCCACAGTTTTTATAAGACACATATCAATTAAAGCAGTGCCACATCCACTTTCCAAATACCCTATTCATCTTAACCCTACCTTGGTAGTTAGTAAGAGAGGAGGTAGCAGCTATACACACACCAATTAAAATGTGTCCATAGCGCCGTAATCACCTTACACCCGATCCATCCTGCCAGTAAGTCTCTTATTTTTCAACAGAACAAGCTGTTGTGCAGATGTAGCAGTTAGCAGGTTAAAGGGGTGGTAAAGGTACAAGTTTTTTTACCTTCATGCATCCTATGCATGAAGGTAAAAAAACATCTAGCAGCACCGGCCCCCCCCCGAGCCCCCGTTGTACTTACCTGACCGTTCGAATCTCCCGGGCGCGTCCACGTCGTCCTCTTCGGTTCCCAGCCTGGCCGTTGATTGGCTAGGCTGGGCGGATTGATAGCAGCGCAGCCATTGGCTAGCGCTGCTGTCAATCAGGGCGGATGACGCGGCGCGCTGGGGGGCGGAGCCGAGTGATACAGTCGGCGGCTATGGCCGCCGCTGTATCACGGGAGCGCGCTCGCAAAAGCTTTCCTCCATGCGAGCGCCCTCGCATGAAGAGGGAAAGCTTTTGCGAGGAGGAGCCCAGACAGCCGCCGAGGGACCCCAGAAGACAGGTTTCCGGGCCACTCTGTGCAAAACGAACTGCACAGTGGAGGTAAGTATCACATGTTTGTTATTTTTTTTTTAACAAAATCTCTGACTTTAGTGTCCCTTTAAGACAAACCATTTAACACTGACAAGATTGTTTTAGAATGAGCAGCTTTTTGTTTAAGTAAAATATTATCCCAAAAGGAATAAAATGGTTGCTGTAAATGCTTAAAAAGTATTACCTAAAGTTTGGCTTCAAATTTGTTTAGGGCATCTAAATCTGCTAATGCATCTAACACTCCCTTCGCCCCCAGACAGACAATTCTGCTGTCCAAATGTGTCGCGGGTGCTCCTTCATCCAGAGAGGGGGCACTTTAATACAGGAGGTGTGTTCCTGGACAGATCACCAGGTGAAAACAGAGGGAAAAAGCCCCAAAAACAAAACAAATGCAACAGCCTCATCTAATGCCACGTACACACGATCGTATTTTCCGTCGGAAAAACCTTAGATCAGGGGTGGCCAACCAGTGGCCCGGGGAGCCCTCTGATGTGGCCCGCGACCTCCTGCTCTGGAATGGTGGGTTGGCAAGCCCAGATCGCAGGTTGCGACCCGCCATACCACAGCATCAGTGTTGTGAATAAAGCTGGTGGACGGTGGTAGAGGAAGAAAGCGGCTGCGGAGCAAAGCCCTGTAAAGTTCAGCTAACCCGCAGGATAGACATAAATGCACTACTCATTGTGGCCCTCGACTGGTTACCAAGTTGCTTAAGTGGCCCTCGCTCTTCCAAAGGTTGGGCACCCCTGCCTTAGATGGTTTTTCCAACGGAATTCCCCTCAAGTTTGGCTTGCATACACACGGTCACACAAAAGTTCTCTGGACTTTCGACTGTCAAGAATGCGGTGACGTACAACACTACGACGAACCGAGAAAATTTGAGAACCAGCTCTTAAATTTTTGTTGCCGGAAATTCCGACAGGAGAAGTCCGATGGAGCCTACACACGGTCGGAATTTCCGACCAAAAGCTCACATGGGACTTTTCTTGTTGTAAAATTTGACCGTGTGTACGGGGCATAAGAATACGCTGCAATATATTACATTTTTGGTTTTGAGTTCTATACTACTTAAAGCTGCATAAATAAAAATTGCCATTGTAAGCATCTCTGTCAATGTTTCTTGGTAACTTTTCAGTGTAACTGACACTTTTTTCTTGGCCTGTTAAAGTGGAAAAATAACAGATCCACTGGCAGGATAAACTGCTGGTTTAAAATGCTGTATTATAATTTAATACAAACTGTATTATAAGAAATTGTATTTTGTTCACCGTTTCACTTTATTTTAATAGATGCTTACCCTCCATGCATTCTCCAACTCTGGTGTCCATTTGTCTTTCAAAAGTGGCTGAATAGCAGACATAAATTCATCCACTACATACTGTAAAATATGGAATCAAGAAGGTCTGGTTTAGAACAACGCAAATCATTCAGTCAGAAAAATATAGCTTTTCTTCATACTACAGTATATAGAATTTTTTTTTTTAACTAAAGCAGTGCACGGGCAACAATGATGTTCAGGGCAATAACTGATTGCAACCACATTATTGTGCACTAAAATCTGATTAACATTTCAGTGATACTGTATTTTTCATACTGCCTTTTGTGTTCAAATTAAAATAGTTTTTATTATGCCATAATGTAGTATGTTGGTGTTTTTGCTGCCCCTTCAGAGCGCATGCGCAGGTGACATAATTGGCAGCATCTCTTGTAAATATCTCCTAAACAGTGCAAGTTTAAGCGGTATTCACTGTACCTACAGGTAAGCCTTATTACAGGTTTACCTGTAGGTACAAATTCAAAAGTGATGTTTACCTCCACTTTAACAAAAAAAAGGCCTTCCACATCCCTGACCCCTAGATTAACCCCTTACACTTATACAGGGGGCCTTAAGTGTGGCTTACATCATGACACACCCAGGGAAAATTATTTTCTTGGAGTACATCACAGAGCAGCTATAGTAATTACTATCTTGGTTATACGCCACCTGTAGGTGAATGAACACTGGCACACCCAAAAGACAGGAAGCCCCCCTCTATATAACCCCTCCCATACAGGAAGTACCTCAGTTTTGTAGCAAAGCAATGAATATCCTAGTCCTGTGTAACATCCCACCCTACGGAAAATTCCACTGGCTTTCAAACCTTATACTGAGTGGTTGCGAGTTCTCCACTACTTGTGTTGCCTTTTGTATAAATTTCATTGATAGGTGGTTTGTTACACTAATGTGCTTGTTATTTATTTGCCATTAATCGTGGCAAATTGTAATTTTTATTTTATTTTTTAACAACTGTATATTCCGTTTTTTAAGTAATAAATACCAAAATGTAATCTTAATACGCCTAGAAAGTCCATTGTCACTTCTATACACACACGTGTATTTATATACATACGTGTATATTTAATTTCTTTATACGATTAAACGATTTCGGGACGTGGCATGTGTACCTTTTTTCTTGATCCACAGTTCCACTATGTGATGATCTAAGCTCTCATTCAACCTTATTTATTGATTTCACGCATTTAGTTTTTTTCGATATTTTGTTAAAGCGGAATTTCACCCTAAATATAAGATCTCCCATGTGATCCAGCATACTGGCGTCAGCGCCAGTATGCTGTTTTTTTTTTTCTTAATCCCACACTTACTGTATTATCCTGTAATTGAATTTTTTTCCCCCGCGGTGGACGGCGCCAGTATAGCGCGTCACATCTTCCGAAAATACCCAATATGGACTCGGGTAATCTCGGCGAAAATGCGGCGCCTGCGCACAGACCTAGGAGCTGACTGTGCAGGCGCCGTATTTCTCCGAGTCCTACGGCTATGGCGCGTCACGCCCTCCGAAATAGGACTCGGAGAAATACTGCGCCTGCGCAGTCAGCTCCTAGGTCTGTGCGCAGGCGCCGCATTTTCGCCGAGATTACCCGAGTCCATATTGGGTATTTTCGGAAGATGTGACGCGCTGTACTGGCGCCGTCCACCGCGGGGGGAAAAAAATGAAATTACAGGATAATACAGTAAGTGTGGGATTAAAAAAAAAAAAAAACAGCATACTGGCGCTGACGCCAGTATGCTGGATCACATGGGAGATCTTATATTTAGGGTGAAATTCCGCTTTAATGCCCCTATGCAGCTCTTGACCATAAAGAAAGATCAATGAGGTCACACAATCTGTTGCTTTTCATTTGCTGGATGGCAAGGCCGGATCTAGCCTGTCTGATATGGAGCTACAGTAAGGGGGGCAGAGGATGGGAGGTGGTGAGCAGGGGAGTGTTCAGGGGGTCAACAGAACAGAGGATAGGCGGTCAGCAGGGGATTGTACAGGGGGACAGCAGGACAGAGGATAGGCAGTCAGCAGGGAATTGTACAGGGGGACAGCAGGACAGAGGATAGGCAATCAGCAGGGGATTGTACAGGGGGACAGCAGGGTAGAGTACAAGGGTCACTGCTGGCAGGGCACTTTGCAGGGCTCCTACTCACATGACGCATAGCTTAATCACTTGACCACTGGGCACTTAAACCCCCTTAATAACCAGACCAATTTTCAGCTTTCGGTGCTCTCACATTTTGAATGACAATAACTCAGTCATACAACACTGTAAACAAATGAAATCTTTGTCCTTTTTTCCCTACAAATAGAGCTTTCTTTTGGTGGTATTTGATCACCTCTGCGGTTTTTATTTTTTTCGCTATAAATGAAAAAAGAACTAAAAATTTGTAAAAAAAAAAAAGAATTTTTCTTCATTTCTATTATAAAATTTAGCAAAAAAGTAATTTTTCTTCATAAATTTGCCCCAAAATGTATACTGCTACATATCTTTGGTAACAAAACAAAAAAATGTGGATATTATTTAGTCTGGGTGAAAGTTATAGGGTCTACAAGCTATGGTACCAATTACTGAATATTTATCAATTTGATCACACCTGATGTACTGACAGCATCTCACATTTCTTGAGACCCTAACATGCCAGAAAAGTACAAATTCCCCCCAAATGACCCCTTTTTGGAAAGAAGACATCCCAAGGTATTTATAAAGAGGCATTGTGAGTTTTTTGAAGTTGTAATTTTTTCCCACAATTCTTTGCAAAATCAAGATTTTTTTTATTTTTATTTTTTTTCCACAAAATTAGTGGGTTATTTCTCACACACAGCATATGCATACCACAAATTACACCCCAAAACACATTCTGCTATTCCTCCTGAGTATGGCGATACCCCATGTGTGAGACTTTTACACAGCGTGTCCACATACAGAGGCCCAACATGCAGGGAGCACCATCAGGCGTTCTGGAACACCCAGACCAATTCCGACATTCCTCTCCTACATGGAAAAATCATAATTTATTTGCTAGAAAATTACATAGAACCCCAAAACATTATATATGATTTTTTAGCAAAGACCCTAGAGAATACAATGGCGGTCGTTGCAACTTTTTATCGCGCATGGTATTTGCACAGCAATTTTTCTAACGCGTTTTTTTTGGAAATAAAACAGTTTTGTGCTTTAAAAAAAACCCAGTAAAGTTAGCCCAATGTTTTGCATAATATGAAAGATGAAGTTACGCCGAGTAAATAGATACCCAACATGTCACCCTTCAATATTGCACACGCTTGTGGAATGGCACCAAACTTAGCTACTTAAAAATCCCCAATAGGCGACGCTTTAAATGTTTTTACTGGTTACATCTTTTTAGTTGGAGAGGAGGTCTAGGGCCAAAATTATTGCTCTCGCTCTAACATTCGCAGCGATACCTCACATGTGTGGTTTGAACACCGTTTTCATATGTGAGCGGGACTTACGTGTGCGGTCGCGTCTGTATGCGAGCACACGGGTACAGGGGCGCTGTAATTTTTTTTTTATTGTTCATTTTACTTTAATTATTTTAGTTTGACACGTTTTTCTCCAAAAATAAATGTTTTGATTACTTTTATTCCTATTACATGGAATGTAAACATCCCTTGTAATAGGAATATAGCATGACAGGTCCTCTTTACAGTGAGATATGGGGTCAACAAGACCCCACATCTCACCTCTAGGCTGGGAAGCCTGAAAAAAAACGGAGTATTGGGCAGGGAGTATTGCGCAGGGAGTATTGCGCAGGGAGTATTGCAGAGTATTGCGCTGGGGGTTTTGCAGAGTATTGCGCCGGGGGTACTGCAGAGTATTGCGCCGGGGGTACTGCAGAGTATTGCGCCGGGGGTACTGCAGAGTATTGCGCCGGGGGTACTGCAGAGTATTGCGCCGGGGGTACTGCAGAGTATTGCGCCGGGGGTACTGCAGAGTATTGGAATATTTGAAGAGTATTGCAGGGGTTAATGCAGGGATGGCTGAGCAGGGATAGTTGGATCTGTGACTGCAATAGTCACAGATCCAGCCACAGCGCTGCTGACAGCCGCGCTCCCCCTCTCACACTGTAGCGATTGGTACAGAGAGAGGAGGGAGGAACCGGCGGAATGACGCCAGTTTGTTTACATGTGATCGCTCCGTCATTGGACGGAGCGATCACGTGGTAAACGGCCTCTATCGGCGCCAATTTACCGCGATCCGCCGGGTCCAGGGCACGGACATTCCCGTGCTGCACAGTGTGCAGCTGGTTATTGCAGCTGCGCTGCCATTCCAACCAGTGAATTTCCAGGTTAGAACTGCAACATAGTAGTCAGATACAGTACAATTCCACTGTTTACATGCCCTTACATTGCACTGTGCAGATCGTGGCTGTGTGTAAATTAATCCGGGCGGGAATACACTATGGGCCAGATTCACAAAGCACTTACGCCGGAGTATCTCAAGATACTCCGGCGTAAGTGTAAATTTGCGCCGGAATATCTATGCACCGTACCCACAGAACTAGATACGCACCAAAATAGGCTATTCCCGACCGGCCTAACTTGCCTGCGCCTGCACATCCTAGGTGCACATTTATTCCGTCCACACCATTGATTTCCTATGCAAATATGCAAATATGCAAATGAGGGAGATACGCCGATCCACAAAAGTAAGTTTGTGCGGTGCAGGCTATGCCATGTGCGCATCAGCTGCACGTCCTGTCTAAAAACAGACCATATAAAAGCTTGCTTAAAATTAGACAATCCGTCTACATGTCAGCAAAAGCAACACCGTTAGTAACGAACTGAGCAGCCACACTTGCAGGACAACAATCTGTATGCCACCATGCCAGGGGCATCCTTGCTCATAGCTATATTACTGACTTTAGATGAGTGCAGAAGGAGGAGGGCACGGAGGAGGGCACGGGAGAGGATCTGCCGACCGCCACTGGACAAGGTACTGGCAACACTCCATTTCCTTGCCAGTGGCTCTTTTCACCCTAATGGCTAAGTATATATTTTATAGACATTTTTTCTGTTTAGTATATATTTTAAATCATAGAGAAAGGAGCAAGCGGGACTTTAAATGAAGCATGTGCGGGAAAGGTTTGCACTAAGTGGGGGGATATAAATAATGGTAATAAATCTGGAATACGTTAAATATTTAAAGAAAATAGATAAACATATGTAGTTCACAGATTGGTGGGGGGAAAGGTTTATATAGGCAGTAACCCAAGTGTATACAAACAAAAGGTACAACAAACTGTACTGCAGTAATTAGTGTATACACTTGGGTTACTGCCTATAAAAACCTTTCCCCCCACCAATCTGTGAACTACATATGTTTACCTATTTTCTTCAAATATTTAACGTATTCCAGATTTATTACCATTATTTATATCCCCCAACTTATTGCAAACCTTTCCCGCACATGCTTCATTTAAAGTCCCGCTTGCTCCTTTCTCTATAACAAATACCAGGGATGGAGGTAATTAACCTATTGCCTCATTTAAAGTCCCAAACCCCCCCCCCCTTTTTTCATATATTTTAAATTAGTTAATATAATAAATATATAATTTTATTTTTTATATCTAATATATATTTAATATTTTTATAATTATATTATTTATTATTATCAATTTTTTTTAAATATATAAATATGTATGTGTGTATATAAATTGGGTGATGGCCCTCAAAATAATGGAACACACCGACACGACACAAACCTACAAACAGCAACAGACAACGGAACAAAAACACCTTGCTTCAGGGAGGGAAAAAAATGGATGTACTTTTGCAATGGAAGGGCGTATGTCTGGGCCTATTTATGCACTGGGCGTATCTCACCAAGTCTGCCGGGCCTAGTTCCTATCTCACTGATTGCTCCGGGCCGAGTAGTGAGCATGTGCAGAGAGGCACTGACCATAGTCCGCGTCATGCACATGCCCAGTCTGGCTGGCCCTTCATTTGCATGGGGTCACGGCTCATTTCAATGGAACACGCCCACGTCCTTCCCACTTTGAATTACACCGCCTTACGCCTCGTAATTTAAGTTGCGCCGGTGAAAATTTGGGCTCAAATACTCTGTGGATACGGCACTTGCGGCTCGAAATTGAGCCGGTCTAACGTAAAGGAGATGCGCTACGCCGGTCTATATATGCACCGATGTACGTGAATCTGGCCCTATATGTCTGAATTCCTGGTAATAGAGCAGGGATTTCTTTAGAGCAGGGATATGCAATTAGCGGACCTCCAGCTGTTGCAAAACTACAAGTCGCATCATGCCTCTGCCTCTGGGTGTCATGCTTGTGGCTGTCAGAGTCTTGTAATGCCTCATGGGACTTGTAGCTCTGCAACAACTGGAGGTCTGCCAATTGCATATCCCTGCTATAGAGTATGCATTTTCAGTGTCTAACTCCACTTAATAGCAGAGACTGGAAGTAGAGAGCACATGGTAACTACCTCTCTACATTTTTTGAAGAGCCATAACGGTACAGAATTACTATAAGTGTAATTAAAACTTTACACTTATCTCCCGCTGTCCATATTATATTTTCTCAACCTCTCCTTTTTATTTACATTTTTATGAGTTATGCCCATAGTACGATATACTGTATGTCCAGATTATATAAATTAATTTTCTAATTTCTTAACTTGCGCCAGTAAATATTTACTGTTACTAAGTAGTACTTTATCATTAAAAAGGCTCAATGCCCTGCATTGTTGTATAAGCAAAGCAAGAGGCAGAGACTCCAGGATACCACTGGAAGATGACTTTTTCTAGCCTTGTGTACGTGACACTCTTAACTACCTATATATGTATTATAAAAGTGTTATAAATAAAAATGTCAGGAATTCTTTAAGGTAATGGTGACCTGTTCTGTATTGCCTTTTTGCATTAGCCCAATGAGATATCTAGTCTGATCTGATTGATTCAGACTGTCTTTACCTGATAATATTTGGGAGGTGCATGATATCCATAATGAATTTTTCCAAGCTCCAGGGACAGTTCTTCCAGACAAGCTGAATTATCAATCCTGGCAATGCTTTTCTCCACAAATGACAGAACCCTGGTATAAAGAGAAATATGTCGGCATACTACATTCTGTATGTCCATAATATAAGTATAGTTAAGGCACGCAACAAAAATGCAACTTAATAGCCAAGTTCCCCTTTGTAAAAAAAAAAAAAAATGCACATCTTTTATTATGTTTTATATTAGGAGCTTGTAAAGCATTACACCAATGAGCAGCAGAGGCTGCTCATTTAGTAACACATTACATCTTGGATACAGAGTGAAATTGAAAGCCACTGGCAAAAATACAGACACAATGTGCAATAATTAAAATAAACAAAATTCAGCGGCGCCAAAAATAACGTGATAGTAATACCGTGTTTCCCCGAAAATAAGCCTGGGTCTTATATTAATTTTTTCAACAAAAGACCCAGTAGGGCTTATTTTCGGGGTAGGTCTTAACATTTTCTCTCTCTCCCTGCCTGTCAGGAATCCCCAGTTTGAACAAACTTAAAATGCCCAAATCCTTTATTTTACAGTAGCACACAATACAGAATGTGTGTGTGCCCCTGCAATACAACAGTGCCAAACACCTCAGCTCTCCTCCACCTCTCCCAGCCACCAGCAAGGGACCCCGGCCCCCCTCCCTCTGCAAGGCTCGAAGCAGGGAAGAGGGCACACCAGCATGTGAAGAAAAATAATCTGTAAATACCTTGTGGCAACAGGAGTATCCATGCTGTATACCGCACACAGTATGACATGTTGATAGCAGAGGCTCTGCACCATACCTTCCGTGACCCGCCAAAGCTCTGCGGAGGGAGGCATGGCCAAGATCCCCTGCAGACAGGCAGGAGAAGAGGAGACCAACGGGGAGATCAGGTGAGGTGTATCAAAGGCACCCGACATCGCTAGACACACACCACCATAACAGGATCTGACACCGCTAGGATTATACCGCGTTTCTTCGAAAAGCACACAATCACCCCGAACTAGGGCTTATATTGCAGCACTCCTGGAAAATAGCGCTAGGTCTTATTTTCGGGGTAGGTCCTATTTTCGGGGAAACACGTTCGTAACAACACCCCCCAAAAAAGTGCAAAAACATACAAGTAAAAAATAGTGCAAGTCCACTTTGAATATGAAGAATGAGGGTAGCAGTCCTAATCAGAAGATGTGTACACCACTGTGTAATGGAAAGTGTCAGGAAACTTCTATGTTCACCATGTGGGCCATCATCAGTAACTTAATGGACTCTTACCAGAATCTATGGATGGAGTCAGATTGGCCTGGAAGTAGTATCCTAGTATCTGATGCTAAGCCCCAGGTAACTTGATCAGAATCTCATGGTATTTCCGATTCACCAATTGTATATTAGATATATATGGTGATGGAGGATTCCTCCATAAAATCAAAATAGATATGCCCACATAGTATGAATCCAAAAAACACTGTCAATTCTTCCACTGGCTTCCACTCACCAAACAAATGAATTTCAAAATTCTAATAACATACAAACCCATCCACAACTCGGCTCCCAGCTACATCACTAACCTAGTCTCAAAACACCAACCTACTTGTTCCCTTCTTTCCTCCCAAGACCTCCTGCTCTCTAGTTCCTTTGTCTCCTCATCTCATACTCGCCTCCAGGACTTTTCCCGAACCTCCTCTATCCTATGGAACTCCCTTCTAATTTCTATGCAGGATGTTGTGGTTCGGATGCAGATATTTACCATCATAAATATAACTTTTGATAATTCAAAGTATTTGTTCTTGCACAGGACGTTACCCCTACATTACTAGATTGCCACATGCAGTTCTTAAAGTGCACCTATCACAAATGTGGGCCATTCAAACAAAACGTGTGATCAAGAAATGCATAAGTACTGGTTGCCCTAAAATGAAAACTGCATGTGAAATTGATCAGTAGATCCAATAATATAGCTGAAGTCATACATATCATTTCTGTAAATGTTGAGTTTGGTCCCTGACCCCTTCCACCTCCTGTATCTCTCTATATGTCAATGAAGCTGCCTATCACTGGGCACTCAATAAGATGTTTGGGAAGTAGTAAGAGGGGGAGATGTACTTTTAGAGGAAGTGTGCGATTTGTGGATAATTTCATCTGCCTGTTTCTCTGGATCCACCAATGGTTTAGACATTGTAATCACTAAAGGTAAATTTTGTTCATATATTTTATCATATTTCCAGTTTAAATTGTCCAGTGTTATGGCAGGTTTACATCTGAATAGATCTTAGTTCCTACTATAAAATACTTTGCAGGATTACCATTAGCCATAATTACCTTTACCTTAGTCCATGGGCTCTCAGGTCTTTATTGTTTTTCAGTTCATGCAGATCTTCCACATGGCGGAAAGGTATAAATAAATTCTTACACTCTCGATGCACCTCAAAGAGCCTGAAATCACACAACCGTAATTTGTTAATCTTTTCTCTGCCAAAGCTAGCCCATGTTATGCCCTGTACACACAAATGGACCTTTGTCCGACCAAATTCACATCGGAATTCCGACGGAATTCCATCGGACGAAAAGAGAACATGTTATCTATGTAATCTCTGATGGAATTCATCGGAAATTCCGATGGAATTTCTCCGATGGGGCATACACACGGTCGGAACTTCAGTCTGACTTGTTCCATCGGAAATTCTGATCGTGTATACGAAGCCTAAGAGTATATGACCTACTGTATAATCATGTTTTCCTGTGCTTATACCATGGGCCTGTTTAATCAAGTATACTGGAAGTGCCTTATTGGGACATATTATCACTTGTGTGAGACTTATTCAATTCACTATAGAGGTAAAAATTGAAAAAGCTAAGATTAGGGACAAGCCAAATGTACCTGGTTTTGGTTCAAACATTACTAACGTTTAGGTGCCAAATCTAAACACCACTGACTTAGGTTAGAAAAACAAGAGAATTAGAAGAGTGCACTTTGAGTATGGCCCAAAAAATATGGTCCTATACTCGGGGAACCACCTTCCCAGAATTCTATATGCCCTTACTTCCCAGCCAGAGAGCTAGGAGTGAGGTGGGGGAACCTGTCCCTTCTACATTTACACCAATCCAAAATCCTGGCCTGAGACAACAGTTACAGTAAATGCATATGTAACGGTTACCACCGCTTACAACCTTCCATCCAACCACGACAAGCTTATCTGACACACTGCAACAATATTGCATACACGATCCATATCTTTTCCCAGAATAAAACGAGACAGAGCTCCGTTCTTAAATCCAAAGATATGACAATTTATTAGTAATTTCTCAGCTTCTTATATACAGTACAGCATAATACAGTTAATCACAGGACAATGTAGTCTCCACCCCCCTTCACACCATGGGGGGCTTCAATCACACTCTAAAAGGCATTCAGGTAAGCTAATCATGTAGGCCGGTCGGCACCGCAGCTTTATCACACAATGGCAGTAAGAGTGGGTGTAATCCACACCCACAATGGAAGGTCTTTACAGTGAATAGCTAACACCTTCAGGTATTTCAATAGCCAATTATACAAAAGGTATGACTCACTGGCTGACCTGGTCATGTCATCATGACTCCTTGTGATATCTCAGTCCTGCAATATGAAGTATTATTAATGTCCCATCTCATGTAATATGAATTAGGATTCACTATTAGCCACCCTACACCCAAAAGGGCACAGGGTGGATTTCGACCCAAGAGTTTTTGGTGCTGCTGGCACAAGAGTATCTCTCATCCTTCCAACGTCTCTGGGTGTCACGGGCCATTCTGTTACAGCATATAAATTAGATCTAAAAAAATTACCAGATCAGTGCCATTTAGTCTTTTTCATACTTTCCGGTGTGAAAAAAAATATCAGCATTAAGTAAAAAATCATGTAAAGATTAAAATGATTATGTTTTTTTGTTTTTCAACATGGAAACAGGTTCACTACAACCAAACACTGCACTACAACTGCTTAGGCATTCTAATTTTAATAAAATATCATTGCATTTAAAAATATGTTAAATTGCATTAATTTATATTGCAAGTCTAGGCAAGTAATTAACTGTCACAAAGAACATGGGACTGGTTTCATCAAACAGCAGTATCTCTTATTGCATCCTAAACTTGGCATATCATACATCATACAGTATGTGATAAGACCACTTAAATATCAAGCATCATTAAAAGTCATACGTTTCCCTGTGTAATTTGAGGACTGACCTACGGAGCCATTTTACTCTGCTTACACTGCTAAGCTTGTAAACATTTTCAAACATTGACTCACCAAGCCTTAGATTCAGTCTTTAAAAATCAGACCTGCCTTAAAGGGGTTGT
This sequence comes from Rana kukunoris, assembly GCA_029574335.1. Classification (NCBI taxonomy): domain Eukaryota; kingdom Metazoa; phylum Chordata; class Amphibia; order Anura; family Ranidae; genus Rana; species Rana kukunoris. The sequence goes on from CM056059.1 coordinate 45,524,438, forward strand.
AAAGGATTTTTTTCCCCCCTAAATAGCTTCCTTTACAGGCAGGTGCATTCCACCTTCACTTACCTCATCCTTCGATTTTGCTTTTAAATGTCCTTATTTCTTCTAAGAAATCCTCACTTCCTGTTCTTCTGTCTGTAACTCACCACCATAATGCAAGGCATTCTTCCTGGTGTGGAGAAAGCCTCTTGAGGGGGGAGGGGCGAGCAGGAGGGTCAGGACACCCACTAACACACAGCTCCTTTCTCTATCTGCAAAGTAGAGAGTGTCCCGAGTTGCCTGCTCGCCCCCTCAAGAGGCTTTCTCCACACCAGGAAGAAAGCCTTGCATTACGGTGGTGAGTTACAGACAGAAGAACAGGAAGTGAGGATTACTCAGAAGAAATAAGGACATTTAAAAGCAAAATCGAAGGATGAGCTAAGTGAAGGAGGAATGCACCTGTCTGTAAAGGAAGCTATTTAGGGGAAAAAAAATCCTTTACAACCCCTTTAAGTTGCAAAAAGTAATATTGCACTGTACTTCAATTTTCCTGCCGTACAATTACTGCTTAAAGCGAAGTTTTGGATGTTTTTTTTTTTTTTTAGATAAAAGGTACCCCTGGTATAGTCACCACTTGTTCGTTAACATTTAGATATCTTCAAGACAAAACAGAAATAAGGCGCCTCTAAGTGCAGAAATAAAAACTTTTAATATCCCAAGAGGGATTAAAATCACTTACAAAATGGATGATGAAAGGAGCGCATCATATGTGTAGTGAGGAAGGATATCCGCTGCAGCATAGTGCCAGCATGTATTAGGAATCCCCAGAGATGTCACTATTCAGCAGAAGAAAGTCCAGCGGGGGGAAGCCCCAGCTCTGAAGGCACTGATGTAGCAACCGCGCTGTCCGGATTGGCGTGGAAAGCGAGTGCTGGAAGTGATGTCAGCGAGAGGAGACCAACAACCAGCATGGACCGCAAACCCCGAAGTAAGGTCATCAAAAAGGGATGCGTTTCAAGAACTACCGATTTGTTCCTTCTTCAAGCCAATAACGAGAGGTTAAGGAAGTTTAGCTTCTTATAAACTGTGGGCAGGACTATGGGCAGTAAAGATAAGGAATGGGGAGCAGCATTAGCCTAGGATTGTATCACGGGAGCGTGCCCGCAATTACTCACCACCATGCAAGCTCTCTCAAATGACTGTGGACCAGATATAGCCACCGAGGGACCCCAGAAGACGTGGATCGGGGCCACTCTGTGCAAAACAAACTGCACAGTAGAGGTAAGTGTAACATGTTTGTTATTTTAAAGGAAAACAATTTTTTCCTTTACTAACCCTCAGTGGCGTAACCAGAGTTATGGGCGCCCGGGGCAGAATCCCCCCCCCCCCCCCTTGTATAATCATCCACTCTGGTTATAAGGATCTGTAATGTATCCCTCTCAGGCTTTCAGCATGTAAGGGGTAAATTATTGCAGGATTAATCATTTAACCCCTTACTGTAAGGGATTAACAGACTGACCCCCCCCCCACAACCACAGATCACCCATCATAGACTGAACCCCCCCCCCCCCCCACACAGATCCCCCATCAGATCCCCCATCACAGACTGACCCCCCCACAATCACAGATCCCCCATCACAGACTGACCCCCTAAATAACAGACCTCTCATCACAGATGGATCCCCCCAATCACAGATAGACCCCCTATTTAACAGACCTCAGACAGTAACCCCCAGTAGTGCAGACCTCAGACAGTAACCCCCACAATAGTGCAGACCTCAGACAGTAACCCCCACAATAGTGCAGACCTCAGACAGTAACCCCCATAATAGTGCAGACCTCAGACAGTATACCCCAGCATAGTGCAGACCTCAGACAGTAACCCCCATAATAGTGCAGACCTCAGACAGTAACCCCCATAATAGTGCAGACCTCAGACAGTAACCCCCATAATAGTGCAGACCTCAGACAGTAACCCCCATAATAGTGCAGACCTCAGACAGTAACCCCCATAATAGTGCAGACCTCAGACAGTAACCCCCATAATAGTGCAGACCTCAGACAGTAACCCCCAATAGTGCAGACCTCAGACAGTAACCCCCAATAGTGCAGACCTCAGACATAACCCCCAGTAGTGCAGACCTCAGACAATAACCCCCAGTAGTGCAGACCTCAGACAATAACCCCCAGTAGTGCAGACCTCAGACAATAACCCCCAGTAGTGCAGACCTCAGACAATAACCCCCAGTAGTGCAGACCTCAGACAATAACCCCCAGTAGTGCAGACCTCAGACAGTAACCCCCAGTAGTGCAGACCTCAGACAGCGGCGTGTGTGGTTTCCCTCAAGCGCGGGCTTCTCCTCCTCTGTGGGTGTGAACAGAGAGGAGGGCCGCCGCCGGGTGTACCAAGATGGCCGCCGCTCCGGAGCTAGGCCGAAGCCGGGGACTTTCCTAGGCCGAGGCTCCGGAGCGCTCCGCGGAGCCGGTGGATGGATTCGCCCCCCCCCCATTTTTCGCCCGGTGCGACAGCCCCCCCTGCCCCCCCCGCTACGCCAGTGCTAACCCTTTAACCACAGGGTGGCGCGCGGTGGGTTAAAACAGTCCCGACGCATCACCAAGGATTCGATGCGTGTACCCGGCAGCCGCGATGTCTATCAGGTACACGCGATCGTCGGTGACAGAGCAGGGACGTGGAGCTCTGAGTGTAAACACAGAGCTCCAACTCCTGTCAGTGAGAGGCGACTGATGCTGTTTCCCTTGTACATAGGGACACAGCATCGGTCACCTCCCCCAGTCACCCCCCTCCCCCCACACAGTTAGAACACACCCAGGCAATACATTTAACCCCTTCCTCACCCCCTAGTGTTAACCCCTTCAATGCCAGTCACATTTATACAGTAATTAGTGCATATTTATAGCACTGGTCGCTGTATAAATGTGAATGGCGCCAAAAATTTGTCAAAAGTGTCTGATGTGTCCGCCGCAATTTCGCAGTCCCAATAAAAATCGCAGATCGCCGCCATTACTAGTAAAAAAAAAATATAAAAAAAAAATCATAATTCTGTCCCCTATTTTGTAGGTGCTATAACTTTTGCGCAAAGCAGTCACTTATTGTGTTTTTTTTTTTTTTACAAAAATACGTAGAAGAATACATATCGGCCTTAACTGAGAAAAAAAAATATTTTTTTAAAAAAAAAATTGGGATATTTATTATAGCAACAAGTAAATTGTCGCTCTTTTTTTGTTTATAACGCAAAAAATAAAAAACGCACGGGCGATCAAATACCATCAAAAGAAAGTTCTATTTGTGGGGGAAAAAAGGACGCCAATTTTGTTTGGGTGCCACGTCGCACGACCGCGCAATTGTCAGTTAAAGCGACGCAGTGCCGGAAGCTGAAATTTCGCCTGGGCACGAAGGGGGTTTATGTGCCCAGTAAGCAAGTGGTTAATGTAGGAAATGCACAGAATGCATACTTGGCACAAGGAGAGGGAACAGGTAAATACAGGATAAAACAAAGAAACAAGAGGAAGGCAAAACTCGAATTGTCAATGACACTGAGCATGCAGATATACAGTCAGGTCCATAAATATTGGAACATTGACACAATTATAATGTTTTTGGCTCTATACAACACCACAATGGATTTGAAATGAAACAAACAAGATGTGCTTTAACTGCAGACTTTCAGCTTTAATTTCAGGGTATTTACTTCCAAAACAGGTGAACAGTTTAGGAATTAAAACAGTTTGTATATGTGCCTCCCAATTTTTAAGGGACCAAAAGTAATGGGACAACTGGCAGCTCAGCTGTTCCATGGCCAGGTGTGTGTTGTTCCCTCGTTATCCCATTTACAAGGAGCAGATAAAAGGTCCAGAGTTAATTTCAAGTGTGCTATTTCCATTTGGAATCTGTTGCTGTCAACTCTCAATATGAGATCCAAAGAGCTGTCAATATCAGTTAAGCAAGCCATCATTAGGCTGAAAAAAAAAACAAAAAAAAAACCTATCAGAGAAATGGTAAAAACTTTGGGCCAGATTCAGAAAGAATTAGATTCCCGCAGAGTATCAGAGATACTCTACGCCGCCGTACTTTACTTGGCTCTAGGAGGAATTCAGAGAGATTTTGGCCCGTAAGGTACGGCGGCGTAGTGTATTTCTCCCGGCGGAATCAAACTACGCGAATAGGGGGCGTTAGGCATTTAAATTAAGCGCGTCCCCGCGGCGATCGAACTGCGCATGCTCCATTCAGAAATTTCCCGCCGTGCATTGCGCGAAATCACGTCGTTACGTCATTTTTTTTTTGAGTAGCGTCGTTTACGGACATTCCTATTCCCGGACGACTTACGCAAAAAAAAAAAAAAATTTGAAAGTCGACGCGGGAACGACGGCCATACTTAACATGGGCCGCCTAACGTTAGACCAGCTAATAGCTGGTTTAACTTTACGTAGCGAAAAAATGACGTACGCGATTGCGAACGACGCTCGTAACTTCGTGGATCGCCGGAAAAAGCTCATTTGCATACCCCGACGCTGAAAACGACGCAAACTCCACCCAGCGGCCACAAAAAGATCGCAGCGTAGATCCGAAGGCGTACGAAGACGTAAGCCTGTCAGATCGAAGCCCAACGCCGCCGTATCATGGTTTGAGGATTCAAACTAGTGATACGGCGCGCAAAATTTGAAATTACTCCTGTCTAACACCAGTTAGACAGGCGTAATGGCTCTCTGAATCTGGCCCTTTAGGTGTAGAAAAATCAATGTTTGGAACATGCTTAAAAAGAAAGAATGCACCGGAGTGCTCAGCAACACCAAAAGACCCGGAAGACCGAAGAATTCTTTCCCTGGTGAAAAAAAACACCCTTTACAACAGTTGGCCAGATCAAGAATACTCTCCAGGAGGTAGGTGTGTCAAAGTCAACATTTAAGAGAAGACTTCACTAGAGTGAATACAGAGGGTTCACCACAAGATGTAATTGGAGAGCCGCAAAAACAGGAAGGCCAGATTAGAGTTTGCCAAACAACATTTAAAAAAGCCTTCCCAGTTCTGGAACAACATCCTATGGACAGATGAGACCAAGATCAACTTGTAATAGAGTGATGGGAACAGTATGAAGAAGGAAAGGAACTGCTCATGAGCCAAAGCATACCACATACACTACCACCACCATGCTTCACATACCATCAGTGAAGCATGGTGGTGGTAGTGTCATGGCGTGGGCATGTATGGCTGCCAATGGAACTGGCTCTCTTGTATTTATTGATGATGTGACTGCTGACAAAAGCAGCAGGATGAATTCTGAAGTGTTCCGGGCAATATTATTATCTGCTCATATTCAGGATAAGAAGTGGAATATTATGCAATGGCCAAGTCAATCACCTGAGCTTAATCCGATTGATTATCCATTTCACTTGCTGAAGACAAAACTGAAGGGAAAATGCCCCAAGAACAAGCAGGAACTGAAGACAGTTGCAGTAGAGGCCTGGCAGAGCATCACCAGGGATAAAACCCAGCGTCTGGTGATGTCTATGCGTTCCAGACATCAAGCTGTAATTGACTGCAAGGGATTTGCAACCAAGTATTAAAAAGTGAAAGTTTGATTTACAATTGTTAATCTGTCCCATTACTTTTGGTCCCTTAAAAAGTGTGAGGCACATATACAAACTGATGTAATTCCTACACCGTTTACCCAATTTGGATGTAAGTACCCTCAAATTAAAGCTAAAAATAACACAGGAATACAGCGCTCAGGGTGTTCATAGACAATGATCAGTATAAAGAACAAGTAATACAGGGATACATCAGTTACATTGTTTGATATAATAGTAATTTACTTGTTACAGTCCATAAGACTAAATTAAAAAGTCCAGGTCTTTTGTCTAGTAAGTGGGTATGTTGTAGATAACCAGGGCTGCTCTCCGAGAGTGAAGTCAACTCAAATGTACATAGAAGAGAAAAGAAAGGAAAAAGCGCCTCTAGGTTATCTAGGATAATTTTAATAACAAATAAAAGTATCCAGCACTTACATATGGTATAACAGCAACAGAAGATGAAGTGCTGGCAGTCTACTGAACCAGGAGGTGTCGAACGTGTGCAACATCCACCGAGTAAGTCACAAGCAGGGAATGTCCGTGGAATGTGTTGATTATTAATTCAAAAAGCCGGTAGAGAGCGGTGTCCACGATCGATAAGCTGGAGGAGGAACAGCTCGTATGCCGGGTGTTGACGTCAGGACGACGGTTGCCGATCCGGGTCAAAACATAACACAACGCGTTTCAGAGCTGGCGCTAGTCCATAGGGAGAACCGCGCGCTCCATTTTCAAGTGTCACTTGAAAAAGGAGCGCGCGGTTCCCCCTATGGACTAGCGCCAGCCCTGAGATGCGTTGTGTTATGTTTTGACCCGGATCGGCCACCGTCCTCCACCGTCCTCCTGACATCAACACCCGGCATACGAGCTGTTCCTCCTCCAGCTTATCGATCGTGGACACCGCTCTCTACCGGCTTTTTGAATTAATAATCAACACATTCCACGGACATTTCTGTATTAGCTGCCGTCTTGGATCGCCAGCATCCGATCCCCTGCTTGTGACATACTCGGTGGATGTTGCACACGTTCGACACCTCCTGGTTCAGTAGACTGCCAGCACTTCATCTTCTGTTGCTGTTATACCATATGTAAGTGCTGGATACTTTTATTTGTTATTAAAATTATCCTAGATAACCTAGAGGCGCTTTTTCCTTTCTTTTCTCAAATTAAAGCTGAACATCTGAAGTTAAAGCACATTTGTTTCATTTCAAATACATTGTGGTGGTGTATAGAGCCAAAAAGATTAGAATTGTGTTAATGTCCCAATATTTATAGACCTGACTGTATGATGGAACATAGCAACTGGATTGCACATCCCTCCCTCTATACACATACAACATATACACCCCGTTTCCCCAAAAATAAGACCTACCCTGAAAAGACCTAGCGTTATTTTCATGGAGGGCTGCAATATAAGCCCTACCTCGAAAATAAGCCCTAGTTAAAAAGCTTGTAAAATCCTATAATCCACTATTACAGTAGTATATAATGTACAATGTGTGTGTTTATGTAATATTAATGCGGGGAAGAGAGCTCCGGGGGGTAACAGAAGCGCAGAGCGGCGCTATAACAAATGTATTTGGCACAATTATATTACAAAAACATACACATTGTGCATTCTATAATACTGTAATAGAGTGGATTTTAACTCAGTTCATATTGGGGATTCCTGACAGGCAGGGAGGGAGAGGGGGAGAGAAAAGTGCACATTACATGGTAAGACCTACCCCAAAAATAAGCCATACTGTGTCATTTGTTGCCAAAATTAATATAAGACCCGGGCTTATTTTCAGGGAAACACGGTATATAAAAAAAGTCAGCCTTACTTGATAAAAATAATGACTCCAATCTTAGCAATGTCCTTGTGGATGAGCGTCCAAGATTCAACAAGCAGCTGATGCTGGTGTGGAGACAGTTCTAGAGTGGGTACCAATTGTTCAGTTTCTGCATGGCCCACGGAAGGTCTTCTCAGTCCCGATATGATAGAACCCATCACTTCACCTATCAATGGAGACTCAGCAAGCAAGTTTGCATTCTGGAAAAGTGCACATTCTGAGTCCTCTTTGTACAGTCCTCTTCTTTTGAGACTAAAGTCTTGAAATCTTGCTACTTTGCCACTGGTAATTGACACATACACGGTCTTCAGCCGATCTTAGAAGATACTTCTCTGTTGTGCAGATCATAAGCCTCCAGTAGCAAAAAGTAGGAGGAGGCAATTTGTGCCCAATATAGATACTCAGATGTTTTGAGCCTGTTTTGGTTGCAGGGAAGATGAAGACGTGCTAATAAAACCCATTACTGAAAGAGATGTGAGCAAGTCACCAAACTGTCACCCTGAAGAAAACCGCTCCTCTTTGACAGCATCCGTATCACTCTGGGCTCAGTGATGTATGTCACTTGCAATGCAAACAAAAGGAGAAGTATCTGCCTGACACTAGGAGTGTTACTCAACTTTATTCCAATTAAAAAAACAAAAAAACACACACATAGGGGGTTATTTACTAAAGGAAATCCACTCTGCACTGAGGGGAAGATGTAAAAAGAGGGGAAGCTCTGCTGATTTTTCATCCAATCATGTGCAAGCTAAAATGCTGTTTATTTATTTTCCTTGGATGTCCCCCTCAGATCTGCAGCAACTGCACTTCCAAGTCCACTTGCAGTGCGCTTGTAATGCAAAGTGGATTTGTCTTTACCCCCCCATACATTTCCAATGTTGCTTAACCACTTAAGGACCGCCTACTGCACATATACGTCGGCAGAATGGCACGGCTGGGCACATCAACGGTCCGAAGCTCCAGGAATGGGGCCGCGGGATTCGCGGACCCGATCTCCGCTGCAGTGCGGCGATCCGTCCCTGGAGCTGAAGAACGGGGAGAGCCGTGTGTAAACACGGCTTCCCCGTGCTTCACTGTGGCTGCAGCATCGATCGCGTCATCCCTGTAATAGGGGGACGCGATCGATGACGTCACACCTACAGCCACACCCCCCTACAGTTGTTAACACACACAGGGAACACTCAAATTCACAGCGCCCCCTGTGGTTAACTCCCAAACTGCAACTGTCATTTCCACAGTAAATGCAATTTAAATGCATTTTTTGCTGTGAAAATGACAATTGTCCCAAAAATGTGTCAAAATTGTCCGAAGTGTCCGCCATAATGTCGCAGGCACGAAAAAAAACGATGATCGCCGCTATTAGTGGTAAAAAAAAAAAAAATTAATAAAAATGCAATAAAACTATCCCTTATTTTGTAAACGCTCTAAATTTTGCGAAAACCAACCGATAAACGCTTATTGTGATTTTTTTTTTTACCAAAAATATGTAGAAGAATAGGTATCGGCCTAAACTGAGGAAAAAAAATGTTTTTTTATATATTTTTGGGGGATATTTATTATAGCAAAAAGTAAAAAATATTGTTTTTTTTTTTTAAATTGTCGCTCTATTTTTGTTTATAGCGCAAAAAATAAAAACCGCAGAGGTAATCAAATACCACCAAAAGAAAGCTCTATTTGTGGGGAAAAAAGGACGCCAATTTTGTTTGGGAGCCACGTCGCACGACCGCGCAATTGTCAGTTAAAACGACGCAGTGCCGAATCGCAAAAAGGGGCAAGGTCCTTTACCTGCATTTTGGTCCGGGTCTTAAGTGGTTAAACTCACTAAATCATTATTCTGTATTTTTGTAAACAAAAAAAGCACTACTTATAATCATCAGATAAAAAGTTAGTCCAAGGGTCCCTTCACTATTGAGCCCCCATTTTGGTCCAAAAAGGGTGCCTATGTCTTCCTCTCCAGTACACTGCATGGCAATAAGTGTGTAACCTGGACTGTAGCTGATAACTGCTGTGGATTTGCTTCCTTTGTTGGTGCTGTATTATTCTTCTGCAGTGTGGTCAGGGTTAAACTGATTATTCATTAAAGCAGAGTTTTTTTTTAAAGCCAGCAGCTACAAATACTGCAGCTGCTAAATTTTAATAAAACGGGCACTTACCTGTCCTGGGTGCCCACGTTGTCAGCAACCGAGACCGAGCAATCGCTCGTCTCTCGGCTGCCCCCGCCACCATCCTCGGTGATGGAGGTTCACTTTTTGTGCGGACCTCCGCTTTAATGCAGCAGTGCAATAGCCATCTTTAAAGAGATGACTTTGTAATGCCCATCTGTGTCTCTCTCTTGTAGGGGGGGATCTGATCTTGACCCTGATTGAATCACATATAAGGGGTACTCTGATGGGGGTGCTCATGTAAGGTGGGGGGGGGGCTACAATATGGTCCCTGATATGAGGGTGACTCTGATGGGAACTCCTAAGGTGGACTCTGATGTATAGGGGGACTATGATCTGGGCCTTGAAGTAAGGCAAGACTCTGATGGGGACCCTAATGTAAAGGGGGGGGGGGGGCTCTGATCTGGACCTTTATGGTTGAACTTGATGGACTTGTGTCTTTTTTCAACCTGTCTATGTAACTAGAAGGAGAAATTCTAATGGGGATTTTCACATAAGGGGGACTCTCATGTAAGGGAGACTCTGATCATTATACTGATTTGGGGGGGGGGGTGGGGGACTTTGATGTAAGGGGGGACTCTAATTGAGAGTCTCATGTAAGGGGGGACTATGATCTGGGCACTAAAGGCGAGACTCTGATGGGGTCTCTTATGTAACTGGGGACTCTCTTGTAGGGGGATCTGATTTGAACCCTGATTTAAGGGGGGACTCTGATGGGAAGTCTCATGTAAGGGTGGGGGGTGTTCCAATTTGGACCCTGATATAACGGGAGACTCTGATGGGGACTCTCATATAACATAAAATACAAATCTCGGCACACATCATCCTATTATAACATTACTATGTAAATGAACGATAATTCCAGCCAAAACGCATTTAAAGCGCACACTAATGCACATTGACATGTTTTTTTTGTTTTGGGGGAGGGGCAAACAAACGGAAAAAAAAAACACATCAATTGCTGCCACTGTGCCCATCAATTGTCGCCACTGTGCCCATCAATTGTCGCCACTGTGCCATCAATTGTCGCCACTGTGCCATCAATTGTCGCCACTGTGCCATCAATTGTCGCCACTGTGCCATCAATTGTCGCCACTGTGCCATCAATTGTCGCCACTGTGCCATCAATTGTCGCCACTGTGCCATCAATTGGGGGGGGTCGCTAACGCTCATGCACGTCCCACGCATGCAGTAATGCGAACTGCACCTTAACCCCATAGGTGCTGGCTCCTGACGCCCCGCCTCCCCTTTCACACTTGTCCTGCGACTTGGTACCGTTCATATCTGTCCACTTTAAAGTAGTCCCTGCAGTAGTCCACTTCGATGCGACTTGAGGTCCATAGACCTCAAGAAAACACAGGCTTTGCTTCAAGTCACAGCGTAAAACCGTGGCAAAATTGCGCGACTTTAGGGTTGCAATAGTGGAAGCAAAGCCTCAAAGGGACAGAAAATTCAGTTTTTTAAAAACAAAACAAAAACGTATTACATTGAAGTATGTATTCTCAACTCAAAAAGTTGCTTTAAGCCTCCTCCGAATCTTTTTCGCTGCTGTGATTTGACTTACTTTTAGAGGGTGGCTATGCTTGTTCTTCATGGTCCCACTGTATGTAGGAACGTAGCCCTCCACTCAAAAAATGTCACCCAGTGCCAAAAAAATGTGCCCAACATAAAGAGGTGACACAAAAACGTGCAGCGGGTGTACACTAAGCCTCTAAAATCAGAGGGCCTTGCCCTGAATCCCCCGGGGCATTAGGCTCCTGACAGGGAAAAGGGTACTTGCACTATGGTCCATCCAGCCAAAACCGCACAGACCTCTTTCTCGGGAGGGTCTGCCGAAACAGACCCACCCAAGTACTTGGTGGGGCTCCCCTGAAGGGAGACCCCATGAGAGAGGGCGAACTAAGTCAGAAGGCCATGTCCACCCCCTCCCAAGACTTTCAGGGCAGACCCGGGGACCTACACCCTACCAGTGACACTGTGCAAAATGTATACAAACATAAAAATACAAAAACGTAACAAACAACGAATACATAATAAGAAAGTGGGGGAGGAATAAGTGGAGAGGAGAGAGAAAATGTGGCCAATGGCCAGGAATAAAATATCACTCTGGTCCCGACCAAAAGGCCCAACCCAAGAGGCAGGTGCTAAAAAAGCGTGTTCTGGTGCAGTGACCGTGGTGCCATTAAATCAATGTGACCCTCACTTACAGTGTTCGTCAGGCACCCCTGGACTGCCACTCCAGGGGCACATACACCATAGGCTTTTTAGTCCCCAATCCGACCCCCCGACAAGGTCAGTGCAGCCCTCCTTTCCTGCCAGATAGAGAGCGCTTCAAGGTTTTCTTAGGGAGAGCTGCCCTGCGGATAGCAGCCTCCACCAATACTAGCCCTTCCAGGCCCCCATTAACCTGGTGGATTTGCATGGCCATACCCCGTCACCATCCCAGGGCAGTATCAGATCGCTGACAGGGACAGCACTTACACAGACACCAGCCAGAAGGCCGGACTAAGACTCGGCAGACCATACCCACTGCAGCCACCCATCCTTACCAGGAGCACCCTTTCCAGATGGCTCAGACTCGACCATGGGCTGGCCCCCAGTATCTGTTGGGCAGCTCGGTGAAGTCACTACAGAAACCATCCTTCCAGGTTCAATGACACCATTGGATTTGCATCCACCCTCCCCACTCTTGGGAGTAGCTTCAGTGCCTCCTCTGGCAACTGATAAGAACAGATTTTTTTTCTTGAAAAGTCTATGGTGTGCAAAAAACACACCCAAAAACTCCACCGGTGCAAAAAAAAGGTGCAAAACATCAAGAGGTGCGACAAAAACCTGCAGATGGGTGCTATGTCAATTGGTCCTCCATAAAGAAAGACCCAACCCTGACCCCTGGGGGATTAGGCTCCTGACAGGGGCTGAGGTACTCACATGGTCCGTGCAGCCGAAGCCGACATTTACCCTATTCCTTGGAGGGTCTGCCGAAACAGAACCCTCCCAGTACTAGGTGGGGCTCCCCCGAAGGCCATGTCCACCCACTCCCAAGACTTTTAGGGCTGGCCCGAGGACCCACACCCTACTTATCACACTGTGACAAACGTGACACCAAACAAACAAAAAAAAAAAGACATAAAAGTGACAAACACGGGGGGGGGGGGGGGGATAAAATAAAAAGTGGGGGAGAAAGGGAGAGTGAAAAGGTGACCATCGTGCAATACGATGGCTGGCCCTCCAGACAGGAATCAAAAATTCCTCTGGTCCTAGCCAAAAGGCCCGGCCCTAGAGGCAGGTGTTAAAAAGGTGGTATGGTGACGTGACCAAGGTGCCCAAAAGCAAAAGTGCCAGTTAAAACACTAGTGCAATTTATGGCACTCCTGGACTGCCACTCCAGGGGCACATCACCATAGGTTTTTCAATGGACCCTGACCCACAGCCCGGACAGTCACAGCCCCCTTCCCTACCAGGAAGGAACAAGGGCTCCGGAAGCTCAGAGAAGGAGAGAACACCCCCCTTCGCCTCTTTTGCTCCCTAAATAATTATACCCGAGAGGTACTAGCCAAAATTCTGACACCCCCTTAACAGTAGGGTGAGGTCGACGTTCCTTCTCGAGAAACTGGCAGGTTAGGAAATGCCCAGCCCTCCAGCTTCGACCACATGCCTCTCTGTCCAAATCAGAAGGCCTCCGCCACCATGCCAGCAAGTTTAGCATCTGCCAACCGGCATCCCTTTCCACCTCGCCGTGTACTCAGGACGGTTAGCATAGCACCACCTACTGGCAACTAATAAGAACAGATACTACACTTGATCTTAGCCAAAAGGTCGAGAAGCGATGATTAGACGTGTAGTGTGCATACAGCAGTGCACATGACTGCAACTAACATGCACTCCAAAAAAGGGGAAGTGAGGGGGGAGGAGTTTGGGGAAAATAAGGATGGTGGCACACAGCTAAAAACAATCCTGTACTCAGTCTTATTAGCCAACCAAAAAAAACTTGTTTCTAATAATTGTCTACATGGAATACATTTTACTTATATTTGAAGCCACACCCCCACATCATGGCAGCTCTGTAAAGCGTGTGCACCGGAGATTTGTTTTTTTATTCTTAATAGAATCCTAGAAACAGATTACAGTACAAGACCCCTTTCACACTGAGGCGCTTTACAGGCGCTATAGTGCTAAAAATAGTGCCTGTAAAGCGCCTCTCCGAGGCCTTACACACTGGAGCGGATCGCTGGCAGGACGCTCAAAAGAGTCCTGCCAGCAGCATCTTTGGGGCGCTGTAGGAGCGGTGTATACTAGCTAGCAGCTGAAACGGGCTGCAAAAACACTGCTAAAAATAGCAGCGCTTTACTGCCAATGCCCAGGTGCTGCCAGTGTGCCCCAACTGCCATCTCTAGGCTGACTAGCAAGACTGAATGGGGATTTATGAAAAACAAGAAATCATATACAGCAGTGCTCGACAAACCCCTGGAACCAGGTTGCATTTGCGACTAGAATTAGCGTCCTGGCGCGGCACAGCTGAGGTATCCTGTCTCTGTGCGCCCCCCCGGCGCAATCACCTTGGTCCGTGCCAGCCGGTAATTGAGGCCGCGGCTTTGTGGCCTTCTGCGGTCCTATGCTTCCTTCTGGAATATGGCGCCCTCTTGTGGTGGGCGTTGGTATGACAAGACAACCAGCAATGCAATGGAGCTTCCCCTGCCCGCCCATCTCCTTCCTTTTACTTAGAACCCCCAAACATTATATATATATTTTATTCTAACACCCTAGAGAATAAAATCGCGGTCGTTGCAATACTTTCTGTCACACTGTATTTGCGCAGCGGTCTTACAAGCGCACTTTTTTTGGGAAAAAAAAGACTTTTTTTTTAATTGTTACGCCAAGTAAATTGATACCCAACATGTCACGCTTCAAAATTGCGTCCGCTCGTGGAATGGCGACAAAACTTTTACCCTTTAAAATCTCCATAGGCAACAAAAAAAAATTCACCAGGTTGCATTATGTATTATTGCTCTCGCTCTACCAATCGCGGCGACACCTCACATGTGTGGTTTGAACACCGCATTCATATGCGGGTGCTACTCAATTATGCGTTCGCTTCTGCACGCCAGCTCGGCGGGACGGGGCGCTTTCCTGACTCCTAACTTTTTTTAGCTGGCTCCTAGATTCCAACAAATTTGTCAAGCCCTGCTTTACAGAAATAGTTCATGCATCAGGTTTTAGTTACAGTAGTATGAGCCCCAAAAATAAAACTAATACATATTATATTAATATTTTTAAAATTTCAGCTTACCAATCGGTAAAGCGGACCTTCCTTCATTTTCCATCTATCAAATCCTCTGCTTCAACTTTGGATAGTATTTTTTTTTTTCTGCCAGTAAATACCTTATACAGCCCACTACCTCTTTGTCTGGTCATTAGCCTAAGCTTATGACATCATGCACAGCTCTCTCTCTCTCTCTCGTGAGAGTTTGCCAGGAAGGGAGGGGGCGAGTCGTAAGAGGGCCAATGAGAGCTCCTAAAGAGCTGGAGGTGTGTTTGTGTAAATCCAGGAAGTAAACAGGCAGCAGCTTCAGCTGCCCACAGTTAAAATGGCTGCAGCCAGACTTTGTTGGAGGGAGATTTCTGCAGCATATTTGGCAAGTACAGAATCACAGTATATATAAAATATGTAAAGTGGTTGGAGGGAAGCTTCAGAATGGCAAAGATGTTTTTATTACAAATGTGAGCAGACTGCAGTTCCTCTTTAAATGTGGTGGCTGCATTAGCTTTCTTTTGGTCTTTTTCCTTTATTTTCCCCATGTTGATCCAGCCTGTAAGCCTGTTATTTTTCCAACTTCCTTTAACAGACCAAGCTGGAAAGCAAAAGTGACTAAATCTAAATCTGCTAGTACATGTAACACTATTATTCCTAGACTAACAGAGGTGTCTGATGCTCCTCTAGTGGACATTTTGAATCTTACCGGTTAACCAGGAACTGGCTGAAATTCTAACCATGCATGCTCAGGCTGATGTATCCATTAACTTTGGTACAACCAGCCTGTGGGAACTTATAGGCGATTATCACTAGCAATATTCACTGTATTCGGGGAAAAGACAATGGCTCGGTGGGAGGGATTGCCATCAACACAATGGGGGTTATTTACGAAAGGCAAACCCACTTTGCACTACAAGTGAAAGTGCCATCGCTGTAGATTGGAGGGGGACATGCAAGGACAATAAAAACAGCATTTTAGCTTGCACATGATTGAATAATAAAATCAGCAGAGCTTCCCCTCATTTCAGATCTACCCCTCAGATTTACAGCGAGTGCACTTCCGAAGGGAACTTTCAGTGCAATTTCAAGTGCATTGGATTTGTCTTTCGTAAATAACCCCCCTGTGTGTTGATATGGGAATCTATCAATTTCCTGCAACCTGAATTCAAGCTAAATAGGCCTGCAGTACCTCATTTGGCCTGAGGTACGGGGGCGCAGGGAAACAAGCCGAAGTGTCCTTGACCTTTTCGTCACTTTATGTCAATGTAGAACAATGTTCGGCTTTTCTCTGCTCCTGCGCCCCTGTACCTCAGGCCAAATGAGGTACTGCAGGCCAATTTTTGTCTTTTCTCTGCGCCTGCGCCTCCGTACCTCAGGCCAAATGAGGAACTGCCGGCCAATGTTTGGCTTATCTCTGCGCCTGCGCCCCCGTACCTCAGGCCAAATGAGGTACTGCAGGCCAATGTTCGGCTTTTCTCTGCGCCTGCACCCCCATACCTCAGGCCAAATGAGGTACTGCAGGCCAATGTTTGGCTTTTCTCTGCGCCTGCGCCTCTGTACCTCAGGCCAAATTAGGTACTGCCGGCCAATGTTTGGCTTTTCTCTGCACCTGCGCCTCCGTACCTCAGGCCAAATGAGGTACTGCAGGCCAATGTTTGGCTTTTCTCCGCGCCGGCGCCTCCGTACCTCAGGCCAAATGAGGTACTGCAGGCCAATGTTCGGCTTTTCTCCGCGCCTGCACCCCCGTACCTCAGGCCAAATGAGGTACTGCAGGCCAATGTTTGGCTTTTCTCTGCGCCTCTGTACCTCAGGCCAAATTAGGTACTGCCGGCCAATGTTTGGCTTCTCTCTGCACCTGCGCCCCCTGTACCTCAGGTCAAATGAGGAACTGCAGGCCAATGTTTGGCTTTTCTCTGCACCTGCGCCCTCGTACCTCAGGCCAAATGAGGTACTGCAGGCCTATTTTCGGCTCTGCGCGGCTTCTGCGCCACCGTACCTCAGGCCAAATGAGGTACTGCAGGCCTATTTCGCTTAAATTCTGCTTGTCTTGCGAGTCAACAGTTGCTTGAAAATCAAAATGCTCTCAAACCAAGTTACTCTCAAACCAAGTTACTACTGTAATAAACAAATGCAGCCAATACTTATAAGGATTGATACAATGCATTTTTTGGATACCACTTTTTATCTGATGGGTGCTTGGGGATGATTTAAAAAATCTTAAGAGATATTAATACTACTAACAAAGTAGATGAGGACATCCAACATCACAGCTGTCAGCAAGTACGTTTTTGAATGAAATGCTTGTTCTTGAAATAGAATTCCTTGCACCAAATTAATCTGTAGTCAGTCTGGAATACATTTCAGCAAAAGAGCTTTATAAATTGATTTGAATGTACAATACAAAGATATAATTACAGTCAGGTGTATCCAATGGTTGACAAAATAAAATAGATGGCAAATAAATAACACAGAAATCTAGGTTTATGTTATCTTCAAGACTTGTCAGTGTAAGTGGTAACACAAGCCTCGATTATTGTTGTTGCACAACCCTAGTCAATAAAGGACTTAAAAGATCACTAAAGGTTTTTTTGTTTTTTTTTGCGAAATAGCTTCCTTTACCTTACTGCATTCCTGGTTTCATGTCCTCATTGTTCGTTTTTGCTTTGAAGTTGCTGTAATTCTGCTCTGATCTCCACACTTCCTGCTTGTCTGGCTCCTTATGAAAAATCTCATGGCATCTTTTCACTGTGGTCCAAGCTGTCATTACTGTGTGTCTAAAACTCCTCAGAACCAATCAGATTAATTTTAAAAACAAAACACTGCCTTGTATTTGTTTGTTTTTGTTCTGTGTGTCTTTTTACTTCACAGAAACATGAAACCAGTTTAAAAATTAAACTAAATTGCAGGCACATTATTTGATTGATTATTATCTATCTTTAACTCCTTAAGGACCGCCGCATGTACATTTACGTCGGCAGAATGGCACGGACAGGCACATCAACGTACCTGTACGTGGCTGCCTTGACGTGGGTCCGATCAGGACCCCCCCCGGTACATACGGCGGTCCGGTTTGCTGTAGGAGCGATCCGTGCTGAGGGGGCAGCGGTTCGTTTTTGTCCGCACCCTCTGGATCGCTCCCAGCCAATGCATGCGCTCGCCTGCAGTGTCACTTCCTCCTCTTGTGTAAACACAGAAAGAGGGAAGTGATGTGATCTCTGCTCTCGGCGTTTTTTTCAACCGCCGCTGAGGGGAGATCACATCGCACAGTAAGTCTGCACAACACTACACTGACACCAGGACACGCAGGCACATTAACCCCTTGCGATCACCCCCCCCCCCCCCCGTCACAGTGTCACTGAATGCAGTGATCATATATGTACTGATCACTGCATTTAGTGTCAGTGTGACAGGCAGTTAGTGTTAGGTCCAGGGTAGCCCCCGTACCCCCCCTAAGTTTTAACCCCTTGATCACCGCCCTAGTTAACCCTTTCACTCCCTATTGCCAGTGTCACTAAGCGATCATTTTTCTGATCGATGTATTAGTGTCGCTGTTCCCGCTAGGTAGCTATTTTTTTTTATTGTGATTTTTTTTTTTTACTAAAGACATGTGGCTAAATAAATTTTAGCCTAAATGTTTGACTAAAATTTAGTTTATTTGATTTTTCTTATAACAAAAATAAAAAATAGATTTTTTTCTCAAAAATGCCGCTCTATTTTTGTATATAGCGCAAAAAATAAAAATCGCAGAGGCGATCAAATACCACCAAAAGAAAGCTCTATTTGTGGGAAGAAAAGGACGCAAATTTTGTTTGGGAGCCACGTCGCACGACCGCGCAATTGTCTGTTAAAGCGACGCAGTGCCGAATTGTAAAAACCCCTTGGGTCATTTAGCAGCATATTGGTCCGGTCCTTAAGTGGTTAATTATTTTTAAAAGGAATCAGTTAACTATTATGTCTCTATACCCTGTAAACAGTAATTTTTAGAAAAAAAAATGTTTTCCTTTAGTGACCCTTTAATGAGTCTTACATGGTTTTAGGATTTCTATAACTGACATACAAATTATGAGTCATGTAAAGTTGAATTCACAAAGTAAAACTACTATGTGTGCCTCAATCCTCTGTATGAGGCCCCCCAAAGACTGGAGTTACGTCTAGTAGTTCTGATCTAGGCTGACCGTGGATATGTCTTATTATGAATATTGTGCAAGTAGGGGAAATGGAGTATTAGGGGTTTCATAAAGAACATATCGATACATGTGCACCACAATTTCCATTCATCATTAAGAAAGGTGATAAGTATAAAAGTTATTCCGAGAATTTATCTACAGTCTTGTATTGAAACCAAATATACACAAGTCATAGTATACCAAGAACAGTTAAAATACATTATATACAGGAAAACACTGTTCAGAATATAAATATGTTTAACAGTCCATCTATGCAAATCGTTTTTTTAGTGGTCAATGACAAGCATGGCTAAAACCAAGTCTTTCCCAAAGGAAGCCTTCTTTGAACGCTTCTAAAAAAAAAAAATTTGGTCCAAAACAAAGAATGCTATGGATGCTCCGAGTGGTTTGTAGTGGTTGAACTCTGGAATTTCTCTCTTAGATTTTTGACTCTGCTTTTCTGGGCCACGTCGCTGCTCGTTGCAGGTCGCGCCTCTGGTTTTGGCTGTTCAATGGTAGAGTCCAGACAACCCCTTGAAAGTTCTTCCCTCGCCTTGTACTCGTCAGACTCCTGGTACGCCTTACAACGCTCAACCACTGCTTTGAGTGAGATTTTCTCTCGTGTGGTAGGCGATCTTATATGGACGTAGGTGTCGTCATTTTCCAGTTCATAAGAGGTGGTGGTTGGAAGCTTCTCCATAACGATGACTTTTTTGTTGTTTTCCAGAGGCGCTTCCGCACTGATGTAGTAAAAATCAGCTGTCGTTTGCCCAGAGTTCCTGCTGTTCTTCAGGGACTCGAGTCTTCCATTTATGTTTGGACCTTCAGCTGCTGCTTTGCCTAAAGCATTTGTTTCATCAGCTATGCCATTCGCACTGCTAGAGTGTTTGATATTCATGTTACATGAATGGCTCATCACCTCTTTATGGGTGTCAGATGGATGGGCCATCACCTCTTTATGGGTGTCAGATGGATGGTCCATCATTTTGTCAGGCACAGAGAGGCTCCTGTTCACTGGAAGGGATTTGCTGCTCCCCGATGTACTGGCATACCTAGATCTCAGCTCTCGGACATCAGGCCAGTGAAACTTCTCTGTCTTTACTGGGCTCAAGGGGCTTTTGCAGTCAGATCTTACAGGGGAAGAAGTTCGGGGGCTTTCTGAGGTAAATGATAAACGTTTGGGGGATTTTTCACTAAAAGAAGCAGACGTGGGAGTTTTCGGGCTGTGCTCTTGCAGTACAATGTGGTCATAGGTGGGAAGGGACAATGCAGGCTTTAGTTTACCTACAATATAGAAAAAACACAAAATAAATATTGAAGCTCATGTTTAAAAACACTGTAGGTGGTTATGAAAAAACAACACAAAAACATTAAACTGAAATATGAATTATTTTGCAGATCCCTCAGCCAGTATGGAGAGACAAAAGGGAAGACATTTTCATCACTTGCTTACAACGGCTAATAAGAGCCATTGGCTCTCCCATGTACAAGTACTGTGGAAAAATGTGTCCAAACAAAGGTGATAAATCCTCCACCAATCAGATTAATTGGTGGAGGATTTATCACCTTTGTTTGGACACGTTTTTCCATCAGATTTTGGATCTTGGCACAGAGCACGGGTGTACAGCATTTATTGATTAAGCCACTATGGACTAAATATCTGTTCATTTTTCAACATAGAATCCTATTTACACTGGTTTTGATGTCAATTTTTAATTTTAGCAACACATTAATATTGGCACACGTTTATTGATTGGCACGTGATTGCTTTAAAGCGGAGCTCCACCCAGGAATACAACATTTTGCCATGTTGTTTAAAAAAATAAAAAAATAAAAACCTGAAAAAAAAAAAAATACTCACCCGAAATAGCTGTTGCTATGCGGAAGTCCGTAATCTTCCTCACCTGCACCGCGGTCCGATTTCTTCTTGTCCTTCTCCTTGTGAATGGGGCGCGCTGCTTTCTGGGAACTGTGTGTGTTCTCAGAGAGCAGCGCGCCCATTCACAAGCCAGCGTGAGACTCACGCAGGCGCAGTAGGAAATGGGCAGTAAAGCCGTACGGCTTCACTGCCTGTTTCCCATAGTGTGAATGGCGGCGCGGGACTCGGAGCGATCGCGGGACCGGCATCGGGAGGGCCATCAGCGCGGGCGCCTAGGACAGGTAAGTGTCCTTATTTAAAGTCAGCAGCTACACTGTTAGTAGCTGCTGACTTGAAAAAAAAAAAATCGCGGCTGGAGCTCCGCTTTAACTAGGGTTGTCCCGATACCACTTTTTTTAGGACCGAGTACAATTACCAACACTTTTTGTTATGTACTGGCCGATACCGAATAACGATACTTTTTTTAAATGTCATGTGACAGTTTCCAAACCACAATACAAACTAAGGATATTTTCTTTAAAATTATGAAGAACTCTAACTCAAGACATTATAAAAGAATAACAATTTGTAAAAATGAATAAAAATGTTTTATTTGCTTGTCACGCAGTAGTAAAAAGCTCAAAGAATTTTCACAGAACATGTTGATAAATACAAAAAAGTATTCGGCCAGGCATCGGGAGCATTTGCGCGAGTACAACTACTCCCGAAAATACTCGGTATCGGTCCCGATACCAATACTAGTATCGGTATCGGGACAACCCTAGCTTTAACCACTTAAGACCCGGACCAAAATGCTGCTAAAGGACCAGGCCACTTTTTGCGATTCGGCACTGTGTCGCTTTAACTGACAATTGCGCGGTCGTGCGACGTGGCTCCCAAACAAAATTGGCGTCCTTTTTCCCCCACAAATAGAGTTTTCTTTTGGTTGGTATTTGATCACCTGTGCGGTTTTTATTTTTTGCGCTATAAACAAAAATAGAGCGACAATTTTGAAAAAAATGCAATATTTTTTTACTTTTTGCTATAATAAATATCCCCCAAAAATATATTAAAAAAAAATTCTTTCCTCAGTTTAGGCCCATACGTATTCTTCTAACTATTTTTGGTAAATAAAAACCGCAATAAGCGTTTATCGGTTGGTTTGCGCAAAATTTATAGTGTTTACAAAATAGAGGATAGTTTTATTGCATTTTTATAATTTATATTTTTTTTACTACTAATGGAGGCGATCAGCGATTTTTTTTCATGACTGTGACATTATGGCGGACACTTCGGACAATTTTGACACATTTTTAGGACAATTGTCATTTTCACAGCAAAAATAGGATTTTTATAACAGCTTACCTGTAAAATCCTTTTCTTGGAGTACATCACGGGACACAGAGCAGCATAGTCATTACTATGTGGGTTATAGAGTCTACCTTCAGGTGATGGACACTGGTGTAATCAACTACACAGGAAGTTCCCTCCCTATATAACCCCTCCCATACTGGGAGTACCTCAGTTTTTGTAGCAAAGCAATAAGTGTCCCCATATCCCCAAACAAGAGGGGTGGGAGCTCTGTGTCCCGTGATGTACTCCAAGAAAAGGATTTTACAGGTAAGCTGTCATAAAAAATCCAATTTCTTTATCGTGCATCACGGGACACAGAGCAGCATAGTCATTACTATGTGGGATGTCCGAAAGCCATGCTTACTGAGGGGAGGGAGACACCAACAACGCAGACCGCCAGACGTGAGGACCTATAATGCTGCCTGCAGCATATTGCGCAAAAAAGCTGCAACCTCTTGCCGTCTTATGCTCACCTGATAGGAATTAGTGAACATAAGCACAGACGACCAAGTTGCAGCCCTGAAAATCTGCATCATAAAGGCTTGGTAATGCGTTACGCATAAAGCACTTACCATTCTGGTAGGGAGCACCCCCACAAGAAAACAGGGGGATTTAATGTCTTGGTTCAAATGAATACTAGATCTTTCTAGTAAATAAGGCTGGGTGAGGATTAACATCACCCTACTTATAAAAATAATTAAGTATGGTTTTATACCAAGAGGTTGCCAATACTGAAACTCTCTTGGAGGCTACCACAACCAAGAACCCCAATTCCCTTGTTAAAGGATGAAGGTAAATTTGGTGCATCGGCCCACAGAGCTGACCCTGTAAGCTGACAAAACTAGAGTCAATCCTCAGAGCACAAGGGCGACCAAACTGGTGGACTTATGCACGTCACCCCTTGTATAATGGCTCGGAACAAAGAGTGTGAAGCAAGCGACCTTTGGAAGCAAGGCCGAGATCGGATCCTTGATGTAACTTAAGGCTGGCTCCGTCTCCTTTCCAAATGTAGGAAGGCAGGAATTTTACCTTTGACAAACTTCCAAGGATGCCACCACCTGGTTTCATACCAGGAACATGGGTCTTCCAGATCCTAGGATATCTGGTCCTGGAGGCCAGCTCTCCTGTATGAATCAAGGGAAACTGCTGCTGATTC
Organism: Rana kukunoris; assembly: GCA_029574335.1. Classification (NCBI taxonomy): domain Eukaryota; kingdom Metazoa; phylum Chordata; class Amphibia; order Anura; family Ranidae; genus Rana; species Rana kukunoris. The sequence goes on from CM056059.1 coordinate 45,547,781, forward strand.
TGAAAGCCCCGATCCTCAAGAATGTGGGCTATAATAGCCAGACCATTAATTCATTTGTTGCAAGACAGGATGAATACCCCCTGCGAAGTAGGCCTGGACAAGATGTAAGGGACCCTGGGTCCACTACTACCACCCTTACTGTTCCTGCACAGTGAGGTAGTCTGGGTTACGCCGGAGTAATCAGGTCAGCTTCCGTTCTCCTCTAATGTTGCATGGAAGCCACAAAAGTCGCAGCACTGGGGGGAGAGACACAACCAGTGACAACTGGTCCCCTCGGATTACTAACACACCTGCCACGCATGCGGGTGGATCCTTTGTCCCTGACCCCAAGCTGTTCAATTTCTTGTTGAGCCTGGACGCCAATACATCTTATGTACAGGGTACCATTTCTGTGGCATTTGGTCAGGAAAAAAGTCGGGGTGTAGAGGTCATTCTCCCGGAGACACTTGTTGACGGCTCCAGCGAATCGCCTTCCAATTCTGCCTTTCATGAAATGACGAATGTCAAAGGGCAAGGCACAAGCTCCTCCTTGGTAAATGAAGTAAATCACTTAATATGGTATAGTTTGATTGTACTCTGACAGAACTAACCTGCCACCTGAACATTCAGGCCCTTAAGCCAGATGCCCCATCGGTAGCTCTGGCTGACAGATAAGGCTCACTTGGCGCTTGACTACTTCCCCTGGGCCATGGTCACTTCCCGACCTGGCAAACCTTTTAGTTAAGAACCACCAACAGGAATTCCAGCATATCTCTGGGACCGGATTCTTTGGATAATGCTAGGTCAAGATCCACTCTTTCTAGGCCGACAGAATATGGTTTATAACAGCCCTAAATAAAAGTTAGCATAGGGAACTGTCTTGAATTAAGCCAGCATCTTCCCTAGCGCCTTAAAGCGGATGGCCCATTAAAAATGTTTTTTAAAAGCCAGCAGCTACAAATACTGCAGCTGCTGACTTTTAAAAATAGGACACTTACCTGTCCTGGAGTCCAGCGGCGTCCGCAGCAGAGGACGAGCGTTCGCTCATCTCTCTGCCGCTTCCCCCTCCATCCACGGTGAGGGAACCAGGAAGTGAAGCGCTGCGGCTTCACTGCCAGGTTCCCTACGGCGCATGCACGAGTCGCGCTGCGCCCGCCGATTGGCTCCCGCTGTGTGCTGGGAGTCGAGAGTTCCCAGCACACAACGGGAAAAACCCGTCTTTTGCCCGAGACTGCGGGCCGGAAGTGGGTGCAGATACCTGTCTTTAGACAGGTATCTGCACCCCTCTCCCCCTGAAAGGTGTCAAATTTGACACCGGAGGGGGGGGAGGGTTCCGATCAGCGGATCTTCACTTTAGGGTGGAGATCCGCTTTAAGCAAAAAGGCCAAAAGTAAGGAACTGTTCCTTGCCGTGACCACATAGACCAGCCTTCTCATAGCGATGGTCTTGACTGAGGCCAACAAAAAAAAAAAAACTCTCCTTTTTGGGCTGAGCCAAACATACCCAGCTTCTTGTCAAATGAAAGAATGTAGACTGGGATCCCCAACCCAGGAGTTCCAGATACTTGACCATGCTGGACACCCCTAGGTCCAGCCATGCTACTGACTGATCCATCAGCAGGAGTTTGCCTCGGTATGCCATTAGTGCTATACCCTGGGCCTACAGACCTGCTAGAGGCGTGTAGATGTCCCGTGAAGGGAACTATCACAACTCCCAGTGGATGGCTGTAGAATCCCAGGTTGCTAGAGGGAAATGATAGAGGGAAGTGTATCAGCCCTTGCGTGTGGCAGATAGTAAGGTCCCGCCGGCATGCAGATATGAAGGCACAGCAAAGGAGCCCTTCAGATGGACATGGCCAAGCCCTGCCGGTGTCCGTGACGTCACCGGATCTCCGACGGAACTCACTGAAGCCCGGAAGCCGGCGGGAGTTGAGTACCAATCAAAAGAATTTTGATCGATCAAACAAATTTAAGATTAATCGATGAATTAATAGTTAATTTTCACAGCCCTAGTCGATACATTATTGATATGATATCATGTTACATATCCTTATACTATCAACTTTGTTCTTCTGACATTCTAATTTGGTGATCTTTTGATTTAAGTTTTCACCTGGTTAAGGGGTAACGAGATTTTTTTTCTTTTTATTATTTTGTTCTTGTACCGACTGTTTACATGATAATCGCAGCTCCCAAATTGAACATACTGTAATCTGTGTTACCGTTGTCTCTCCCCCTTTTTTAGTGCTTATAGCACAGTTTTTTCCATTTTATCATAAGTACTGTGGAGCCATATGAAAGTGGCTGTCTGGATCCGGCTCATCTGACTTATCTGGAAATGCCCGCCTTCTGCACCCTTCGGAGCTCTGCCATTTATGTGCCTAGCTGCTGGGAGCCTGGGTTGCTGTGACCCATTGCTGACCTGGCCCATTCTTACCAAGTAAGTTTGTTGTGTCCCTTGAATATAATTGTATGTAAAGCTTAAAGTGGAGTTCCACCCATTTTTTTTATGTTTGTCTGTGCTGCATGCCCTAATCTCATAGTGTTCAGAATGGGCAATTTTTATTTATTTTCTTGCTTTTAAATACCTTTATTTTGTAGTCCGTCATTACTTCCTCCTCCTTATTAGCCTAGGCTATTAAGTCACATGGCTATTTGCAAGGGTTTCTGGGATAGGCATCATGTTTCCCAGTAGTCCTTGCAAACCTGACTGAAACCTATTACATTGCTTGTGCAGCACTGAGCATGTGCGAGATATGCAAAGCTGAAATCCAGGAAGTCATACAGTCTGGCTTCATGATGCCCACACTTAAGATGGCCACGGTCTATTTCTAGATTATAATCTAAATGCTGTAACAACCTAACAAAACGGACCTTAGTTTACAGACTAACTTTACTAGAATAAATTAAGTTTGTGTATTACAGGGGTATTTATATTTAAAAAGTGAAATTGTGGGTGGAACTCCCCTTTAAAGTGGTTTTATCCCCCCGGTCACACTGGTGCAACTTGTCATGCGATTTGACAGGTTGAAATAGCATAAGTTGTACCCTATTGTCGGCAATGGAACTGTTCCTGCATTACTTTTGCCGATTTCAGGTTGGCCTTGCATAGACATCTGTGCATGAAATCACACAGATGTCAGTAAAGTCGCACTGTCATGTGGCTTTGAAATTGCGCATTTTCAAAGTCGGATTCGGTGTGACCAGGGGCTTAATTCTCAGACATGAAAATGAACAAAGCATTTCCCTTTATAGTGTTTACTTGTCTCTATCCATAGCCCTAAAATGGATATTTACTAAAACTGAAGGGTGCAACATCTGGTGCAGCTCTGCATAGAAACCAGGTTTTAAAGTCAAAGCCTAAGACCCCTTTCACACTGAACCGTCATTTTACTGATGTAAAATGTATGAACAGAAGATCAGTGATTTCCCCTAGTGAGGCCACCCCCCCATACAGTTAGAACACACCCAGGAACATACTTAACCCCTTCCCCGCCCCTAGTGTTAACCCCTTCACTGCCAATAGTAATCCAATGCATTTTTATAGCACTGATCGCTATAAAAATGCCAATGGTCCCAAAAATGTGTCAAAAGTGTCCGAAGTGTCCGCCATAATGTCGCAGTACTGAAAAAAAACGCTGATCACCGCCATTACTAGTAAAAAAAAAAATATTAATAAAAATGCCATTAAACTACCCCCTATTCTGTAAACGCTATAACTTTTGCACAAACTAATCAATAAACGCTAATTGCGATTTTTTTTTTACGAGAAATAGGTAGAATACATATCGGCCTAAACTGAGGGAAAAAAAAAATGTTTTTTTATATATTTTTGGGGATATTTATTATATCAAAATGTAAAAAAAAACGCCTTACCCTTTCACACTGAGGCACTGAAAAAAAGCCCTAAAACGTTAGGGTCTTAGCAGAGCTTTACCAGCGTTTTTCGGGCGCTGGCAGTGTGAAAGGGCTCTGATGCAGATGAGGCTTCGCTCGAAAAACGCCAGAGTGTGAAAGGGGCCTAACTGAACAAGCTGAAGTTAGAAGCTGATTGACTACCATGCGCACAGCTGCATGAGATTCTGAGTGCTCCAGTTTTAGTAAAGCGCCTCTTATGTGTAATTTTTACCTATTGGCCTGAATCTCTTCTGACAAGTTTACCTGACAACAAGAGAAAATAGGTGATGGAGCTCCAGCTGATTGACAGCCTCAGCTCTGTTTATGTGCATGTGTGGAGAGGGGTGTCTCATTTTCCTCCAATCAGCTGTCAAAGCTCTCCTCTCTGAGCTCTGCAGAGTGGAACTTCAGCTCTCTGTCCCCTTTTTTCTGAAATCTCAGACAAGCTGTATAAATTCTGCATTTTGAATGGATGTATAGAAGAGAAGACTGCAAATAGACAGGTACAATTTATGTAGGAAGGATTTGTATCATCTCTGTATCACCTGAGACTAGTCACGTGGGAACATGTAAGAGTTTACAACTTCTTTAATACCATCTCACATTAACCAAATTTCACATGTTCTAAGTTGCTGGCCGAATACTGTAAAAGGGAATTTCTGCTTGGGAATCCAGAAGAGCAGCAAACCGCGATCGGGTCACAGAGCTGAAAAACGGGGATAGGCAAGTGTAAACAAACCCTTCCCCATTCTTCCGAGTGAGAGTGTCGCTGATCGTCTGTTCCCTGTCATAGGGGACGACGATCAGTGACGTCACATGCCAAGCCACCCCCCCTATACAGCAAGAATTGCTTCCTAGGGAACACTTAACCCCTGCAGCGCACCCTACAGGTTAACCCCATCACTGCCAGTGTCATTTTCACAGTAATCAGTGCATTTTTATAGCAGTGTTCGCTGTAAAAATGACAATGGTCCCCAAAATGGTGTCAAGTGTCCGCCATAATGTCACAGTCATGATAAAAATTGTTGGTCGCCACCATTACTAGTAAAAAAAATTAATAAAAATATCCCCTATTTTGTAGACGTTATAACTTTTGCGCAAACCAATCAAACGCTTATTGCGATTTTTTTTTACCAAAAATATGTAGAAGAATACGTATCGGCCTAAACTGAGGAAAATAATTTTTTATTATATATTTTTTTGTGGATATTTGTTGCAAAAAGTAAAAAATATTGCATTTTTTTCAAAATTGTCGCTCTATCTTTGTTTATAAAAACCGCAGAGATGATCAAATACCACCAAAAGAAAGCTCTATTTGTGGGGGAAAAAAGTACATCAATTCTGTTTGGGAGCCACTTCGCATGACCGTGCAATTGTCAGTTAAATTGATGCAGTGCAGAATTGCAAAAAGTGGCCTGGTCCTTTAGCAACAAAATGGTCCGAGGCTTAAGTGGTTAATAAGTAAATGCACTAATCTGATTAAAGCAAAAGGAACTGATAAAGCAAAAGCATACATTTACTTTTCGGGTTGTAAAGGTTTGTTTTTTATTTTCTAAATAGGTTCCTTTAAAGCGGGGGTTCACCCAAAAATCAACTTTCTGACATTAGTTCCAGCATACTGCTAACATCTGCAGTATGCTGGGTTTTTTTTTTTGTACTTATCGTTTTATGAGCCGTTGTTATCTGGCACCGAGCGGGGATTGCTTCCGGGTATAGGCGTTCCTAAGCCAAGAGGAGTTGATTGACGGGCTGCTAAAGCGCGTCACGCCTTCCGAAAATACCCGATGCGACACTCGGGTGTTTACGGCGCCTGCGCAGTCGGCTCTACACGGCAGGCGCAAGTGCCGTAAACACCCGAGTGTCACTTCGGGTATTTTCGGAAGGCGTGGCACTCCTTAGCAGCCCATCAATCAACTCCTCTTGGCTTAGGAACGCCCATTCCCCGCAGGATTCCCCGCCCAGAGCCGGATAACAACGGCTCATAAAACGATAAGTAGAAAAAAAAAACAGCATACTGCAGATGTTAGCAGTATGCTGGATCTAATGTCAGAAAGTTGATTTTTGGGTGAACCTCCGCTTTAAGCTAGTGCATTGTTGGTTAACTTACCTTTTCCTTCGATTTCCCTCATAATGTTTTTTTTCTTTGTCTGAATTTTTCACTTCCTGTTCCTCCTCAGTAAGGTGTTCTAAATGACTTTCCACCGCTCGGATGATGGGGGAAAGCTTACTGAGGAGAAACAGGAAGTGAGAAATTCAAACACAGAAAAAAAAACATTTAGAAGGGAAATCGAGGAAAAATGTAAGTGTACCAACAATGCACGAGCTTAAAGGAACCAATTTAGAAAATAAAAGACAAACCTTTACAACCCCTTTAAATAAACTAGATTGGTATAAGTTTAGGGTCCCAGTACTCACATTTCTCTTCTGTTTTCTCCTCCTGTACAGATGAAAGGTTTCCCCTCCTAATGTCCTCCTCTATGTCCCTCAGGCGTCTGTGAGGAACTGGCTTATTGCACTTAATTCTTTGGCTGTACTGTCTGGCCAGCTGAAATACTTTATTCTTCATTTTCTCTGCGAAATCCTCGTCCATAGAGTTGGCAAGCTCCAAAATTGAGGGATGAAGCTTGATTGGAGTCTTGTAGTCCTGATCACTGAAGCCCATATTATAGGTGGGCTCAGTAAGGTGTTCAGTGGTTATGCCCTCTGGCGTAGTGTTTTGGGATTCCTCTGTAATGGTACTGAGATCACTCTCCTCCACTATTATTAGAGGCTCATTAGATTCTACGTCATTCTCTGTCTGGTCTCCATGGCTGGTTAATGTTTCTCTTGGGTCTTTCCTTGCTTTATAGGTAGCATTCTCATTCCAGCTACCCTGCTTTTCAATTTCTTCCCAGACTTTAATCATTTCTATTGGGGAGTGAAATTCTTCATCAGAAATTGGTACGGGTTGTTCTGGAATGCTGTTCTTCCGTGTTGGACCTGGAGGTTGTGTATGGTGTGTGAATCCATTAGTGTCCCTTTTATTGGTAGCGGTGGACGTATCCTCCCATGAAACTGGCTTGCTCATTTCAACATTTGAATTACTGGAACTGCTGCCCATTCTTTCCCTAGCGTAATTACCCTGATCAAGTCTTGGCAGACTATTGAGCTTAAAGATAGAGTTTCTAACCAAGCCAGCAGGAATGTAACTCAAACTTTCTCTACGCTTGATACTAAAAGATGCATCTTGATGCTCTGCCTTGTCGTAATAAGTTTTAATCTTGTCAAGGAGTTGCCTGTCTTGGGAGGAGAGAATGGACTCTCTTCGTTTATATGTGGATCTCTCTTTTTCCTCAAACACGTTTTCTACAGAATTAACCTTAATGATCGTAGTCTCCGAGTTTGTCCCATCAGCATCGCCATTGATATCTTTGTAGGATTCTGGAAAGTCAGAGTTCCCATTAGGATAGAGGATCTTCTCTGTACAATCCAGGTTTATTAAACTGCTGCTCCTGCTTGTTAGCTTGGGCGTTGTATGACCAATGACTTTACCGTCCTCCAAAGCCAGGCTGCTCCTTCTAGAGAAGCTGTTTACAAACCTCTCCGCAATCACACTGGCTTGATCTAAAACGGAAGGTGGGAGAATGCTAGTCGACCCATGCTCTGCTGCTTCTTCTTCATCTTCCTCACTACTAAATGTTTTTGAATCTTCTGCATTCTCAGTTACCCCATTATCCAGAGGGTCATGGGTATCAGAATCAGTTTCCCGATCTTCCTCTACTGACTCTGTTTCTTTAGAAGGTTCAAGAGGAGCTTCTAATGGATTTTCGGAAGAGTTGATCATCTGAGCAACATAAGCTTCTTCAGATTCAGAATGGTCTTTTTCCATTTCTTCCAAAATCTGAAAAATAAAAAAGGGGTTATAAAATAGCCAATTTAATTATAATTTATGCACGTTAAAGGGATGGTTCACCCAAAAACCTTTTTTTTAACATTAGATTGAGGCTCGTTATGTCAAGGGGAATCGGGTGTTTTTTTTTACAATCGAAGCAGTACTTACCGTTTTAGAGATGCATCTTCTCCGTCGCTTCCGGGTATGGTCTTCGGGACTGGGCGTTCCTATTTGATTGACTGGCTTCCGACAGGATTCCGACGGTCGCATACCTCGCGCCGTAAAGAGCCGTACCAGCGCTCGGTTTCTTTCGGCTACTCGTGACGCGATGTATGCGACCGTCGGAAGCCTGTCAATCAAATAGGAACGCCCAGACCAGAAGACCATACCCGGAAGCGACGGAGAAGATGCATCTCTAAAACGGTAAGTACTGCTTCGATTGTAAAAAAAAACACCCGATTCCCCTTGACATAACGAGCCTCAATCTAATGTTAAAAAAAGGTTTTTGGGTGAACCACCCCTTTAAAGAGGACAATTTTAAAAATAGAATACCAAGCAACAAATAACCTCAAGCAAGCTTGAAACAAAAAAGATATAAAACAAGGAGAATTTTTATATTACCTGTCAAATGTAAATTCATAGGCACCACATCCCTTGTTGATAAATATAGATAGAAAGATTGGATGGGATTTTTAAGGTGCGTGAATAACTAATGTCCACAAAATGGGCAAAAATATATATGAATGAAAAAACACAATTCTGTGTTTTTCATTCATATATATTTTTGTCCATTTTGTGTGATTTTGCTTTTTGTGTTTCAGTAGTACTTGACAAAAAACTCCTGAGGAAGCCAAACCGAATGGCGAAACATGTAGAGAGATTTGTCTGTATGCATATTTGAAACTAATTATATGATACATTTTTAATATTCTATTTATCCAATTTTGTATAAATAAAATGTATTTTTGATATAAAATTGATGTGTTATTTACGCACATTAAAAATCCCATCCAATCTATCTATATTTCTATATTTAAAAGATATAAACAAATGAAGGCCAAGGATGGAAAATATATATATTTTTTTTTTCCTGTAAATGATAAGAATGTTTGTTGGCTGGGTAGTTTTCGTTCAGTTTGTATATCAAGAAGCAGGCCTCCAAGGTAAGCTGTCCTACTGCATGTTATGCTCTGTACACACGATTGGAATTTCCAATGGGATAAAATCCGATGTAATTTTCCGTTGGAGTTCCATTCAAACTGTCTTACATACACACTGTCAGACCAAATTCGGACCGTTCAAAACACAGTGACGTAAAACACTAGTAGAAGCCGAGAAAAATTAAGTTCAATGCTTCTGAGCATGCGTCGACTTGATTCTGAGCATGCATGTTTTTTTCTCCGTCGGAGTTCCACACAGACGATCGGAATTTCCATTGCAAAAAAAAAAAAAAACATGTTCTATTTCTAAACTCCAACGGAAAAAAGCATATAGCATATGGGGCCCACACACGGTCGGAATATCCAATGAAAAAATTCCGTCTGACTTTTTTCATCGAAAATTTAGATCATGTGTACAAGGCATTAGACATTCGGGGGAAAATGTGGCTCACAAGTTCCAAGATGTCATTAGGATATTTTCATATGACCGCAAAAAACAGTCAGTGTTTTTATATGGATCTGAATGCAGTACATTGTTTTCGAGTCAATACACATAGTACTGCTGACAGAAATTACTCAATGAAACGTATTTGTTCAGGAGCTTAGCTGTGTTTTAAGTCCATTAGACTTTTTGTTACAATTTTTATTTCGTTTTTGAATTCTTTTTATTGAAATTTTTATAATAAAAAGTTACAAACATTAAAACCGAGTCAACAGCACTACACTACACCAGCACCAGTTTTGATATCATTTTAAATCCCTGATGAAGAGGGAATCGCTGGCCCCTGAAACACGCCATTTCTTACCATTGTGGCTATAATAAAGTCATTACTGTATGTAATGGGATAGCATTACTGAAATATAGAGAAGTGTTACTAAACCCACAACAGTAAAATTAGTCTGTATATACAGTAAAGCATGCTTGTTATACTCACTGTGGAACCTAAGGGGTTAATCCTCTGCATTAACTCTGATCCACCCCTTCTTTTACTGTCTCCAAACTATCTGCTGATCAAACAGTGCCTTAGAATGCACTCTGCACATGCTCAGTTTGGTGTGTATTGCTAAACGTTTTTTTTTTTTGGAAGGGTGCATGCGATTGGCACAGGGCCAATCAGCACTGTCCAGACAGGAAGTCAGGGGTCTGCTATATACTGCTGATGAGAAAAGGTTTTTAGCAGTTTACTTTTACTAAAATAATTGCATTTCCACGTACTGTGTGAGACCAGATATAGTGAATGTAGGGGTCCTGGGTTTAGTAGCACTTTAACCCCTTGGCGCATGCTCCCGTCACCCCTTTAAGGCCTTTCGAATGCTGGGAGATGGGGTGGGGCTTTTGGCCATGTGATCGCCGTGATTGGCTGTTCCGAATGTCACATGCAGTGGCGGACTGACCATTGAGGAACTCGGGCACTGCCTGAGGGCCCCATGCCACTTGGGGGCCCCATCAGGGTTGCCAGGCTCATTAAAACCAGGGACAGTATGTAAAAATCTGTGTTTTTTTACATCTGTCCCTGATATGTCCAAAACCTACATGCTTTTGATGTGAAAATCCTGAGATTTTAGCTGCCCGGCCTCTGTACTGCCACCTGGCGTGGTGGCCATCTGTAAGCCCGGGGGCCCCATAATCTTCTATTGCCCGGGGGCCCCATGAGTTGTCAGTCCGCCCCTGGTCACATGATAGGTTTCTGTTAACCGCCGGTCACTGTGCCGGGAGAGAGCATGGCGCGCGCTCTTGGCACAGCTCTCTTGGCGCTATTGCCCACAAAAATGCGGCAGTTCGGCACCAAGACTCAGCCGCATATTTGTGTGTGTTCAGCACTAACAGGTTAAGTTTGATGCCAAGTATATGTTTAACCAAAGCATATAATTTTCCTCCACTCACTTTGTCACTAAATGCAGTTACCTCCACACTCCGTCTCTTTTCCGGGTTCCCAGAGGAGGATTGACTATTCTGCCTCTTGAATCCTTTTGATGTCTCATGCTGCACATGTTCTCTGTTCTATAAAGCAAACAGAAAAACCTGATGAAATGCTGCTACTACCCCTTCTGTGTTTGAGGCGGACCTACACAAACTCTGCACTCAAGAACCCAAGGCAAGGGAACAATGAAAGGGAAAATAGGATTAAAGGAGAACTATAAGGAAACAACATTGCCTATATTGAGGCTTAATTAAAGAACAAAAATTGGGGAGAAGGAGGGTACCTGAGGACCCTGGGACTATAATGCGGTGCTGATAAAGTGTATCGAAACACTGATAAAATACAAAGAAAATTTTATTAGGTTTATACAAAGATAAGTAAATAAAAACCATCCATTGTATTATATGTCACATATGTCACAAGCTTCGGTAGTCTGAGCAGGGTTCTTTGGTAGTTGTAGTTCAACCGACATGTTTCGCTCTGTAGAGCTTCTTCAAGGGTTTATGGAACTTAACTACACTGTGTTAATACAAGGATATACTATATTGAGGCTTACTAGACCTTAGATGTCCTGGCTGCATTCGTTTTCATTTTTCAGGCTAAGAACATTTTCAGTCCAAAAACAAACAGATACACCAGTATACGTGCACTGATCTCCAAACCCCTGATCCAGCTTGATGTCTTGATATAATATATTGTGACAGGGGGTCAGGTAAATCTGTGTGTGTTGTCACAGACGGGAGATACTTTTCTGCCTTGTTTAGACAATACACCAATTACTATTGGGCGTCGGCTGCAGAAAACGGCCAGAGAGGTTTAGGGCGTTGGAAGGCTTCAGCTGTTCAGAATTAAGCAATTAAAGCCTCTATAAAGATAGCCTAAGGATGACGACTGATTACTGCATCCTGAGACTTTGTGGAGTTAAGGAACAGTCACAAACACTACTGAAAAGGTGAGGTGCTGATTGATATTTCTGTGTGATAAATATCAAAGAGACTTTTTGTTTTCTGCTATATGACCAGCAGTGTCTGCCCGGCAGTAGGCTGTGCCAGACTCCATAGGTAGGTTCCTGTGTTGGGAAAGTAGACGCCCCAAGTGGCCAGGGTTTATTTTATGTTTTGTTTATGCTGTCTTGATGCTTGCACGTGTATCCAGCAATATTGAAAAATAAACCATATCATTTGTTTTCAACCATCCTCAACTGCCTTTTTGTACAGTTCAGCGTGTAGTGAACCCATCCAGGGGGTCACACACACCCGCTACCGAGGTAAATCCCTCACAATATGAATATATGAATGTAGAATTTCTACAGTGTTGTCACATGAAGATATAATAATATATGTACAAAAGTGTGAGGGGTGTACCAATTTTTCTGAGATACTGTAAGTGCCCATGATTTTAATCTAAATAAAACTGTAATCCTTGAAAAATGTAGCCATGCTGTAAAACTATTTTAATACATATATGCTGTTTATGTATAGAGGTTCCTTGTTTGTGTTGCTTATTGACCACTTATTATTGGTGGTATTGTTGTAAAGTTGGTTCACCTCTCCTGGCATGGTCTGTTTAAGATGGACGGGGAGGGGGCAGGTTAAGTAGTAGTGTTGTGGGCGTGACTTGATAAAGCATGATCCCCCCCGAAATGCGTCATCATAACAACCCTTTCCATGGGCATTTTCTACTGTTCCCTGCTGGCCCTGATTTTTCTGTACTGCAGACCACCATTGTCGCTCCGGCTGGCCAGGGCGCATGCACAGTACGCGGTGCATACCGGAGTGTCTGTCGGGCAGCTTGTGAACTTTCATTCAGCGTCAGGGAGGCGGGATGTCCGAGAGTCACCTTAAAAAGACATCCCAGGAGAGGGAATCTATGGATTATATGCCTGCATTTTTACTGCCAAATGTGAGTGGAACTATATACTGTAGAGAACTTTTATTCTATGACTGTATCACACTAGGGTTCTGCTAGCCGCATCTTTGGAGTGGTGAAGGCGCATTGCGGGCGGTATTAACCCTTTTTCGACCGCTAGTGGGGGTAAAACTGCACTGCTAGCAGCAGAATACCACCACAATTCTGACGGTAAAGTGCCGCTAAAAATAGCGACGCTTTACTGCCACCGCACCTCCAGCCCCAGTGTGAAAGAGACAGAGATTGCAGCTCCAGGCAAGTCTTGTTGGGTGCAAATCTTTTCAGGAACTGAGGGTGCTAGCAATGCACATGGCAAATAAGAACACAATGAGATGATCAGGACAGCCACACTCCAATCCAACTTAACTTAACCACTTGCTTTCTGGGCACATATACCCCCCTCCTGCCCAGGTGAAATTTCAGCTTCCGGCACTGCGTCGCTTTAACCGACAATTGCGCGGTCGTGCGACGTGGCTCCCAAACAAAATTGACGTCCTTTTTTCCCCACAAGTAGAGCTTTCTTTCGGTGGTATTTGATCGCCTGTGCGGTTTTTATTTTTTGCGCTATAAACAAAAAAGGGCGACAATTTTGAAGAAAAATACAATATTTTTTACTTGTTGCTATAATAAATATCCCAATTAAAAAAAAAAAAAAAAAAACAAATTTTTTTTCTCAGTTTAGGGCGATATGTATTCTTATACATATTTTTGGTAAAAAAAAAAAAAATCGCAATAAGCGACTAGTTTGCGCAAAAGTTATAGCGCCTACAAAATAGGGGACATAATTATTATTTTTTATAATTTTTTTTTACTAGAAATGGCGGCGATGTGCGATTTTTATTGGGACTGCGACGTTATGGCGGACACATCGGACACTTTTGACACATTTTTGGCGCCATTCACATTTATACTGCGATCAGTGCTATAAATATGCACTAATTACTGTATAAATGTGACTGGCATTGAAGGGGTTAACACTAGGGGGTGAGGAAGGGGTTAAATGTATTCCCTACATAGTGTTCTAACTGTGGGGGGGGGGGGGGGGTGACTGATCCGTGTCCCTATGTACAAGGAACACAGATCGGTCTCCTCCTCTCCAGAGACAGGACGCTGTCTCTGTGTAAAACGGCAATGAGAGATGATCTATGAGATCATCTCATTCGCCGCACAGATTGCATCGCAAACGGCCACTCTGATTGGCCGTTCGCGGCGATCTGTGATTGGCTGTGTCCAAGGGACACGGCCAACACAGAATTTACCCGCGGCGCGCTCTGGAGCGCGCGCGGGGAACGTGCTACTGACATGCCGTCAATTGACGGCTTGTTGGCAATTTAGATCCGGGCTGAAGCCGTCATTCGGCTATAGCGTGGATCTCAAGCGGTTAAATGTAAAAAACTGGAAACAGGCATTACAAGTCACAGCAACGGAACTTAGGACACAACGCGTTTCACACTAACTTCAGTGCCATGAGTAAACACTGAAGTTAGTGTAAAAAGCGTCAGCTGTCCTAGGTTCCGTTGCTGTGACTTGTAGTGCCTGTTTCCAGTTTTTTTACATTTAAAGTGGAAGTAAACCCTTCTATCATTTTCAGCCAAGGAAGCTGCCATCTTGGCCTATGTTTAATCTTCAACTGCCGTGGTGCTGCACATGTGATCAGTTATGACACCAGCCATTGGATGGTTTGACAGTTTGGTTGAGAGCACAACCAATGTGACAGTTGGCAATCCCGGCATGCCGGAAATTTAACTGCTTTTTGAAACTGTTAAATCGATGGGTTTACTTCCGCTTTAAGTTACGTTGGATTGGAGTGCGGCTGTCCTAATCATCTTTTGTTCTTATTTGCCCAGTGTGAAAGAGGCCTTATTCACAGGATTACCGGGTGGAAAAAAACATTTCAAGTTTGGAAAAGCGAGCCAATGCAGCCACCCGATCTAAGGACTAGTAAACACAACACATTAAATATTGGTCTTTGAGTTTAGATATGCTTTATCATACCTGGAAAAGAGAACTTTGGCATTCTAAGATTTATGGATTATGCAGTTTACAAGAAATGACAGAAACATACAGATATACAGGACAGGGACATGTTCCTAATATACACAACAATTAAATATACATTATCAAAAATAACATTTAGCGAACACCATGCCTGTTAGGAGTCCATGCAGTTAGCTGACAATTAAGCCAAACAATGCAACATACAAATGTATTATTCACTCCACCATAACTTGGATGATTGTGCTCGTCATCCACAAAGCCATGCATGTTTATTAATGAGAAGCATTACTTAGACAGCAGTCACCGATGGAAGAGTTAAATTACTTGGATTAGAAGAGGAGCGTGAGCAATTAAACAGAAAGGAAAATGAAAGACCCTCACCGTAGGCGCGCCCCATGTATCAAGCAAAGTCTTGGCCCTATAGCGCCAGCAATGAATGACTGCCAGTAGGGAGCTGGCAAAATCAGCTACCTGCTCATCATCTCCCAACTGTATTTCCTCCTCATTCTCTTCTTCAGAAGCACTGAGCTCTGCCCCTGAACCTCTACTCAGCTCTGTGCTGGCAGGCCGCTCCTCATCTCCCTCTGTCTGCGGTTGTTCATAGGTGGGCGTTAGACTGCCATTATTGGGTTGAAGGATATCCTCAAATTCCAGTAGTGCTCCATCACTACCTGCATGCTGAACAAACAAGGAGTCCTATTATACTTCAATCAGGTGGAGTCTACATTGAGTGACTAGGTTTCTCCACCTGGGTGCATCATACATGATATTAAAGTCTCCAATTTTTTTTTTTTACCTAAAATAAAAAAGGAGGTTATGCTCATCTGCTCTGTGCAAGGATATTGCATAGAGCAGCCCCTAACCTTCTTGTCTAGGGTCCCCCATCGACACGGCACGCACTTCTCCACCTCTTCTGTGTGTGCCAACATAGCAAGTGGCTTGCTATGGTGGCACATGTGTAGGCACTCTGTGTTCATAGACATTCACAGACCACCACCCGCCCCATCCTTACATGATTTGATTGACAGCAGTAGGAGCCAATGGCTCCCGCTGCTGTTTGAGCCCCTGTGAGAAGAAGGAGAGAGACCAGCGTCACTGCAGATAAGCCTGGATCGACGCAGTGACGTCACCACGTTGAGGAGGAGGGCTCCTGTACGCCGGCCGGCAACTTTCAATCCTATGATATTTTTTACTGTGAATTTGTAAGTATTCTTTTAATATTTTATTAAATGTACTGTGACGGAGTTACGCTATGTGCGCCTCTTTCTTTCACCCTGAGCCCAAAGTCTACTCGCCCCGATCCAAACGATCGCATTGAGAGGTCCTGGATACCGCAAGGAAAACAAAGGCTGTGACTGGGCTATAGTCAATTGCTGTTTTTATTTCGTCTTCTGGTAAGCTGCTTAATAATCTGGTGGCGGGTGCACCTTTGGAGTGAACTCACTTCGTGTCGTGGAACAGAAGAGGTTATTTCTGGGACATAATAATTTTTCATATATTTTTCATACATCACTATGGACTCTAATGGACTTTAGTGCTTATTAAATTGATCAATGTATTGATGTCTACACATCTCATTATCTTTGACGCGGCTATCTTTTTCTTTAGGTAAGTATCGGGGAGGCGAATATCAACCACTGAAAGATCAATGGAGCGATCCCCGCTGAGCAAGCGGATGATAAAGGAACGGATCCTCACGGGATCCGTACATGTGAAAGGGTCCTAACTCCTTAACAATAAAACAAAGGCTCACAGGTTTCCTGTACGACTGCAGACAGAATCAATCATAAAGCCACTATATCAGGGTTTGACAAATTTGCTTGGAATCTAGAAACCAGCTAAAAAAGTTAGGAGCCAGAAACACACCCCGTCCCGCCGAGCTCGCACGCAGAAGCGAACGCATACGAGAGTAGCGCCCGCATATGAAAGCGGTGTTCAAACCTCACGTGAGGTATTGCGCCAGGTCGCTAATTCTTGTTGCAATTGCGACCTGGCGCCCGGATTATGTCGAACCCTGCACTATATGCATATTAATCTCAGCTGCCCCCCAACAGGTTTACTTCCAGATGAAATTGCTATATTAAAATATTTTTATTGGTGGAACTAGATGACTAACTATGCAAATCCTCAGTTTTTAAGCACTTTCAGCAACTAAATATGCTCTGAAATTACTCATTGGTCTGTACAACACACGTTCCATTATAGGTCTTCCCATGGATAAGAGCATGACTGAAATTTACAGACTAACTGTCACATTAAAAATGAACCACAAAAACAGGTTTTAAATAGGTCCCTTTGGCTGTAACACTCCACTAGTCCAGGTTTCCTATTGCTTTAAATTAGGGTTGTCCCGATACCGATACTAGTATCGGTATCGGGACCGATGCCGAGTATTTGCGGGAGTACTTATACTCCCGCAAATACCCCCGATACTGAAATAGAATACTTCCCCCCCCATATTGCAGCGATGCGTCCCTCATACCTTTTTAGATATGCTGACGCCGCCGCTACCGCATTCCGCCGTATACCCCTGCACAATCGCATAGCACACATTACAAGCATTCATTCTGAATACTTGTAAATGGCCGTGCATTGACACTCCCCTTCTCCGGATTGGAGGGATCCCTCCAATCCCGAGCAAGGGGGAGTGTCTATGCACAAATCCGTGTATAGACACTCCCCCTTGCGTGGGATTGGACGGATCCCTCCAATCCGGAGAAGGGGAATTTTAATACACGGAGCGCGGCCATTTACACGTTTTTAGAATGAAAGCTTGTAATGCGCTACGCGATTGTGCAGGGGGATACGGCGGTATGCGGCAGAGGCGGCATCAGCATATCTAAAAGGTATAAGGGACGCATCGCTGCAATATGGGGGACATACATGGCTGCAATATGTGGGGGACATACATGGCTGCATATGGGGGACATACATGACTGCATATGTGGGGGGACATACATGACTGCATATGTGGGGGGACATACATGACTGCATATGTGGGGGGACATACATGACTGCATATGTGGGGGGACATACATGACTGCATATGTGGGGGGACATACATAACTGCATATGTGGGGGACATACATGACTGCATATGTGGGGGGACATGCATGGCTGCATATGTGGGGGACATACATGGCTGCATATGTGGGGGACATACATGGCTGCATATGTGGGGGACATACATGGCTGCATATGTGGGGGACATACATGGCTGCATATGTGGGGGACATACATGGCTGCATATGTGGGGGACATACATGGCTGCATATGTGGGGGACATACATGGCTGCATATGTGGGGGACATACATGGTTGCATATGTGGGGGACATACATGGCTGCATATGTGGGGGACATACATGGCTGCATATGTGGGGGACATACATGGCTGCATATGTGGGGGACATGCATGACTGCATATGTGGGGGACATGCATGACTGCATATGTGGGGGACATACATGACTGCATATGTGGGGGACATACATGACTGCAATATGTGGGGGGACATGGCTGCATTTGGGGACACATTTTAAAAAAGTATCGGTATTTGGTATCGGCGACTACTTGAAAAAAAGTATCCGTACTTGTACTCGGTCCTAAAAAAGAGGCATCGGGACAACCCTACTTTAAATAAATAGTTTGCTTGGGCCAAGCTATTCTCAATGAACTATTTCCATTACTAAGCTATTCAGCCACTGTGACCTCTGTATCATGCTAAAGTAGCATCAGCAACATACAGTATGCAGTGCTGTGTTCCAAAGCAGTACAGGAAGAGGATGCTTTGTATTTTTTTATCAATGCTAGGCTTCCTCTGATTGGCTGAGGTGGGGATCGTGACATCATACACCTGCCCTTCCTCTTTGGCCAATCAGAAGAAGCCTTATATTCACCAATAAATATACATGGTTGCCTATGAATGGCTCTCAACTTTCTCTCCCGGCCGCAGAAAGGAAGTCACCTGCACTGCTGTGGAACATAGCGCTGCATACTGTATGTAGCGGATGCCACTATACGATCATCCAGCATGAACAGCAGCCAAATTACTTAGTAATGAAAATAGTTAAATTTGGTCCAGCTTGGCCCAAACTATTTGGAGTGCCAGGAAATTTTAACTTCGGCTTTAAGGAATGATCATCTATACCCATTTATTTTCATTAATACTTTTATAAATGTCTTTGCACAAAACTCTTCCTACTTAACCACTTGTCTACCGCCCGCCATCATATGACATCATGCCTTCCTGAGCCACTAGGGGGCGCACCCACTGCGTCACTGGGAACCCCATGCACGTGCCTGGCGGCCGCAATGTTCGCCGGGCACCCCTGAGATTGCCCAGTAACTGAGCAGGACCGTGGGATCGGTGTGTGTAAACACACCGATCCATGTCCTGTCACGGAGAGGAGATCGATGCTGTGTCCCTAAGGCTGCATTCACACTGTAACGCGGCGTATTTTGCCGCAACAAATTGCGGCTTATTGTACCGTGATTTGCCGCGACAAAACGGGTCGTTTTTTTTTACAAAACATTGTTGTCTATGCCGAACGCCGAAAGCCGCCTGAAAAAAAGGGTCCGGGACTTGTTTTTAGCTTCAGACGTACGGCGTTTGGCGTGGAGATGTGAACCATCTCCATAGACATCAATGTTAAATCACCCCTCCAGCGGCAGGAGCGTCGGCCGTAAATACGCCAAAGTGTGAATGCAGCCTTATACATAGGGACACCGATCGGTGACCTCCCCCCACAGTAAGAATCACTCCCCAGGGAACACATTAACCCCTTGATCGCCCCCTAGTATTAACCCCTACCCTGCCAGTCATATTTATAGAGCAATAAATGCATTTTTATAGCACGGATCGCCGTATTAATGTGAATGGTCCCAAAAATGTGACAAAAAAGTGTCCGCCGCAATATCGCAGACACGATAAAACTAGTAAAAAATTTATAATAAAAATGCTATAAATCTATCCCCTATTTTTTAGCTGCTATAACTTTTGCGCAAACCAATCAATATACGCTTATTACGTTTTTGTTTACCAAAAATATATGTAGAATAATACGTATCGACCTAAACTGAGGAAAAAAATTTGTTTTTCTTTAAAACAAATTGGATATTTATTATAGCAAAAAGTAAAAAATAGTGTTTTTTTTTTTTCAAACTTGTCCCTATTCTTTTGTTTATAGCGCAAGAAATCAAACCCGCAGAGGTGATCAAATACCACCAAAAGAAAGATCTATTTGTGGGGAAAAAATTATAAACATTTGGGTACAGCGCGCAATTGTCATTCAAAGTGTGACAGCGCTGAAAGCTGAAAAATGGCCTGGGCAGGAAGGGGGTGAAAGTACCCTGTAGGCAAGTGGTTAAACCACAGTATCAAAGTCTTGAGATATCAATACTGCAACCATTTCCAGGAGGTAGGAAAGTTTAATGCAGGGTTTTATTTATCTCTGCTGATGAAGATATCCTGTACTCCCCATTATTGGCCTAGGATCCCCTGAATAGATTGCATGAAAAGCACAGGGAGATTGTCAGGCAAGCTGGTGTTGTGTCACATCTGAACACTAGAGGGCGGTGGTGACTCACTGTATCTATTCTGTACACAGTGCTGGTTATCCACCAAACAGAGTAACACTGTTCATATAGGTCAAATTCCCAAAATAAAATAGAAAAAAGAGTCTTAAAAGGCTAGACGCATTTCTTTGTTATTTTTACAGGATATAACATTCAGCTTGTTAAAACAATATGTGAAAGGGTGTCTTGGCCTCAACATTATGAAAAAAAATTATTATGGGAAAGTATCCTATCTATATAAACCCTAACGAACATTTTTATTTTCCTCCATTTTGGTATGCTAATTATACCATCTACAAAATATACAAGTGTGTTTTTTTTTTTTATATCAATTCAATAACTGCAAAAAAATAGCCGATAACTTCCTGTGCTCTCCGTCTGCATACAAACAGGGGTTAGGCCAAATTGGCCGGTTCTGCAGGGACTGGCCGAGATCCAATCCATTTATAGGCAGGCTGATTTACCCAAGTTGATCCATCAACTGACTGTGTAAATGGGGAATGTAGCAAATCCTGTGGTTGCAGGACAGAACAGCTCATAATCCATTGCCTGCTCTGCAAGGATGAGAAGGCGAGGATGAAGAGAGGTCGATGCTAGAATTTGTGCTGCCACTCTAACACACGCGGCGATACCTCACATGTGTGGTTTAAACAGCGTTTACATATGTCGGCGGGACTTGCGTGTGCGTTCGCTTCTGCGCGCGAGCTACCGGGGAAAGGGGGGTTTTAATTTTTTTGTATTATTTATTTATTTTACATATTCATTTATTTTTTTACACTTTTTTTTATTACTTTTATTCCTAGGAATGTAAACATCCCTTGTAATAGGAATGTGTGCGACAGGTCCTCTTTATGGAGAGATGCGGGGTCAAGAAGACATCTCTCCTCCAGGCTGGAAACCATGAGATCGGTGAAAAAAATTCACTGATCTCATGAATACTGTGGCTTACAGCCGCAATCGCGGCTTTGTTTACTTACGGGACCCGGGCGTGACGTCATCACATCACGCCTGGGTCCACCGACGGTCATAAAGATAACTGGTGACCATCTGGTCACCAGTCATCTCTATACTTCCTGCCAGCACCGGACGATTCTTTCTCCGGGCCCCCAATGGCATGGGAGAGCCCGGAGAAGCACTGGATGGCGGCGGGAGGGGGGAGGTGTCCCCTCCCGCCGCCTGTAAGAACGATCTAGCGGCGGAACGCCGCTATGATCGTTCTTATGTTGTGCAGAATCGCCGGCACAAGAGATAGATATCTGGATGATGCCTCACGCTGCAGGCATCATTCAGATATCCCCATTCAAAGTCCAGGACGTCATATGACGTCCACTCTGGATGGGAGAGACACTTTGTGGACGTCATATGACCGTGGCTGGTATTAAAGGGGTTAAGGATGAAGAGCAATTCCCGTGATTATTAACCTTTGGGCTTAGCTAAAGAACAATCTTGAAATGAGCAAATTCGATTTAGGCCCCTTTCACACGGACGGATAGAATGGTGCTTTTAGCTGCGGATTTTCAGCTAAAAGCACACAATGCATTCCTATGGCCCCATTCACACACAACGTTTAGCTGCGATTTCATTGAATGCGGTTTGGTGCGAATAGAAAAAAATAGAATTGAATGCGTCTAGGTGCGATTTAGCGCAGGTAATCGCAGTCTTGTGACAACTGCGGAGAGCAGCGTGAAAAAAAAACAAAACAGGAAGCACATCATAATCAAAAAAAAAATAAGGGTTGCTATGGAAATAACTACCGCAGCTAAACGCGGCCGCACGTAATCGCAATGTACAAATGCAGCTAATCGCAGTGCGTGCCCAGAGCCTTGAATTCCACTGAAAATGTACATGCTTGCAGGAAAACTGCCGTCCGTCTGAAAGGGGCCCTAGGATTCAAATAGTTTAAAGGCACTAAGAAGAGAAGCTTGTTGACCATTTTCACTTGCCTGGTCAAGTCAGCATGATTCCCAGGAATGAGCAAACAAATCATGAATGGAAAATACTGCAGTGAGACAGTTGTTTGCACAACAAACAGTTACTGAGTTGACTTGGCAGAATAGCACCTAGACAGATCAGAATGAACTCGGCTCTATGCCGTGATGGACATGTGACATTCAACACAACATCTGCAAGGTGGAAAATCACACGGAGCATGGATGGCTTATCATGCACAATTTCTTCCATTCATCTCTAATGTCTTCTTTATGTAAATAGCCCACTACCAAGCATACAAATGATGAATTGTCCTACTGAAGGTCACATAACTCGCTCTGTGTACACGCACACATTAATGCAGGGAAAACACAAGCAGTATTGGTTTATGCAGAACATCTTACCTTCAAGCCCACTGCAGATCCAAAAGAGCAAAAAAGGAAAGAAAAAGAGAAAAACAATTAATTACAATTGTGCCAGTAAATCCCACTGCACAGTACAGTTACATTACTGGACATGATGTAGTTTCTGGGGAATGTGTTACAATCAGGAACCATGGGCATCCGCTGAATTTTTTTTAGAGGGGGGCGCTTTGGCAGCGGTGATACGTTTGACCCTTTCTTAAAACGCTAACAGGGTTAAAAGCGCCCGCTAGTGGCCGAATAGTGCAGCTAAAACGATGGTAAAGCACCGCTTTTTAGTGGCGCTTTACCGATAACACGGTCAGCTGACAGTGTAAAATAGCTCTTGAGATAATTCAGCTTCACTCCATGCCCATATAAATATAGCCTAGAGAATGTAGAGACCCCCCCCCCTTTAGCACAGACCCCTACATTCAGCACAGACCCCCCCATTCTGCACAGACCCCTTAATTCAGCACAGATGGTCACCCCTTCAGCACAGACGGACCCCCCTCCCCATCCCATTCAGTACCTCAGATCAGCCATCAGCGTGGCACAGGCACAGTAGGTTCCCTTCCCTCTGCTCGCTGTGCCTGTGTGACATCTGGGCCGAGACCGCTCAGACACCCCGCTAGACTCAACACCTTCTCAATTTTCCAGGGGGGGTCAATTGCCCCCCCTTGCCCTATGGAGCGGATGCCCATGTCAGGAACTGATCTTTTGTCAAAATAACATCAGTATCTGACAGATCACAGACAACTGCGATCAATATTGATGTCATCAACTGACAAAGGGGCCCTGTGCCTTGAAAAAGTACTGTTTCCTTCATCGAATACCCAGACACTTGGTTTTAAAATATCTCCTTAGTCCTTGATTAGTGAGTACTTGATTTGTCTAATTTTCATTAGATCACTTTACAGAAAAAGCATCTGTAGGTACCCCCTTCTCCCTCTATGTGGCTATATCTATAGACCATGTAAACTGTCACTGACACAGAAAGAGCCAGGCTTAACTACAGATGAATTACACAAATACTGCTGTCAACATGTAAACCTTTATTTTACAACCTATGTCAAAAATATCAGGAACCAATATACACAGATTTTGCTTTTTACAAGAAAAAGTGGATTTTTGCACTCATCGTAAAATCCTCTTCTTTGGGTTCACTAACGGACACAGGAAATCTTTAACCTTCGGGTTATTTTGCCACCTACAGAAGGACTGGTCATTGCAAACAAACTATAGGCCAGCACATGATAACCTTGCCCACTACAAGCATGCCTCAGTTTTGCAGCAAAACAGTGAGAAGAGCATGATCATAAACACTCACTCACTTGAATGCCCTCCATCTCGATTCTGCAAGGCAGATGAGGAAGTAATTGATCACATTGTATTGATCACAATGAACATCCATTGCTTCTGCTAGATGATGCATGTACATAAAGAGACACCTGTACAGTCGGTTGCTAAACCTGGGAGGTCCACATCTGGTTTCCCCTATCAGTGGACATGGGTCCCGAAACACCTCTGGGTGTAGGAAACGCTTGCCTGCGACCAGGCACTTATGGCTGAGGAAGTCTGCCTGACAATTGTCCAAGCCTGGAATGTACAAAGCTGGAAAATGAAGTCCTGTGCAGGATAGGATCCTATAAACCTCTCGATGTGGCCCCCATGTCCCCAAATATTAGACATGTTGGGAGTGAATGGTGGTAAGGCTCAAGGTAAGAGGCAAAGCCTTAGGTACTCATAAAATTGAGAAAGCCAATAAGGGTCAGATGGCAGGAGATGACCAAAATCAATGCAGGCGGCAACAAGTCAAAGTTCCACTTCGCTCTTTTCAGACAGGAATAGCAGAAGAGCGATACTTCCACAACGCTGTATGACAGGAAAGAATGCAAAGTGTGCAACACTTCACCCAGAGGAGGTTGTCAGCCCTCCCAAAAAGCGAAATCCTTCTGTGGCAAAAAACTGAGGAAATGCCTAATATATGGATGCCCAGCAACTTGCAACCAATGCATGACCCTTCGATTCTACTCGCTAAATGAGTCTTCACAGACAGGGCAATGCCAAGTAAAGGGCCCACGATCTGAGAAGCACTCCAAAGTTAGCTTTTACCATTAATAAATTTGAAAAGAGCCATATGTGGAACCCAGGGCACAAAAGTCACTTCCAGTCTATTCCCACAGGTCCAATCCAATAAGGTCCAGATGTGGTACTCCAAAAGGCCAGTCTGAGGGCAACCATCCTGTTTTAACACCGCAACAGATGTCCATACTCTTAGGACACTAGGGAAAGACACGGTGGTAATAGTAAGGGATTACCTTGGGCTGACCTACAGATTTGAGGTTTTACAGCGTTTAGTCCTCCTATAGCTGGCAGTATAAAGTGAAGGCTAAAGACTTCCTGTGTATCTCAATGGACGGGAAAGAAAATGATTGTGATGGCATTAAAGTAGAGTTTCACCCAAAAAATGGAACTTCCACTTTTTGGAACCTCCCCCCCCCCCCCTTCCGGTGTCACATTTGGCACCTTTCAGGGGGGAAGGGGGAGCAGATACCCGTCTAATACAGGTATTTTCTCCCATTTCCTGGCATAGATCACCTTAGTAATCAATGCCACTTCCAGCGCCTACTCTGTGTCCCCGCTGTCTTCTGGGAGACACAGAGCTCCCATAACACAGCAGAAACCAGTAAAGATGCGCAGCAGGGAATCAGGAAGTGAAGCTGCAACGCTTTATTTCATGATTCCCTCACCGAGAATGGTGGCGGGTGCAGCCGATAGCCGCGTGTATGCTGGGCTTCGGCTGCTGACATTGCGGGCACCATGGACAGGTGTATTAGTCAGCAGCTGTTGTATTTGTAGCTGCTGGCTTTTAATATTTTTTTTTTAAGTGGGACCTCCGCTTTAAAAAACTGGGAAAACGTATTGACTCGAGTATAAGCCTAGGGCGTCCATCTGCATGCCTCACTGTGTCCATGCCTGGACTTACATTTAACATGGGAGTTTATAGAAGGGGTGCCTGGCTTTGAAAAATCAGTGTTCGTAGGGCCCCCAGACAGCAAACTTGTAGAGCAGAACTTGGGCTACATGTGTGCCAAGTTTGGGGTCCAGGGGACCTACGGCCGGCTGGTACCAGGTCCCCAAATTACCGTTTAACATTGGAGTCTATGGAAGGGGTGTGGAAGGGGTGTTCCCCAACCGTAGGTCCCCCGGACAACAAACTGCACTCTTGTAGAGTGGGGCTATATGTGTGCCAAGTTTGGGGTCCAGGGGACCTACGGCCGGACGGTACCGGGTCCCCAAAGTCTGGCAGATCAGGCACAAAAAGGTGACATTTTCAGCACACAAAAAAATGTGCTGAAAAACTCAGCTTATACTCGAGTATATACGGTAAACTAAAATGGCATTTCGACAAAAACTGAGAAAAAAACCATAACAGTCATTATCAGCTTAGAATCTCTGTATCTTTTTGTGATTACTGTATTGAAAATCCCTGCAACCTTCGGTTTCTTAAACCCATGAACTCGTAAGGAGCAAAAAGTAATTTCCTGCCCATACTGTACAGCAATCAGAAATAACCCATGTAGAAAATTGTAATACTACTGCAAAAATGGGCTCGCCAATAAGACATTGATGTCTTGCGGACTTATTCTGTAACAGCGCTATAATCGAAATACAAGTCCCAGCAACCACAGTGCACTGTATGCCTGACCAGCCCACAATGACGTTTTATTGGTTGCGGTTTGCAGTTCACTTGGCGTTTTGCTGTTGTATCGGTTTACTAAATAACCCAACCAATTCTGTCTGTTCTGATGGCCATCAAATAAAGACAGATTAGGGAACAGGTCAAATACCAGCAGGATATATTCCAATACAAAATCCTCTAATGTAATATGCCAGGGCTCAAAATTTCAAGTCCTGTGCTACTAGCCAGGGGCTCAAGAGTTACTCGCCACCAGTTGCCCCACCTAATTCATACACAGCCCTGCGCCTAATTGCACCCGTAAACACGCCCTCATAGATTATATCATGGAATGACACTGTTAAATGTTTTATGCAGAATCAAGTTACAAAATTTAATATTACCAACAACAACTTTAACAAAATAGGACAGGGCACTGGGGGCAGATCAGAGGGACAGGGCACTGGGGGCAGACCAGAGGGACAGGGCACTAGAACTGGGTCTCTTCCCCATTCTCTTGCTGTCTCCTCTGCAACTCTCTCTCTCTCTCTCCTATTCATCTCATCATCAGGAGCCTGTGTGTGCGGCTCCACACTTGCATGTCCCCACTTCCCCCTTTTATTCAGGCTGGCAGTGAGGAGAGGAGGTCCCATGGCTTAATGAGAATTGTAAGGAGAGCACCTGTGTACTGCACTGCCTGTGCGTGGCTCACCAGACTACTTTTCCCGAGCATGCACCTTTCCTCTTTGGCCACCAATCTCATCGGGACTCTAAGGCCTCGTACACACGATCGGACATATCCGATGAAAACGGTCCGCGGACCATTTCCATCGGATATGTCCGATCTGGAGTTTGATCCGATGGCGTGTACACACCATCGGATCAAATTCCCCGCCGGCGGACGGCGCGGTGACGTGTCGGTGACGCGGCGGTGACGTTGACGCCGCCACGTCACCGCACCAGTAAGTAAAACACTTCCGCGCATGCGCCGAATCCATTCGGCGGCGGCGCGGCGGCGGTGCGGGACGACATGTCTGCTGGTAAGTGTACTAACCAGCAGACATGTCGGGCGGACAGATTCCCACCGGATAGATTTCAAAGCATGCTTTGAAATCTGTCGGGTGGAGAAATCTGTCCGCTAGCCCATACACACGATCGGAGATGTCTGCTGAAACGGTCCATCGGACCGTTTTCAGCGGACATATCCCCTCGTGTGTACGAGGCCTAAGTGTAGGCACAGATTGGAGGGAGATTGGTCATGCAGCCCTGTCATCACTCGCCCCCAGCTTAAATCCACCCGCCAAATGCTAGGGCTGTAATATGCTATTTTGTCCCTCTTTCATCAAGTGAGTTATATAAAAAAGGAAACAAATAGTACATACCTTTCTCACCCAGGTGCTTCAGAATATGCTTCGTTGGCTCTAAATAAAAAAAAAAAAAAAAAATTATTCTAAAAACACACAAAGTAAAGACTCCCCAATTTATTGTAAAACTATTGAAAACCTATCAAAGGAAAATATGGTTAGAAAGCATTTGGAACCATTTATAATATATTCATTGACCAATTTGTTTTGTCAGCAATTAGTTTATTATTTAAATATATGTTATTCTATTTTAGTATGTGTTATTCTATTGGCAGTCCTTCTACTTGAAAGTTTTGACTACTACAAAGGTTATAAATTGGTTAGTTGAAGGACAATGACACAAGACCTCTACAGACACTGACCAGCCAATAAACAGCGTCTGACTACAATTCACATCTTATTGGTCACTTTTATTCTAGTTAAGCATCTTTTTGAGGCTTCATCATCATAAAAAAAAAATTCTCGCACCAGACTTTCTGCGACCTTTATCTGCGGGGTGTGCGCTTCCCTTCTTAACAATTGCCGGGATGTATCTAGAATGGTTCGGATCTGAGGACAGGACAGACAACTTGTTAGGATGTTCATTCATTTTAATCCAACACCAGTCTCCCAGTCCAAGCGCAAATAGTATGGGAGACACCAACTATGTCAGAAGGGTTCCATGTTTGCCGCACATAGTTGTGTTCAAGCGTTTGATTTCATCAGCAGGAGGAAAGTTATTGCGCACCAAATGTAATAAAAAGGGAATAGAATTTTACCAAGCAGACAAAAAGTGTATTTCCTACAGAAGTATAAAATGAGCTCCATTTAAACTTACATTCTTTGCTTGCTGTAATGCCGCGTACACACGGTCGTTTTTTGTGATGAAGTAAAACAACGTTTTAAAAAAAGAGAAAAACCGGGACTGCCGCACTCCAAAAAAATGGTTCCTTTTAATAAAACTGGTCACAACATGAACATATCACAGCAAAAAATCAGCCGACGCATTTCACACTATCATACAGTGCTTATTCATAAAAAACGTAATTTAAAATAATCTTGTGTAGGCAAAACGTCGTTTTATGTCTTCTGAAAAACGACAAAAAAAAAAAATTCGAACATGCTTCAATTTTTTATGTCGTTTTTCAGAATGTCGTGTTTTGTGTCAAAAAAAATGATCGTGTGTGGGCAAAACGAGGTTTTTAAACCCGTGCATGCTCAGAAGCAAGTTATGACGCGAGCTTGAATGGAACAGAGTGCCGTCGTACGTGTTGTACGTAACCGCGCTTTGCAAGAGCATTTTCAGAAAACGATGGTGTGTAGGCAACGTCGTTTTTTTAAATGAAGTTTGAAAAACGTCGTTTTTTTTCATGAGATAAAACTTTGTTTTTTTACATCACAAAAAACTACCGTGTGTACGCGGCATAAGAAGCCAATATTTATGAAGACATTGTATAGACAGTTTAATAAGCCAAATTCAGTATCTTCAATTGTTGTCACCTACCACATAAGAAGCCATTTTTGTAAAGCAGCATTTAAAGCAGAGTTATGCCTTGGGCGGAAAAAAAATGTAAAAGTCAGCAGCTACAAATACTGTAGCTGCTGAATTTTACTTTATGAACACTTACCTGCCCAGGGAGCCCTCGATGTCAGCAACCCAGCCGATTTTCAGATTGGCTGTCAGGTGCAGCTGCCACCATTCCAGGTAAGGGAACATGGCACTAAAGCTTTTCGGCTTCCCGCCTGGGTCCCTACTGCGTATGCATGAAGCGCACTTTGCTTTTGGAATTGGCCAGGTGGTTAAGGAAGGAGGGGGGCTGAACTTTCGGTATATTGGGCCGTGGCCCGTTTTCCTGGAAATGGGGAAGGGAACCTGTCAAAAACAGGTCCCTGTTCCCCTCTCCCCCTGAAAGGTGCCAAATGTGACACCGGAGGGTAGAGGAGGCAATTAAGCAGAAGTTGCACTTTTGGGTGGAACTCCGCTTTAAGGCCCCTTTCACACATGTGGACAGTATGTCCGTATTTCATTCATCCGTTTTCGAAAGAAATACGGACATACATGTATCCCTATGGGATAGCGGGTGTCAGCGGATGAACATCCAATCTCATCGGTCCCCACTATGGTTTGATTCTGCAGACGGAGGAAATCCTATTTTTCCGTCTGTGGATTGGATCAGGTGAACATGGACAGACGGTCCGAGTTCATCCAATCCCCCCATAGAGGAGAGCGGAGATCTGACAGGGCAGTCCCTGCCAGTGGCGTATCTAGGGTATGGCAGCCATGGCAAGTGCCATGGGTGCCATATGAAGGGGGCGCTGTTGAGTGGCTGGGCAGCAAGGCACTTACCAGGATCTCTTCTTCCCTCCTCCCAAGCATAGGCAGGATCTCCTTTTCAGCACCTTTTCTAATAGACAATGGCAGCACTATCCCTGCTGCGTTCAGCCACAGCCCTCCTGTTCTCCCATTCCATCTGGTAGGATTGGCAGCGCACAAAGAAGAAGAAGAAGGAACATCAGTTTCTCCATCACCTCTGTGAAAACTGAGATTTCATCACTTCCAGTATTGGTTCTCCATTTACCTGGCCTTCGAGGGTAGAGGAGGGATCAGGGTTCTAATAAACCCCAGATTTCACTAGTTTTGTTAGCCGTTTTTTTTGTTAGGTTATCTGAAAGATGGGTTCCAAATGTCTCAACAGGGGCGCAGTCTCAGTGCTTGCCATAGGTGCTATTTTCGCTAGATACGCCTCTGGTCCCTGCACATTGTGCAGGGACTGCCCTGTCATCTGCCGGCTCACCGGGGGTCAACGGAGCGATCCCAGCTGAGCAAGCGGATAATAAAGGAATGGATCCTCACGGGATCCGCGAGTGTGAAAGGGGCCTTAGGAGCATTGTAATCAATGCTTTTCCTTCAAGCCCTTTTTAATTCTGCTTGTCCACATATTCATATAAATTATCAGTTGCATTTATTGATGTTGTTTGGGGGAGCCAGAATAGCTGATGTTCTCTGAAAAAAATGTGACCTATGCAGAACGCAAAACAGAGCCGTGTTGCATGAAAGATGAAATAAATGCAGCATATTTATCAGAGTTTGGATAAAGAGCATGCAGTAACAGGGGTTTAATCATGGGAGCAACAATTTGATAATGTAAAGCAATATTAAACCCAAAACCAATAATGTCATTTATTGCAGCTTACCAATAAGCGACGGTGGAGGCGAACGAGGTCGGCTGCGGGGGCTTTGATCTCAGGTAAGTACTTCATAATGAGCTAGTATGCTATGCATTACTAGCTCATTATGCCTTTGTCTTGCAGGCTACATAATTTTTTTATTTTATTTTTTTGTTTTCACCTGGTGATCCAGCCAGTAACACATTTCATGTATTAGCGTGCCCCCACTCTAGATGAATGAGAGCAGGGGCACAGCAGAAAGTAGAATTGTTAATCTAGAGGGGAGGGGAGTGTTAGCTGGACTAGCAGATTTAGATACGCTAACAAATTAAAGCCAAATTCAAGCTCACACTGCAGTTACAGCATCATTTGTTTTTGTTTGTAGATGCTGATCACTGTAAGCACCCCTGTCAGTGGTAAATGGTTTGTTTCAACACTCAACTGATACATTGGTAGGACAGCTTGTTCTGTTGAAAAACAGATTTACTGGCCGGATCACCAGGTAAAACTAAAGGAAAGAAACCCTAAAAAAATAATACTAATGCAGCCATGTGTAAGAATTGGTAAGCTGAAACATAATAAATGATTTTTTTTTTTTGGGTGGGGTTTAATATCACTTTAAAAAATACATTCAAAAAAGTGCATTAGAATGCATGTGGCGGATTAGACCGAAAAACTGAAGACACGGCAAAGCAATAAAGGCATTGGCAATCACGAGATAATTGCAAAGAAGAGTCAGCAGAGACAGCAAAATCCAAATATTTGAAAGGATAGAGCAAATTTTCAAATCATTAAATATATCAACATTTTCTTGTCAGGTGATAAAGGAGAACATTCTTCAAGCCAACTTAAAGAGGTGGTTCACCCTAAATATAGTCTCTCCCATGCGATCCAGCATACTGGCGTCAGCGCCAGTATGCTGTTTTTTTTCTTTTTTAATCCCCCACTTACTGCGTAATCTTTAATTTTAATTTCTTTCCCCCGTGGTGGATGGCGCCTGTATAGCCCGCCACATCTTACGAAAATACCCGATTTTGGACTCGGGTATTCTCGGCGCAATGCGGCGCCTGCGCACAGACCTAGGAGCTGACTGCGCAGGAGCTGTATTTCTCCGAGTCCTATTCCGGCTTTTTTCGGAGGGCAAGACGCGCCATAGCCGTAGGACTCGGAGAAATACGGCGCCTGCGCAGTCAGCTCCTAGGTCTGTGCGCAGGCGCCGCATTGCGCCGAGAATACCCGAGTCCTAAATCGGGTATTTACGTAAGATGTGACGGGCTGTATAGGCGCCATCCACCGCGGGGGAAAGATTACACAGTAAGTGGGGGTTTAAAAAAAAAAAAAAACAGCATTCTGGCGCTGACGCCAGTATGCTGGATCACATGAGAAAGACTATATTTAGGGTGAACCTCCGCTTTAAGACGATGGTATAATACAATATATGGTCCAAAACAGAGAAAATACTTTTACTTTGCACTGATGGAAATGATAAACGGTGAATTACATATTTTAGCGTTTTTCCAAAAAAGTCCAAATCACCGATGAACAGTTTTTTTTTTTTTTAAGTGAATGCTATTATTTGCAAGGGGCCAATCTTGATTTACATCCCAACGCCAGGAATGTTGGCGGCTTTACACCTTGACATACAGCAATAAAATATTTCATTTCAGTATTCTACCTGACTGTCTGCGCCCCGACCGCAGCGCGGCCGTTGGGTCAATTGTTGACATTGTTTTCTTTATTCTTTCCGGACTGTATTTGTAACGTCCAGGATCTGCAAAGAAGATGATGATTCAGGTCAATGGCAAAGGAAAAGCGCACCTCTAGGTCATGTCCTCTTCAGATGGGAATCCCCTTTAACATGACCAGGATAAAATATAATATTTCAGAAATAAAAAAGACTAAATAAAGCCTCTTACACACGATACGATTGTTTGCAGGGGATTGTCTGTTACATACTGTTGTCCTAAAATCTTACCGTTAGTACGCTTATTTAACTTCTTAAGGACCGCCTCCTGCACATATATGTCGGCAGAATGGCACGGCTGGGCACATCCACGTATATTTACGTCGGTACTAGTACCCAGCCGTGGGTCACGGGCGCGCGCCCGCGGCGCACTCCCGTGACGCGGTCCGAAGCTCCGTGACCGGGACTCGCGGACCCGAGTACGGCAATCCGTCCCCGGAGCTGAAGAACGGGGAGAGCCGTGTGTAAACACGGCTTCCCCGTGCTTCACTGTGGCGGCAGCATCGATCGCGTCATCCCTTTTATAGGGGGGACGCGATCAATGACGTCACACCTACAGCCACACCCCCCTACAGTTGTAAACACACACAGGGAACACATAACCCCTACAGCACCCCCTTGTGGTTAAGTCCCAAACTGCAACTGTCATTTTCACAGTAAACAATGCAATTTAAATGCATTTTTTGCTGTGAAAATGACAATTGTCCCAAAAATGTGTCAAAATTGTCCGAAGTGTCCACCATAATGAAGCAGTCATGAAAAAAATCGCTGATCGCCGGCATTAGTAGTAAAAAAAAATATTTTTTATAAAAATGCAATAAAACCATCCCTTATTTTGTAAACGCTATAAATTTTGCGAAAACCAACCGATAAACGCTTATTGCGATTTTTTTTTACCAAAAATAGGTAGAAGAATACGTATCGGCCTAAACTGAGGGAAAAAAAAAATGTATATATATTTTGGGGGGATATTTATTATAGCAAAAAGTAAAAAATATTGCATTTTTTTCAAAATCGTCGCTTTATTTTTGTTTATAGCGCAAAAAATAAAAACCGCAGAGGTGATCAAATACCACCAAAAGAAAGCTCTATTTGTGGGGAAAAAAGGACACCAATTTTGTTTGGAAGCAACGTCGCACGTGCAATTGTCAGTTAAAGCGACGCAGTGCCGGAAGCTAAAATTTTGTCTGGGCAGGAAGGGGGTGTAGGTGCCCAGTAGGCAAGTGGTTAAAGTGATTGTACCCTTACAGACCACTTGTACCTACAGGTAAGCCTAGATTAAGGCTTATCTGTAGGTACAAGAAATATCTCCTAAACCTACACGGTTTAGGAGATATTTGCAAAAGACATGCTCCGATGTCTACGGTGCCGCTTCCAATGGCCATCATGCCGTTAGTAGAGACACCCGCGGCCAACAAATGTTGTATGACAGACTAGTAAATTTTGGCGGACAGCGGTTTGATATCAGATTTTCGTACGGTCAGTACACAAATCCGACACACAAAAGTCAAATGTACTAACACGCATGCTTGGAATCAATGCTCAAACACGAAATTAGCAGAAAGGGCCCAAAGGGTGGCGCTCTAGAGCTGAAATGCCTCGTAGTACGTCACTACATTCGTGTTCGTGGCACCACAATTGTGTAACGTTAGTATGCAAGACAAGATCCTGGCACACGCCCTTTTGACAAAAATCAGACACTCGATTGGCTAACAATCGTACCGTGTGTACGAGGCTTTTGACAGACTGCATATTAAATAAAAATATGAATTAAAAGTTATCACTGTACACTTACATGCGTCCATCTCTAGAATTGCTTCCTTGGCCTAAAAAAAAAAAAAAAAAAACACATTTATTTAGTCAGAATCTTGCCCCACTTTGAAGGACTGTCCAAACCTGAACAGCTACATTACTACTTTTCATTGTTCTCCATACACACTGAGCATTGGTGTCGGAATGGTAGAAGATCTTACTTTCTGTGGAATGATGGCATGGTGATTCTCCAAGATAAGTTTCTTGATGTGATGAGTCCAGATACGTTTCTCCTCCACTGTTTTGGCCTGTGTAAAAAACAGAATTAAATTCAATTCATACAAGTACAAACTTCCGTACCTGAACAATCAGTGCAAATGGCTAAACGCACATTACTTTGCGTCATACATCTGCGCAGCCAGCTCTTGATCTTACCCGTACAGAGGATGTGCTTTCGAGAATTATTTTCTTGCTGGTAGGATAAAATCCCAGCAGGCCTCAAACATCCAGCTGATTGCGAATATTTACATGGTTTAAGCCATGTGCACACGGGCAAGCATCTCGTCAGGAAAAAAAAAACGTTTTCCCCGACGAGATTCTTGGCAAGAATCTCTTGCCGCCCGAGTGTACAGACTCTCCTTTCAAAAGAACCGCGGTTCTCTTGAAAGGCAAGAATGCGGTGACGTCATCGCGTACAACGCCGCCAGCCTGCTGCACCCTACCTATGCCTAGGAAGCTACCACGCATGCGTCAAAGTCATTTTGAGCATGTGCGGGTTTCCACGGCGACAGGCAAGTATACACACTCTCGGGTTTCTCGGCAGGAACATGTTCTCTATTTTTCTCATCTAGATTCTGGGCAGTTTTCACACGCTCGATATACTCGACAAAGCTCTGCCAGCAGTTTTCTTGCTGGTTCTTGCCGAGTAAACCGAGCGTGTGTATGAGGCTTTAGAGGAAAAACTCTTGCTGTGGCATTTCACAAAGGGGGGAAATCCCAGCAGCTTATATTTATGGCAGTGTAATAGCTCATGCTTCGACATTTCAGAATTAGGAGAATGTGCAGCTGATATTTTTCATGAATGAGGTTATCAAGTCACTCATAGGCGTGCGCACAGGGTGTGCCCAGGCACACCCTAATCACCCTGCGCAGAACAGATTTCCCCTACTGATCTGGCTCCCCCTCTTTCCCCCCACAGCACTGCTGGCTTCCCTCCTCTCCCACTAGTTGTTGCTGTGGATGTTAAAGGATGGGGGGGGAAAGGGGCCAGTAAATATGCCATTTACCGGCCCCTTCCCTCTCTGAATGAAGATCGCGAGTGATCGGTAGAGTGTGTTTGAGCTTTGGGGTGCACACCCTAATGCCAAAGGCTGCGCACACCTATGAAGTGACTAGATATAAAATAAGAGAATTTAGGTGAATATGCAGACACCATTGTCAGTAGCTCAGATGCCACCAGCTTACAATCTGTTCAGCCCTGCAGTTCATTCCATAAAGAGGAATAATCCATGCATTCTATTGCTGGAACGTTTCCACGTCAGGTCATGTGGAATGTTTGAGAAATCGCACTCACCTGCACATTATGCTGCTGCTTGCTGTTCTTATAGTGTGTTAAAGTGAAGCAAAGCGAGTCCCTTGTACTCTCAATCAACATCAGACTTGCACACTAAAGAGATACAAAACAAAAAGTAGGACCAAATGTTAGACAACATTTTAAAATATTGATTAAATATTAATAATATTAGGGTTGTCCCGATACCACTTTTTTAGGACCGAGTACAAGTACCGATACTTTTCTTCAAGTAGTCGCCGATACCGAATACTGATACTTTTTTTAAATGTGTCACCAAATGCAGCCATGTCCCCCACATATGCAGCCATGTCCCCCACATATGCAGCCATGTCCCCCACATATGCAGCCATTTCCCCCCAGCCATGTCCCCCACATATGAAGCCATGTCCCTCCAGCCATGTCCCCCACATATGCAGCCATGTCCCTCCAGCCATGT
The DNA here is from genome assembly GCA_029574335.1 of Rana kukunoris. NCBI lineage: Eukaryota > Metazoa > Chordata > Amphibia > Anura > Ranidae > Rana > Rana kukunoris. The sequence goes on from CM056059.1 coordinate 45,584,116, forward strand.
CCCCCACATATGCAGCCATGTCCCCCCAGCCATGTCCCCCATACCTAGCCGCCGCCGCCGCCACACGGAGAACATCACAGCATTCATTTGAATAGCTGTTTTGCCCCTTGCTTGGGATTGGACAGATCACGATCACCCATCCAATCCCGAGCAAGGGGGAGTGTCTATACGCAGCGGGAACACTACAGCTATTCAAATGAAAGCTGTGATGTTCCCGCACGCTGTTTAACCCATGCGGTGGCGGCTTTCGATGCGGCAGCGGCAGGGGGGAGGAGTATTCTATTTAGGCATTGGGGTATTTGCAAATACTCGGTATCGGTCCCGATACTGGTATCGGGACAACCCTAATTAATATTGTTTAAAATGATTAGGAAAAGCAGAACTAAATATAAAATAAAATGCATGGGTGTGATGCACCGAGCTGCAGAAAATGCTGCCAGGCATTTTTTTTTCCATTAGTGAGCCTAATCAAATGAATGGGCTTCCCTAAAACAATGCATGTCAATGCTCATCTTAAAGCGGAGGTCTGCCAAATACTGCAGCTGCTGACTTTTAAACTAAGGACACTTACCTGTCCAGGGCGCCCGAGTGTTGGCACCCGAAGCCAATCTCTGCCTCGGCTCTCGGATGCTGCTGCCGCCATCTTCGGTAAGGGGATCACTTCTTGGTTCTCTACTGTGTTCTCTACTGTGCATGCGCGACTCACACTGTGCAATGCCCTGGTCCCTGCTGTCTTCTGGGACCCGTGTGTCTTCCAGAAGACAGTGAGGGGGGGTGCCAGATTGGAACACACCAGGGTGTAGCAGCATCCTTTCCAATAGATGTGGCTAGAAGCACTGGCTCAGCCAGTCTGGGGATGTCACACCCAGGAGGGGTAATGGGTCCAGGTCATTCCATCAGGCCTCGACTATAGGCAACAGTGAAAATGGTCCTCCTCAGTTTTACTACCACTGAACACATTAGTGTTCAACAGGCTCACAAGACATTTACATCTGTTTAAAGCCTCATACACGCAATTGGATTTTCCACAGACAAAGCGTCAGACTTTTGTCTTAAGGACGTTGTATGCAAGACAAATTCCTGGCAAAACGGCAAAGAATTGTCGCCCAACAAACATGAACGTCGTGACGTACTTTGGGCACCTTCTGCTTTTGTCCGACCTTCTTGTGTACACATGATCGGAAAATCCGACAACAGATTATCGTCCATGGAAAATTAAAAAGCCTGCCATCCAACATTTGTCCACGGAAAATCCGATAACAATTGTCCGATGGAGCGCACAAACGATCAGATTTTTCCGCCAACAGCCTGTCATCACACAATTCCCGTCGGAAAATCCAATCGTCTGTAAGAGGCTTATGTGTTTGAGCTTTTACCTTCTCAGATAAATTCCACAGATTAAGATCTGAAATTAATTGGGCCGATAAATCCTTGTTCTAATTTTAATATAGTGGTTTTATCTTCTACTTCTATCCTGTGAGTAAGGCCAATACAAACATACAGAGTACAGTGGAGCTCATGATGGTTTCTTGGAAATGACTGTGAGCGGTTTTATATCTTTGGCCTCACAATAAAAGAATATGACCATAGAGGTCAGTGCTACTCAACATGTAGAAGATTGCTTACCTAACAGCTAGGAGGCTTGGGATACTATGGGGTTGAGTAATTAAAAGGTTGCATTTCATTTGCATGGGTACGGTAAGTAAAGGATAGTACGGTAAAGAAGGATGCCGTTAAATTGAAACTCTGTGACTGGGGCCAACATTGGGGTTGATGTACTAAAACTGGAGAGTGCAAAATCTGGTGCAGCTCTGCATAGAAACCAATCAACTTCCAGTTTTTTTTGTCAAAGCTCAATTGAACAAGCTGAAGTTAGAAGCCGATTGGCTACCATGCACTCTCCGGTTTTAGTAAATCAACCTCTATTGTTGGCCCCCATCAAAGAATTCCATTTTGGCTGCATCCTTCTATTGTACTACTTACCGTACCCTTACAAAGGAAATGCAATTTTTATTTTTATTTTCAAAGCAGCCCTTTACTATGTGATCAGCTGTGCCCAATCACATCTGATCACAGTGTAAACAGGATTTGCCAGTTATCGGCATTCCTCTCCTCACACGCTGTAGAGCCAGTAAGTGGCAATCCCCACCAGGGACATCTACACTGATAATCAGGGCACCGATTATCAGTGCAGCCCCATCGGCGCTGCCTGTTGGTGCAGCCAGATCACCACAAGAACAGAAGAAGAAAAGTTAGGTACTCATGGTATATATTTAAACAGCTCAGGCTGCTAGGAAGTGTCCTGTGCCTGCTGCTGTGAGTGCTAGCTAGGAAGGATCCTGCCCATGCTCCAAACAATGACAGATACAAGCAGAAGACCCCGAGAGCTGCACATCAGAACAAGACCTGCTGTGTGCAGACAAGTCCAGGCTCAGACTGGACCCATGCAAGGCCACGCCCACAACATGTTTCACCCCGCCCACTGGAGCTTACACATGGGAATGATCAAGTGCCCATCAGAGCAGCCTGTCAGTGCCCATCAGTGCCATATATCACTGCAGCCTAAAGTGCCACATCGGTGCCTCCTCATCAGTGTAGCCTCATTGGCACACATCAGTGAAGAAAAATTACATATTTATAAATGAAACTAAAAAAAAAAAAATTCAAAATAGTTTTTCCTTTGTTTCCCAAAAAATAAAAACACCCGGTGGTGATAATATACAACCAAAATAAATCTCTATCTGTCTAAGAAAAAAAAACGATACAAATTTTGGGTACAATGTTGCATGACCGCCAAATTACCATTAAAAGTACAGGATCTCTCCTGCTGCTGAAGGAGAGGAGCAAAGGTCACATGAAATGGCCTGGAGGGCTGCATTCGGCCCGCTGTCCTTGTGTTTGACACCTGTGGCCTAAGGCATCTTAGAATATTATTTTCTTCAGGCAATGCAAACATGTCAACCCTATATTGCTCTTTGCTTGTCCACCTCAGCAAGACTGAATGTAGATTTGTGTTTGCATTAAACACAGGTCCGCTTTATGGTGCATTTGTCAATATACACATGTATTGCTATTGTGTGGACACAGAAACTGGTTATTCATGAAGCATCATGTACATTTACATAACTCCTTTTTATAACAACCCCAAGTCCATACCGGGATGTGAGTTTTATAAACAAAGTGGTCTCCGCGCTTTTTTGTGATCAGCAGGGCCTTGTAAAACAGGAAAAACGTCCTCTCGCTTCGGGCGCGCTGAACACGGAATGTGCCCTCTAGAACTAGCTCGCCATATGTGGTAAGATCCATGCCTTTCCAGTTCAGCAGCAGAGACTGGATTTCCTGAGAACAAAAAGCAAAAAGATTCTGGTTATAGAATGGTCTCTTTAGGAAGTTCCGTTCCCCTATTAGTAGATTGTCCTGGATTCTGAGTTATTGCTCAGCTGTGGTTCTACAACCAAATACCGCTTTCTCCATTCAAAAAAAAAGTACATATTCACTTGCATTCGATTAGGACATTCAATGACTAAAAACATACCTGTACGCAGTGCAGTTAGGTCCAATGAGCAAAAGACCTGTTAAAATGTCACAGTTCACACTATTTGCGATGACCTATGGTGTTCCGCAGAGGAAAATCACAGGTCGCAACTAGGGCACACAGAAATACACCTCGTTTACACCACAACACATTGAGGAGTCAATACGTGAAAAACAAGCTACAAAAGATAACCCAGCAGTGAAATGCACTTAAGCGCACATGTCACTGCTCCCTGCCGGCAGGGCTGCTGCTAGAAATCACGGGGCCTGTACAGCCATGGGCGTCCGCTCCATAGGGCAAGGGGGGTCGTTTGCCCCCCCCCCTGAAATCGCCAGGGAGAGCCAGGAGCAGGGCCGAACTGGCCCTGGGGCCACTTTAAGTGGCGACTGCAGCGCTCCCCTCCTTCTGTTGCCACAGGTAACACTAGACTATGTTCTGATGTGTTTTTAGCAAGTCTGGAAACGCAGCGCAAACACAATACAGAGTTGTAGCCTACGGCAAAGTTTCTAGTTGTCCCTTATTTAGAGTGCCTGTCCCTCTTCTGGAATCAAATCCATTTGTCCCTCATTCTAAAAGGTTCCTCTTTTGGAACTAAAATAAATATACTGTCAATATAGTGTAGTGCTTCAGTCAAGGGGGGGTGCTGTGTAATGTAAAGGGGTCCAGTGATGCAGGGTGCTGTGTAATGTAAAGGGGTCCAGTGGTGCTGGGTGCTGTGTAATGTAAAGGGGTCCAGAGCTGTGGGGTGCTGTGTAATGTAAAGGGGTCCAGAGCTGTGGGGTGCTGTGTAATGTAAAGGGGTCCAGAGCTGTGGGGTGCTGTGTAATGTAAAGGGGTCCAGAGCTGTGGGGTGCTGTGTAATGTAAAGGGGTCCAGAGCTGTGGGGTGCTGTGTAATGTAAAGGGGTCCAGAGCTGTCAGGTGCTGTGTAATGTAAAGGGGTCCAGAGCTGTGAGGTGCTGTGTAATGTAAAGGGGTCCAGAGCTGTGAGGTGCTGTGTAATGTAAAGGGGTCCAGAGCTGTGGGGTGCTGTGTAATGTAAAGGGGTCCAGAGGGGCAGTTGTGGAGAGGGGGTACACAGTAGTGACAAAGAGATATTGAAAGATGCAGGGGGCACAGTGGGGTGTTTTTACAGCAGTTGAAGAAAGGGTAAAATGCGACCGTGTATCGCCGCTGCTGAAGTGTGCCCCCCCCCCTGAAAAAATGTCAGCAGACGCCCATGTGTACAGCCTACTTGATTTTCACTAAAAATACACAAAAATCATTATTAGCGGACACAAACACAATGGAGAACCTGTGTGAACTAGCCAACAGTGCCGGGGGGGGGGGGGGGGGTGCATCACAGTGACATATGGCACATGGGGGGATCAGAAGTGGGCAGAACAAGAAGGGAGATCGATTCAGGGGAAGGAATTACAGGAATGATGCCCTGTGTCTGTGTCTCTCCCTGCAGCAGCTGAAAACCAGAGGGAGGGAGAGAAAATGACTTTCAGCAGCTGCAGAGAGCTACACAGGGCATCTTTCTGTAAATGCACCTCTGCCCGACCACACCCATTCTTCCTGCTGTTTGGGCCCCCCTGTTTGCCTGGGCCCCCTACAGGAGGGCTGGTGCCCCCCCCCCTATCAGCGGCCCTGCCTGCCGGAGCTGGCATTGCAGTAGCCTGCATGGTAAAGTTTTACTATGCAGCCTAGTGTGAGAGTAGCCTAACTAGGGCAATTAGAAGAAATAAAGACATTATGAAGTGCTGGAATGACAGTTAATTTATGCATAACAAGGGAGGGTTCTATAGAACTTTCACTTATCTTGATCTATTACTGTATGATTTATACAGGTCAGATACTGCTGCACAAACATGAGATAAATCGCCCTGGTGACTCACCTGCTGGCGCACAGCATGTTCATGCTTTCTCTTCATATCATTAATGTACCAGGCCACACCAGTCATGGTCTCGATGGCCTCCTCCACCACTTCATACCCTTCTTTATTCACATCAAAATGCTTGGCAATTTCCTGAAAGACAATGAATAATCTCTAATTTAGCTACAAAAGTACAGACCATGAAATTAACTGTACATGTACCATATGTGTGTTCTTTGTACAGCTCCTTCTATACAATACACTCCACACATAACCGCATTATCTTAGAAAACATGAATATTAGCATGACTGGTAAGCCCATTTACTGGTATTGCACAAGCTTAATGTGCTTCTAAGAAATTATACTGATACTGTGTTTATGGATAACTGGCCACATGAATTTTATTGACATTGCTATTGCAGGAGAAGGAAGTAAACACCGCTTTTGCACTGACTGCGACTTTAACCAGACCCTTCCCAGTCATAAGTAACTGCTACAAAAATCTCTCAGAAGGCCATTTATTGTTTTTTGTAGCACTATCAACACCTTTAAGGTTGTTTCACACCCGGAGGACTCCGCTTTGCTCAGAGGGGGATTGCTCTGCTGATTCCCGCTGAGCAGGGAGATGACAGGTCCGTCTCCGCTTACTGTGCTGAGATGGACCTGCCAGAGCCCCATTCTTCTCTATGGGGAGATCAGATAAAAACGGACCTCTTGTCCATTTTCATCCTATGCAATAATCGGATGGAACATAGGGTCACCATCTGTCTGGATTTCACGGACAGGATCAGTTAGCAGCGGGTGTGAGCTGATATGTCACCGCTGACATCCTCCGCTCCATAGGAGTGAATAGCGGTTCCAATCAGGTCCGCCTGAAAAACTGACTGAGGACCGGTTTGGAAAGCTCATGTGAAAGGGGCCTTAGGAGTTGATTTAAAAAACTGGAGAGCGCAAAATCTGGTGCAGCTGTGCATGGTAGAGAATTGGCTTTCAACTTCAGCTTGTTCAATTAAAAATTACCAAAATAAAAAACCTGGAAGCCGATAGGTTTCTATGAAGAGCCGCACCAGATTTTGCACTTTACAGTTCTAGGGCCAGATTCTCGAAGAAATGCGCCGCCGCATCGTACTAGAGCAAGGGCCGTATTCCCTAAGCATTTGCTCCGTCGTTTGCGCTGGCGTAGCGAAAATGGCTCAGCGCAAGCCCGCGTAATTCAAATGAGGCGGCTTGTATTTAAATTAAGCGCGCCCCCGCGTCGAACGAACTGCGCATGCACCGGCCGGGGAAAAAGCCCAGTGCGCATGCTCCAGCTCACGTCGGAATGCATCGTTGAAACCGAAGTCAAAACGACGTGATCAACACTACGCAATGCCCCTATTCGCGAACGAGTTAGTAAAACGACGTAAGCGACGGAAGAAGCCGACGCTGACCCGACGCCATACTTAACATGGCATCTGATGGCACCGCGACGTACGCGACGAAGGGGCGGCGTAAAAGCGATCGGGAATCGGCGTACTAGCCTCATTTGCATATGCAAATGAGAAAACATCATAAAGGCCACCTAGTGGCCGGAGTTGTCATTACAACTACGATCCGCAAGTGTAATGGTTTTACACTTGTCGGATGTTGAAGCGTATCTATGCAAAAGTGATGCTAAGCATCACGCGCATAGATACGAGGCAAAAAAAAACGGCGATACGACGGGGTATCTGAGAATCTGGCCCCTAGTATTGCTATACCACAGAGATATGCGGATATGCGGACCTCCAGCTGTTGCAAAACTACAGGTCCCATCATGCCTCTGCCTCTGGCCATCTTGCTTGTTCCGGTCAGTCTTGCTATGCCTTGTGGGACTTGTGGGTTGCAGTTCTGCAACAGCTGGAGGTCCACTAATTGCATATCACTGCTATACTAGAACCGGAGAGTGCAAAGAAAGCAGTTACTTATTGCTACATAGTGTACAAAGTAACAGGTAACAAGAGAAGTAGTGCAGGTAATACAATACATACAATTCTTTAAAGACAAAAATGTACAGCTGTAGGGCAAACCCTAACAATGACAGAACAGGAGTGAGCGCTCACCAATACATTTTTTCAATCCACCAATTCAGATACAAGCAATAATTTAGTAGTTCTACATTTAACGCCCAACGCTGCCAGGGCAGGAAAACCAGGCTGAACACTTACCTGTAGCAGGAGATGGTACTTGAGTATCCTCTGGACTGGTTTTAGGAGATAAGCTCCTAGTGGAAGGGGCTGCTTCAGTAACTCCTGCTTCTCTCTGAAGAATTTCGACAAGACTTTGTTCCTCATGCATTCGGTCAGGGTAGCCACAGAGCTGAAATGAGATAAAGCCATCACAGTGATGTAGTTGTTCACAATGCCCACTTAAAACAAATATGAATGCAAATGATATATACAATTCTAATGTGCTAAATAGAGTATATAACAAAAATGCCTTAAATGCTTGAATTTAGGTTGTAAGAGATACGCATTGGCATGATATAGATGATATTCTATTTTAAGTCTTGATAGGGAGAGGAAGGGTTAGTATTAATTTGTATGCAAGGAGTAAAGAGACGGACACAAATCATGTCCACTTCTAATTTAATGGAAGTTTGGTACCATAAAAAGCCAATATATGTCAGGGGCTCAGATGATATTCCTTCATCAGGGCTTAGCAGATCTTAAAGACTGGACTTGTAGGAATGGACAGATTCTGCAGAAAAGCATGAAGTATGGCTCCAGATTATGTGTAGCAGCCTTTGGTTAAAAAAAAAAAAAAAAAACAAGCGATCTCGCACACCATACCCCCTTCTTTTCAAGTCTGTACTACTGTGTGCCCACTGATAAGGCTTCATCACAAATCCTGTCTTCGTGATGTTACAAGAAGCGGAAGAACATCTTTCCAAAGTGAGAGAAATTGCCATCTTTTGCAATTGTCACTAAAACAGGTGCCCTTTTGAGATTTGCCCTCTCCTATTTCAGCGACAGCTGCAACATCATTTTCAGACTTCTATGACATTGTGGAACTAGAGAAATATTCCCAGGAACTGAGGAAATATTCTCTGAATAGAGACGGACACAGGTAAACCATGCTACCCAAAAGATGGGTAACAGGCTTTGGCTTGATTTCCACTTCAACAATTTTTTGCCATATTTATGTCACATTTGATTGTGAACAGGTTTTCCTGTGTCAAAAAGTAAATAAATGATTGAGAGCCGGTTCATACTGGGGCGACTCGTCAGGCGACTTGGACGCCTGACGTGTCCCGTTCTGTTCAATGGAACCGCTCGAATAAGAGCGACTCAAGTGATTTGGGGCAACTTGCATTGACTTCAATACAGAAGTCATTTTACAAGTCACCTCTGAAGTCGTCTTAAGATCGCCTTGCCAAATCGCCCCCAAAGTCGTGCCGCCCCTGTGTGAACCGAGTCTAAGTGCAAGTTTACACTACAGCGACTTGGGATCCGACTTGTGTCGCCCCAAGTTGCGCGATATGAGAAATTCCATTGAAGTGAATGAGAGCCGTCTTAATGTACACTACTGAAGTCGCTCCGACTTCAGAAAAAGGTTCCTGTACTACTTCAAGGCAACTTGTAGGCAACTTGTACTTATTGATTTCAATGGAAGTTGCCTCCAAAGTCGGATCACTGTCTTAACTGAAGCAACTTTACAGGAAGAGGAAATAGTTTTCTCAGGCAAACCCCTCCCTCCCACAGAGCTAATTGTTGTTTGATTGGACACTGGTAAAGTCGCCTGTCCTGGAGGCAGCTTGAAGTCGTGCTGAAGTCGTCTCGCAAAGTCGCGCTGAAAGTCGTGTTGCCCCTGTGTGAACCGGCACCAAGTCACCAGTTTGTTTATATTCCCCAATTTCTAAATCCTCATCAGAAAATGTTTTAAAAAACGGTTTAAAGCCCATTTTGAAAATGCAAAATCCCTTTTGATCTACTGGGTGTAACTTTAGTGAAAAGCAGAGTGGCAGCTTAGAGTGACAAATCAGAAAGAGTACGGGATTGACCAAAGTGAACTTCCTCTAAGCCTGGTTGGTGACAGATCTATAGGCATTGAAACTGAATGTTTTATGACACAACTAGAGCGATGCCAGATAAATCACTTGGCTGCTTAGCCAATTCCTGGCCTCTACATGCTCCCAGGCCTTTTGTTCATGCTCTGTGATTCAAAACCAGTTTTATGATCTTGTAGTTTCAAACCAACGGGCAGAAATAATTGACCTATTTAATAGTCCTAAAGATCATGAACAAAAAAGAGGCATTTGTAAAAAAAAAAAAAAAAAAAAAGTCAAAATGGAGTGTTCAATATACCAGTCAATTAGGTGTCCGTGGGTATTGACCCAGCTGTGCTGGACAAATCAGGGTCAATTTTGAAACCTTTTCTTTTTCTAGCAAATGATTTAGAGGGTCATTGCCTCTATTTCTGTGCGGTGCCATATGGGAGTAGCCTGTGAACAATAAATGCATTTCTTTTATAGTGGTTTGGCCATTTCGGGTCTTTTCATATGTTGTGCTTCACCGGGGATCCATAAGCAGATTAGCGGCTGAATCGGAGCAGAATGCAACATATTTCACTTTTGTGAAATCTGTGCCAGTTTTGTTTGTCTGCATGTTGACAACAGACTGTGGCAGAACGGTGTTGGATCTATGGGCTACCAGATGTAAACATCAAGTTACTTCCGATCTGTCCCGTTCAGGGACACATTTTTTGTTTAAAAAGGACGCAGTCTTTTTTTTTCTGGAAATTGATGGACTTTGAGTTAGGTGGATGTAAATGGACAGATGTAAAGTCTGTTTACATCTGCCTGCCCATGGACCTGTATTGAGTTTCCGATCAAGTCTGTCTGTATAACCAACAGGCAGACCTGATCAGGAAGCCTGTGAGCTCTATTGGCACCATTAAACCTCAAAGGATAAATTACCGTATTTATCGGCGTATATCGCGCACTTTTTTGCCCTGAAAATCAGGGCAAAATCATGGGTGCGCGATATACGCCGATACCCGCTTTCCCGCGCCGAGTTTTGAATACTGCGCCGACATATACCGAGCGCAGTACACTCGGGTATATTCGGCCAGTCTCGGCTTCTTACGCGGTCACGTCCTGGACGTACAGGACGTGAGCGCGACAGTTGCCGAGCCTGCCCGAGTGTACTGCGCTCGGTATATGCTGGCGCAGTATTCAAAACTCGGCGTGGGGAAACACGCCGCAGAAGGACGCCGGACCCGCCGAAGAGGACACCCGAAGCCGCAGAAGGACGCCAGACCCGACGAGGCCACCGATGGACGCCGCGCAAGACACCAAAACTGTAAGTACAAAAATAACTTTTTTTCCACAGGATTGGGGGTCACTTTAAGGGTGCGCGGTATACACGGGAGCGCGTTATACCACGATAAATATGGTAATTCTTGCTTACAGTGACACAATTCTTGTAATTAAGCCAGTGAATGGAGATCCCACAAACTGAAGCATCAATTTGGCAGTGTACAGTGGCCTACAGCAACCCATTGTAAATCTGCTTATGGTGGGCAGTACCTTTTTACAATTGAAAATATATAACATATATTGTCAATAGTATTGGGACACCTGCCTTTACACACATATGAACTTTAAATGGCATCCCAGTCTTAATCCATAGGGTTCAATATTGAGTTGACCCGCCCTTTACAGCTATGATAGCTTAGATTTTTCTGGGAAGACTGTCCACAAGGTTTAGGATTGTCTATGGGAATGTTTGACCATTCTTCCAGGAGCGTATTTGTGAGGCGAGGCATCAGTTTAGGACGAGAAGGCTTGGTTCACAGTCTCCGTTGTAATTAATCCCAAAGGTGTTCTATAGGGTTGAGGTCAGGACTCTGCAGGCCAGTCAAGTTCCTCCACCCCAAACTCGCTCATCCATGTCTTTATGAACCTTGCTTTGTGCACTGGTCCAAATCATTTTGGTGGAGGGGGGATGATGGTGTGGGGTTGTTTTTCAGTCTTGGCCCCTTAGTTCCAGTGAAGGGAACTCTAATGCCGCGAACACACGATCATTTTTTGCGATGAATAAAAACAACGTTTTCAAAAACGTCATTTAAAATGATCGTGTGTGGGCAAAACGTTGTTTTATGTCTTCAAAAAAAAAACATGAAAAAAAAATTCGAACATGCTTGAATTTTTTGTGTTGTTTTTCAAAACGTCGTTTTTTGTGTCATAAAAAGTGATGGTGTGTGGGCAAAACGATGTTGAAAACGACGTTTCTAAACCCGCTCATGCTCAGAAGAGACGGAGCTTCAATGAAAAAGAGTGCCGTCGAACGTGGTGTACGTCACCACGCTTTGCTAGAGCTTTGTAGAAAAAACGATGGTGTGTACGCAACGTCGTTTTGGAAAATTAAGTTTGAAAAACGTCGTTTTTTTTCATCACTTGAAACGTCGTTTTTTTTCATCACAAAAAATGATCGTGTGTACGCGGCATTAGGCCCTGTACACACGATCAGACCGGTCTGATGAAACTTGTCCGATGGAGCGTTTTCATCAGACAACTCTGAACTTGTCTGATGGTCTGATGTGCGTACACACCATAGGACCAAAATCCGATCAGACCAGAACGCAGTGACGTAGAACACAACGTCGTGATAAAAAAACTAAGTTCAATGCTTCCAAGCATGCGTCGACTTGATTCTGAGCATGCGTGGGATTTTGGTCCGATGCTTTTGTGTACAAACCATCGAACCTGTCCGACGGACGGGTGTCCAGCAGACAGGTTTTAAAACTTTGGTCCGACGGACAACGGTCTGATGGGCCGTATACACCATCGAACTGGTCCGATGAAACCGGTCTGCAAACCAGTTTCATCGGACCTGTCTGATCGTGTGTACAGGGCCTTAAAGCGTCAGCATACTAAGACATTTTGGAAAATTTCATTATTCTAACTTTGTGGGAACAGTTTGGGGATGGGCCCTTCCTGTTCCAACATGACTGCGTACCAATGCACAAAGGAACAAAGGAAGGTGCATAAAGATAAACAGTATATATTTATATTACCAATCTTACTTTAAAAAATCTTTTATATACTAATTATTCATCTTTTGAGCCATCTCCGTTATTCAGGTTCTTCTCCATTTCTTGTGTCCCATTCATTTTAGTTCTGCAGTGAAACCTTGCCAGAATTGACTATTCTTTGCCAATATAAATGTTTGAGATGCCTCCAGTTCCAGAATAGAGCCATCGGGTGTTGAGGCTTAAAGGCTTTTTGTTTTTATGGCCGCAGGGGCTGTGTAATGCAGGAGTATACCTAGGAATGTAGAGAGATTCTACAAGGTCAAGCAATGTGCCTCCTGACTAATAAGAATGTGTCCGGAAATGAACATGAAGTACCCACAGCTAGGGAATCATTGGTAATGCCGATTTCCTGCTTTTGCCCAACACTTGTTTAAACAAGTCCACCTCCCCTCCCAGATTCCACACCCTGCTTTTCAGCTTCATGTGCATAAAGGAACACAAACATTTGGAGGACAGGAAAAAAAATCTGAAAAGCCTGAAAAGCATTCAAGCCCTTCTGAGAACATCCTGACGGGCCTCTGTGCAATAACTGGCACTGACTCCCCCATACATCGTTTTATGAAGTTACTTTACAACTTTTTTTAATTTCTAATCCAAATAGTTATATTTATGAAGCTCTGTGTCAAAATAATTGATAAAAAGGAAATAAATCAGACAATTTTTCACAAGCACTGGACCACAAGTGATGCTGCCCATTGCCCAAACAATTAAATCTAGTGTTAGCCTCATAATCTGCCCCATTGACTCTTTCCGAAGAGTTCGATCCCCAAACTACAGTCTACCCAACAAAATAGAACTCTTACTGATGTGCAAATTTCAACTTTTTGTCAAAAGCAAAACAGTTTAAGCCTTCATTCACACCGGCCTCCTGTTTCTGGTTTATCTAAACACAGGAGAAATTGATCTGGGAAGTACAAACAAATGCTATACTACCAAGAGCAATATCTCCTGTGCTTAAAGGGGTTGTAAAGGTAAATATTTTTCCCCTAAATAGCTTCCTTTCCCTTAGTGCAGTCCTCCTTCACTTACCCCATCCTTCCATTTTGCTTTTAAATGTCCTTATTTCTTCTAAGAAATCCTCACTTCCTGTTCTTCTGTCTGTAACTCCACACAGTAATGCAAGGCTTTCTCCCTGGTGTGGACAAGGCCTCTTGAGGGGGCAAGCAGGAGTGTCAGGATGCCCACTAACACACAGCTTCTTTCTCTATCTGCAAAGTAGAGAGCGTCCTGACACTCCTGCTCGCCCCCTCCCTCCTCAAGAGGCTTTCTCCACACCAGGGAGAAAGCCTTGCATTACGGTGTGTAGTTACAGACAGAAGAACAGGAAGTGAGGATTTATCAGAAGAAATAAGGACATTTAAAAGCAAAATCGAAGGATGAGGTAAGTGAAGGAGAACTGCACCAAGGTAAAGGAAGCTATTTAGGGATTTTTTTTTTATCAAGTTGTTATGGGTAAAGTTCCACTTTAGGCTGCGTTTATGTACCTGTGGGTGGTTTACAGGATGGGGATAGTTCATGTTTGGCCGTTTCTGTAAGCATAGGCTTCAGGTAAAAGAAATACGTATATACTGTATGCATTTCCTCACAATCTCCCTCTGTGTAGACGGTAAAAACACTAGAACTTGTTTCTATTCACTGAGACTAAAGTTTACATATGCAGAAGTCTTTACCGCCCCCTCCTCTCGAAAAGCGATCATGCTGGATAGCAGGCATTCAGGAGGGGGTACTGCTGGCTCCTGAATGACTTATTTTGCCAATGGGATTACCATACCGATGCAAGCGTTTGGCTCCAGGTTGACTTCAATAGGAAAGTTATACAGGTAGTGGCACCTGTCAAACTCTGCAAGTTGTAAAAAACTTGCAGCAAAGCTTTACAGCTGTGGAATTTATACAGCCAGTTATTTTTTAGGTGGGTGGCCAAGGGGCGTTACTTGCCCATTTTTACAGCCCACGTAAATGAAGCTTTGCAGCAAACCAGGAGACATGCAAACATGCTACAACTGAAGATGGTTGACGAAGGCTGCTGCAAAAACCACACAATGAACATACAAGATTAATATAATACAACAATGAAAGTCACCCTGCCAGCACATTTTAGAAGCACAAACCTTAGAAATGTATTCTGCCATGGCACAAAAAGGCAGATTTTACAACAAATAAGACATGTAAACGTATGTCAATGGGCATCTTTATTCTACATGAAAATACTTACTTTGGATAGTTATTGCAGTACTGGGTGTAAATATCAAAGTCTTGGCTCTGTGAAGGTAAACAGGAAAAAATATTAGAAAGCGCAGATTGCAGTAGATCATTTCCAAATACTTTGCCCCTTTCTAGTTCAATCAGTGGGAAGATTCGGAAAATAAACACAGACATGTCTAGGCATGATGGGAATTGTAGTTCCTGAACAACTGGAGGGCCATAGTTTGAAGACCGATGCTATAGATCAGGGATCTCCAAACTTTCAACAAAGGGCCGGATTACTATCCTCCAGACTTTAAGGGGGCCGGACTGTGGCCATCAGGAGTACAAAATCCCTCATCATTGGACCCCATCATTGGTGTCATTGGACCCCATCATTGGTGTCATTGGACCCCATCATTGGTGTCATTGGACCCCATCATTGGTGTCATTGGACCCCATCATTGGTGTCATTGGGAGGAATTCTGCCCCATCATTGGTGTCATTGGGAGGAATTTTGCCCCATCATTGGGAGGAATTCTGCCCCATCATTGGGAGAAATTCTGCCCCATCATTGGGAGAAATTCTGCCCCATCATTGGGAGAAATTCTGCCCCATCATTGGGAGAAATTCTGCCCCATCATTGGGAGAAATTCTGCCCCATCATTGGGAGAAATTCTGCCCCATCATTGGGAGAAATTCTGCCCCATCATAGGGAGAAATTCTGCCCCATCATAGGGAGAAATTCTGCCCCATCATAGGGAGAAATTCTGCCCCATCATAGGGAGAAATTCTGCCCCATCATTGGGAGAAATTCTGCCCCATCATAGGGAGAAATTCTGCCCCATCATTGGGAGAAATTCTGCCCCATCATTGGGAGAAATTCTGCCCCATCATTGGGAGAAATTCTGCCCCATCATTGGGAGAAATTCTGCCCCATCATTGGGAGAAATTCTGCCCCATCATTGGGAGAAATTCTGCCCCATCATAGGGAGAAATTCTGCCCCATCATAGGGAGAAATTCTGCCCCATCATAGGGAGAAATTCTGCCCCATCATAGGGAGAAATTCTGCCCCATCATTGGGAGAAATTCTGCCCCATCATAGGGAGAAATTCTGCCCCATCATTGGGAGAAATTCTGCCCCATCATTGGGAGAAATTCTGCCCCATCATTGGGAGAAATTCTGCCCCATCACTGGTGTCATTGGGAGGAATTCTGCCCCATTCATTGGAGGAATTCTATCCCATTATTGGTGTCATTGGGAGGAATTCTATCCCATTATTGGTGTCATTGGGAGGAATTCTGCCCCATCATTGGGAGGAATTCTGCCCCATCACTGGTGTCATTGGAAGGAATTCTGCCCCATCATTGGGAGGAATTCTGCCCCATCATTGGGAGGAATTATGCCCCATCATTGGGGGGGAATAGTGCCCCATCATTGGGGGGGAATAGTGCCCCATCATTGGGGGGGAATAGTGCCCCATCATTGGGGGGGAATAGTGCCCCATCATTGGGGGGAATACTGCCCCATCATTGGGGGGAATACTGCCCCATCATTGGTGCCAATGAATAAAAAAGCACCCCAAGGGCCGGATAAAATCAAGTAAAGGGGCCACATCTGGCCCCTGAGCCATAGTTCGGAGACCACTACTATAGCTAATCAGGCAGATTTTCTGTGATAATGCCCAAGGCCCACAATCCTATCAGATTCATTATAAAACCGCCATCTGCAATGCTTTTCATCACATTTCCCATAATTTTGCATTGGAAAACATTTCTTTTATGCCCCAACATATGTAGATTGTCAGAAGTGTAGAGATAAAGCTGTTCCCGTGAGGTCTAGCAGCATATCTAATGTACACATGGGAAACATTCATCTATTTATTTACAAGATTTCTGGATAGAACAGGAGCCAACTTTCTAAATTACCTTTTCCACAAAGCAGGTAGCCACAGCCACGGGGTCATCTCTGCAACTGTCCAGGTCCTGGAGAAGTTCACTGAACAAGAGAAGACCATGTGAGGATAGCAGAGGGTTACAAGTGCCCATTATTCATCCATTACATCAATGCACACAGAAAAAAAAACTGCACAATGCAGAGGATCTGGGACACTGATTAAAAAGAAAAACCTTCCTTTTTTTAATTAAAAATAACACATTATACTTACCTGCTCTGTGTAACGGTTTTGCACAGAGCAGCCCCAATTCTCCTCTTCTGGGGTCCCCCGCTGACGCTCCTGGCTCATCTTCATGGGGTGCTCCCACGTAAAGCCACTTTCCTTTGGGAAGCACCAGTGCGTGCACGCTCCTGAGCTGTGCTGCTGCGTCCATTGACACAGACAGCGGGACTCCCCCTCCCCCCCCCATGTCACAGGATTTCATTGACAGCAGTGGGAGCCAATGGCTCCTGCCGCATAAATCTGACCAATTAAGAGAGATACAGCAGCTGGAGCCATTGTGCACATCACTGGATAAGATCAGGCTCAGGTAAGAAAAAAGGGTGCTCTTGGGGGCAGCTGGGGTAAAATGGAGGGAAGGGTGGGTTTGCTACAGTAGTGCATGGTTAGAACCCCTGTTAAGTTTTTATTTGCTGTCTGTGTCCCATTAGAGCACAGGTGTCAAACGCAAGGCCCGCTGGCCGAATCTGGCCCTCCAGGCCATTTCATGTGGCCCTCGCACCTCTGGTCCTTCCCCAGACCCCTACTTTCTTTCATCCCAGCAGCAGCATAAGGAAAGGGGGGTGCACTGTGGTGTAAGGGAGAGTGGGGGACTCAACTTCTGATGGTGGGGTGGCCATTGACATCTAATGTAAGGGGAGGGGATGCGCTGGACATCTAATCTTACAGATACAGCCGGCCCTTTTGAGGACCATCATAATGCCGTTGTGGCCCACAATGAAATTGATTTTGACACCCTTGCATTAGGGGGATCTACATTATGTGTCCCAGAAACACAACAAGAAAATAAAGATCTACCTCCTTGGAAGAGTTTACTTCTATTTCTTTTCTGATGGCAACTGTACATTTCTGGCATCCCAATGAAAGGGTCACCGGGCCAAATAGAAAAAGTGGAGACACAAACTAATAATAACCTGACAGGGGCTCTAATCCTTCCTCACTTTATCTAAAACTAAAGAAAAAATTCTGCCTTTAGAACACTTTAATTCCTCGCAAATTTAGAGATCATCTTACAAAGTGTTATTTCCTCTTCATGTCTTCCGCTATCACCAGCCCAAGGGGAAAGCACCTAAATATTCTACAAAATAACTCATGATGGTGGTAAAGCCTTTGGTGGATTGAACAATCCATTTTTTGTGCGTGTAAAAGAGGTGGTAATGGAAACCTTGCATTCTCCGTAAATAGAATTTGACTCTGGACTATCAAGAAGTTTACAAGAGGACTGGTAAACCTACAAGGAAATCCAGGCGTGGCCCCATCTTTTAAAGTAAAACTAAAGGCAATTTGTTTATAAGGCCGGCCATACACGGAAGGGCGGGGGTAGCCGTCCCTGATGGGAGAAGACCGTGATTATCGCAGCTATAGCAGCCACTTGCATGGACATCCACTTGCATGGACAATGCTTCGGCATTTTACCCTTTCTTCGACCACCAGCGGGGGTTTAAAAAGGGATTTTTAAATACAGCTTACCTGTAAAATCCTTTTCTTGGAGTACATCACGGGACACAGAGCGGCATATTCATTACTATATGGGTTATATGGAGTACCTTCAGGTGTGGACACTGGCAATCTCAAACAGGAAGTCCCCTCCCTATATAACCCCCTCCCCTAGAGGGAGTCCCTCAGTTTTGTAGCAAGCAGTATGCCTCCCAAAATGGTCACCCAAAAGAGGGGTGGGAGCTCTGTGTCCCGTGATGTACTCCAAGAAAAGGATTTTACAGGTAAGCTGTATTTAAAAATCCATTTTTCTTTCTCGTACATCACGGGACACAGAGCGGCATATTCATTACTATATGGGATGTCCGAAAGCAATGCTTTAATGAGGGGAGGGAGACATCTTCCAAAGAAGGATTTAATTTTAGAGGTATACTCAGATACTAGTAAATCCAACTTAAACGAGAAATGTAAATCTCAAATCAAATCAAGGGAGCCCCCTCAGATCCTGAGGAGCTTGAATCGCGGCCCGTAGTACTGACTGCCCAAAGGCTGTATCCGCATTCCTTCTTACGTCCACTTGATAAAATTTTGTAAACGTGTGGACTGATGACTACGTTGCTGCCTTGCATATTCGAGCCATAGAGATCTGATGATGTGCTGCCCAGGAGGTGCCCCTGGCCCTGGTAGAATGGGCCTTTACCGACAAAAGAGGAGGCACCTCTTCAAACCGCAGGCCCGAACAATTAATTGTTTAATCCATCTTGCGATGGTGGATCAAGCGGCTGCCTGACCCCTCTTGGGCCCTTCCGGTAAAACGAACACCACATCTGTTTTCCGAACCTTCTCTGTAGCTTTAAGATAGGCCCTTACGGCCCTGACAATATCCAACGTATGCAGCAACCCCTCTTTTCTAGAGGTGGGTTTTGGAAGAAGGATGGAAGTACCACATCCTGGTTCAGGTGGAAACTGGATATAACCTTTGGTAGAAAGGAAGGATGAGGACGGAACCCCGCCCTATCCTTATGCACAATGAGATATGGTTCCTTACAAGATAAGGCTGCCAATTCCGATACTCTCCTGGCCGAAACTATGGTGATCAGAAATACCGACTTTCTAGTCAGTAAAATCAAGGTACCTCAGCCAACGGCTCAAGGGGTTGTTTCTGTAGGGATGACAGAACAAGATTTAAGTCCCATGGACAAAGTGGTGACTTGACAGGAGGATTAATACGCAAGACCCCCTGTAAGAAGGTCTTTACCAGCGAGTGGGTGGCCAGCGGCCTCTGAAACCACACTGACAGAGCTGAGATCTGTCCCTTGATTGTGCTTAGTGCCAGGCCTTTATCCACTCCTAGCTGGAGAAAACTTAACACCCTATCAATAGTATATTTGCGGGAATTCCATCTTTTGGATTCACACCAGCCTACGTAGTTCCTCCACACCCTGTAATAAATCACCCTGGAGACCGGCTTTCTAGCCCTAATCAGGGTAGGGATTACCTGCCTAGACAGACCTCTACCCCTGAGAATCAGGGATTTAGCCTCCAGGCCGTCAAATTTAGACGCCGTAATGTAGGGTGGAGGATCGGGCCTTGTGAGAGTAGGTCTGGTTGTAGAGGAAGAGTCCAAGGGTCTCCCACTGCCATCTTCAGGACTAGTGAGTACCAAGTCCTCCGGGGCCAAGCCGGAGCTATTAAAATGACTGGCTTGTGCTCCACTCTGATCTTGCGCAACAGGCGAGGGAGTAACTGTAGCGGAGGGAATGCATATAGAAGTTTGAATTGATGCCAAGGGCAAACCAACGCATCGGTTCCGCAGGCCATAGGATCCCTCGTTCGAGACACGAACCTGTCTAGTTTCTTGTTGAACCTGGATGCCATTATATCTACGTCTGGCATTCCCCACCTCTGGCAGATTGTCTGAAAGACCTGGGGATGCAGAGACCACTCCCCTGGCGACAGACTCTGGCGACTTAAGAAGTCTGCCTGCAGGTTGTCCACTCCGGGAATGAATATCGCCAAAATGCAGGGTACATGAACCTCTGCCCACTGAAAAATCAAGCTCACCTCCCTCTGAGCGGCCCGACTCCTGGTTCCCCCTTGGTGGTTTATGTATGCCACCGCCGTGGCATTGTCTGACTGGATTCTCACCGGGAACCCCTTTAATCTGGAGGTCCATGCCAGAAGGGCTAGGCGAGCAGCTCTGATCTCCCAGATATTGATGGGGAGCTGCCTCTCTGCTTTCACCCCAGTTCCCTGGCGAGAGGACCCCTCGAAGACCGCCCCCCCCAGCCTGCCAGGCTGGCGTCTGTGGTAACTACCTTCCAGACAACAGGGCTGAAGGATTTTCCCTTTAGAAGATTCTGGGGGTTCAACCACCAGGCCAGGCTTTGTCGGACCCTTGATGATAGCGTCAAAGGGGACTCTAAGGCATGTGCCCTCTAGCCCCAGGCTGCTAGAATGGCTGCCTGTAGGACGCGAGTGTGGATCTGAGCGTATGGTACTGCCTCGAACGTGGCCACTAGCTTGCCTAGTAATCGCATACACAGGCGAATAGTTGGTTTTTTTCTTGTTTAGAACCAACTGAACCAACCCCTTGATAGCCTCGATCTTTACCAGGGGCAGGAACACCCTTTGCTGTTCTGTGTCTAACCTCATGCCGAGGTATTCCAACTGCTTTGTAGGCTGGAACGCTGACTTTCCCCGGTTTAGGACCCAGCCGAATTCTTCGAGGTACCGAACCGTGAGGTTTACTGCCTTTTGCAGACCCGGCCGTGAGTGATCTATGATTAAAAGGTCGTCCAAGTATGCTAGGACTGTGACCCCTTGGATCCTTAAATTGGCCAGAACTGGGGCTAGGATCTTCGTGAATACCCGGGGAGCCGTGGCCAGCCCGAAGGGGAGCGCCCTGAATTGGAAGTGTCGCTGCCCTACCGCGAAGCGTAAAAATCTTTGATGCGACTGAAAGATTGGTACATGAAGGTAAGCATCCTTTATGTCTATGGAGGCCAGAAAATCGTCCTTCTGAAGCGCGGCGGCTGCTGACCGGATGGATTCCATCCGGAAGGAACAAACCCTTAGGTAACCGTTTAACCTCTTTAGGTCCAAGATTGGCCTGACATCGCCGTTGGGCTTTGGTATGACAAAGAGATTGGAATAGAAACCTAGCCCTTGCTCTTGGGCTGGCACCTCTATTATTACGTCCTGGTAGAGCAGGTGATCCAAAGCTGCCAGCAATGATGCCTTCCTTGCTGGATCCCTTGGTAGCCTTGATTCTTGAAAATGAGGCGGAGGATACCTTAGAAACTCCAGTCTGTAGCCTGTGGTTACAGATGCCCGGATCCATTTGTCGGGGATCTTGGCTTCCCAAACTTCTGAGAAGAAACAAAGCCTTCCCCCCACCCGCGAGAGTGGGGGCGCCCCTTCATAAGGCAGACTTAGGGGCTGTCTTTGTCGGCTTGCGATACCATGGCCTCTTACCCCCAGGGGACTGTCCCTGCGATCTACTGTTAACGTTGGACCGTGCAGGCGGCCGTCGATACTGCCTGGAATTCGAGGGCCCCGAGACAGGAAAGAGCTGCCTTTTAAATGTAGGACCCCGGAATGTCTTTTTGACCGGTAAAAGGGTACTCTTGCCATTTGAAATAGTCTGAATATATTTATCCAGATCCTCTCCGAAGAGCCGTCCTCCATGGAAGGGAACCCCTGCCAGAAGCTTTTTGCATGGGGGCTCCGCCGCCCAGTTCTTCAACCATAAGAGCCTTCTCATGTGCACCAAAAATAGTGATAAACGAGAGGCCTTCTGGATGGAATCTTTTATAGCATCTACAGCAAAACACAGAGCTCTGGGAATGTCAGAAAACTCTTCTGCTTGTTGGGTAGGCATGTCCTTTAACATTTCTTTTGTCTGGTCTTTTAACGCCTGACAAACACCAATTGCAGCCACAGCTGGCTGTACCACTGCTCCTGCCGTAGTAAAGGATGCTTTTAAAAGTGTCTCTAACCTTTTATCAACCGGATCTTTAAACATATGTATGTTTTCCACCGGGCAAGTTAGTGATTTATTCACACATGAGATGGCTGCATCCACTATTGGGAGCCTCCACCTCTTGGAGAATCTTTCCTCCATGGGGTAAATGACCGCAAATCTTTTCGGTGGCAGAAAAATCCTGTCCGGCCGTACCCAATCCCGAAAGATCAATTCCTCCAAGAGAGGATGGACCGGAAACACTGCGTTGCTTAACGGAGCTTTCAAAGAGCCCAGAGAGGATACCGGAGGAACCTGAGGCTCTGGCAATGGCAAACTAAATGCCGAGCGGACCATGTCCGTCAAAGACTGTACCCACAGTCTTTCTGTCTGGGAGTCTGAAAATGGTTCCTCAGAGGCAGATCCCTCAATCCCTGAACCCTCTTGGTTCAGGTCTAGTTGATCCTCCTGTGATTCCAATTCCTCCGGAGAGGGAATCTCAGCATCTGAGGATACACCTCTTGGTGATGGGGATCTAACCCGTTTCTTACCAGGAATAGCTCTAGCGATTAATGCTGCTATTCTCTCTTCTAGCCCCCCTAGGGATACGGCTAGCATCTCCTCTGTGATAAACACAGGGCTGGGCTGATCTGGGCCAGCCTCCGCACCAGATCCCCCTAATGGCTCATCCAAGGCGCCTTTTATGTTAATAAGTTGCGGGGAAAGTATCGGCATATCATCAGAATCAGAAGGGGAACCCCTTTGTTTTTTGGTCTTTTTTGTACCCTTTGACCCCGAGCCTTTGGAAGCCATAATACAAAATCGAGGGACTCCGCCCACACAACAGACTGTAGTGGCCAGGAGTACAAAACCAGAGTTTAGGGGACAATAGATCACTAATGCCCAAAAACTGATGGGATCTCGTATGTTTTTCTCTTTTTTTTTTTTTTTTTTTTTTTAAATATATATTATATATATTTTCTTTTTTAGAAACATACAGTGACCCCAAACTTAAGTTTGCCAGCCTCCAACCTGTATGCAAAAAGGGGGATTTCTTGGCTTAACAAAAAAGGCATTGGAACAAAGTCCACATGTACTACCCCTCTTCCGCCACCGGGAGTCACTGTTCTGCCGCTCTGCGTCCTCTCCTTCTGAAATCAGCCTCAGACTGAGCACTGAAATTGCCTGCTGATCTATAACAGCACAAGGCGCGCCCCTGTATGACGCCGCAGGCACGCCCCCCCCGCCCTCCTGTCTGAACGGCGCGAAAAACGTCTATAAGACGTGCGCGCGCACGCGCGCGCGTATGCCGGAACAGGAGGAACATGGAGGAGCCGCGCTGCTGGAGACCCAGGACTGCAGAAAACAGGCGGCAGATTCAAACCCCCGGCCAGGTAGGACTCCAAAAGGCCCCTAGGGATCCTTACTAGTCCTAGGAAGAAAGCAGCAGGTTAGCTAGCAACACATTCTTAGACAGGGGAACCTAGTGATGGGGGAAAAAGGTGTCATCCTGTCTCTCAGACATAGTGAGCAAGGTTGCCCATGCAGAGCATACTTAGGCTGTCCCCCCTTTTAGGTTACCCCGGAGAGCCTGCTGTCGAACCAAGTCCCGCAGGCTCCCCCTTACCTGCTCCATGCTGCAGGATGTTTGTCCAGCAAACTGATCCAATCTTCTCCCATCTCCGTGGGTAGCGTAGTAGACCTTCAGGCCCTGGGGTCCTATGAAGGTACCCACTGTCCTGGACCTATATAGCACCCTGGCAAACAGGAACTTATGGTTTTTACAAACTCCAAGTCCTGGGCCCAGGGTCCAGCCCTCCAAAGAGGAGCATTATAGGCAAAACCCCACGGTTTGGGGCCCGGGTACTGTCCACTTTGGCACTGAGGCTCCTTGGACAGATCCGGTTAGCCCGCCCTTAATCCCAAGGATGTGGAGCAAAGCTATTCCGTGACCAACACCTAAGACACTGGCGAAAAAACTGAGGGACTCCCTCTAGGGGAGGGGGTTATATAGGGAGGGGACTTCCTGTTTGAGATTGCCAGTGTCCACACCTGAAGGTACTCCATATAACCCATATAGTAATGAATATGCCGCTCTGTGTCCCGTGATGTACGAGAAAGAAAGCCCCCCCCCCCCCCCACGTTAAAATGTAAAAACACCCCACTGTGCCCCCTGCATCTTTCAATATCTCTTTGTCACTACTGTGTACACCCTTTTCACAACTGCACCTATGGACCCCTTTACATTACACAGCACCTCACAGCTCTGGACCCCTTTACATTACACAGCACCCCGCAGCTCTGGACCCCTTTACATTACACAGCACCCCGCAGCTCTGGACCCCTTTACATTACACAGCTCTGGACCCCTTTACACTACACAGCACCCCACAGCTCTGGACCCCTTTACATTAAACAGCACCTCACAGCTCTGGACCCCTTTACATTAAACAGCACCCCACAGCTCTGGACCCCTTTACACTACACAGCACCCCACAGCTCTGGACCCCTTTACATTAAACAGCACCCCACAGCGCTGGACCCCTTTACACTACACAGTACCCCACAGCTCTGGACCCCTTTACATTAAACAGCACCCCACAGCGCTGGACCCCTTTACACTACACAGTACCCCACAGCTCTGGACCCCTTTACATTACACAGCTCTGGACCCCTTAAAACTACACAGCACCCCACAGCTCTGGACCCCTTTACATTACACAGCACCCTGCATCACTGGCCCCCTTTACATAACACCGCCGGAGGACAGAAGGAGGGGAGGGCTGCAGTCACTGCTTAAAGCACCCCCAGGGCCAGTTCGGCCCTGCTCCTGGCTCTCCCTGGTGATTTCAGGGGGGGGGGGCGGCAGCAAAGGACCCCCGTTGCTCTATGGAGCGGACGCCCATGGCCACTTGCAATAATTGCAAACAAATCTGGCAGGCTGCGATACAGGAACCTGTACTGGATCTGGGTTCTCACATCGCAGTATTGCAAACCGAGCCTTAAGCCTCATGCACATGATCGGATTTTCTGCAGACAAAATTGTAGGACTTGTCTGAAGGGCATTGGCCAGGAGCTTGTATTACATACAAACGCCAAGAATGGTCGGCCAAACAAACACAAAACCACGTGTTTTTTTTAGCTCTTTAGTGCCACCCTTTGGGCAACTTCTGCTAATGTTGTGTTATGGTGAGCATTGCTTCTGCTTCCATGTTTGGGTGGAACTCCGCTTTAAGATAAACTTGGGTTAGCAAAATGTATCAATAAAAATAAATAAAAAATACCTCTACTCCATAAAACACTGTGCAAACCCAGGTCAGAAAAAATAAAATAAAAAAAAAAGTACATTAAAATATTTGGCGACTTTTTACAAAAATAAAAAAATGTATCTACTACAGGTACACATGCTTGTGTTCCAACATACCAACACACAAAAATGTAAATGGCAGAAAAATAACCACAAAATGTAAAAATCATGCTGAACACAAAAAAAAGCCACTTATGTACACACACATGCAGGTTTAGGGGTGTTTTATGTTCTTTCATATTTGCACACAACACCCCGGTATTAACCTACCTGCCAAGCGATCACTAGTTTGGGCTTCTTGATAGAAATACAATAAGGAAAGAATGTAAATATTAGCTTGAGGATGATTGCCCATACACCAAAGACCAATCAGATCATAACACCACGCAGAGTTTATAGGGGATATAGGGACCGTATGGAAATACAGTAAATGCTTAACACAGACTTTTCACCCACATAGCAACTTTTAGTCTACTTTTTATCGTGGCCCCTTGTTCTGATGCAAGGGGGCTCCGATGGGGGGAATCTGACGCAAGGGGGCTCCGATGGGGGGAATCTGACGCAAGGGGGCTCCGATGGGGGGAATCTGACGCAAGGGGGCTTCGATGGGGGGAATCTGACGCAAGGGGGCTCCGATGGGGGGAATCTGACGCAAGGGGGCTCCGATGGGGGGAATCTGACGCAAGGGGGGTTCCGATGGGGGGAATCTGACGCAAGGGGGGTTCCGATGGGGGGAATCTGACGCAAGGGGGGTTCCGATGGGGGGAATCTGACGCAAGGGGGGTTCCGATGGGGGGAATCGGACGCAAGGGGGGTTCCGATGGGGGGAATCGGACGCAAGGGGGTTCCGATGGGGGGAATCGGACGCAAGGGGGTTCCGATGGGGGGAATCGGACGCAAGGGGGGTTCCGATGGGGGGAATCGGACGCAAGGGGGGTTCCGATGGGGGGAATCGGACGCAAGGGGGGTTCCGATGGGGGGAATCGGACGCAAGGGGGGTTCCGATGGGGGGAATCGGACGCAAGGGGGGTTCCGATGGGGGGAATCGGACGCAAGGGGGGTTCCGATGGGGGGAATCGGACGCAAGGGGGGTTCCGATGGGGGGAATCTGACGCAAGGGGGGTTCCGATGGGGGGAATCTGACGCAAGGGGGGTTCCGATGGGGGGAATCTGACGCAAGGGGGGTTCCGATGGGGGGAATCTGACGCAAGGGGGGTTCCGATGGGGGGAATCTGACGCAAGGGGGGTTCCGATGGGGGGAATCTGACGCAAGGGGGGTTCCGATGGGGGGAATCTGACGCAAGGGGGTTCCGATGGGGGGAATCTGACGCAAGGGGGTTCCGATGGGGGGAATCTGACGCAAGGGGGCTCCGATGGGGGAAATCTGACGCAAGGGGGCTCCGATGGGGGAAATCTGACGCAAGGGGGCTCCGATGGGGGGAATCTGACGCAAGGGGGCTCCGATGGGGGGAATCTGACGCAAGGGGGCTCCGATGGGGGGAATCTGGCGCAAGGGGGCTCCGATGGGGGGAATCTGGCGCAAGGGGGCT
Organism: Rana kukunoris; assembly: GCA_029574335.1. Taxonomy (NCBI): domain Eukaryota; kingdom Metazoa; phylum Chordata; class Amphibia; order Anura; family Ranidae; genus Rana; species Rana kukunoris. The sequence continues at coordinate 45,611,183 of CM056059.1, forward strand.
CCGATGGGGGGAATCTGGCGCAAGGGGGCTCCGATGGGGGGAATCTGGCGCAAGGGGGCTCCGATGGGGGGAATCTGGCGCAAGGGGGCTCCGATGGGGGGAATCTGGCGCAAGGGGGCTCCGATGGGGGGAATCTGGCGCAAGGGGGCTCCGATGGGGGGAATCTGGCGCAAGGGGGCTCCGATGGGGGGAATCTGGTGCAAGGGGGCTCCGATGGGGGGAATCTGGCGCAAGGGGGCTCCGATGGGGGGAATCTGGCGCAAGGGGGCTCCGATGGGGGGAATCTGGCGCAAGGGGGCTCCGATGGGGGGAATCTGGCGCAAGGGGGCTCCGATGGGGGGAATCTGGTGCAAGGGGGCTCCGATGGGGGGAATCTGGTGCAAGGGGGCTCCGATGGGGGGAATCTGATGCAAGGGGGCTCCGATGGGGGAATCTGATGTGTACATTTGTGATTTTTTTAAAATTTTTTGCGGATCCGAAAAATTATCCAATCCGTGACACTGATCCGAGGATCGATCTGATCCGTGAGTTTTCTGATGTGTTGCACCCCTAATAATAGCAAAACATAAACAGAACAGAAATGGGGTGCAAGCAAAGTATTTTACCTGTTCAATTCATAAATATCCTCAATATTTCCAAAGAGAGCGCTGACTTGCTCGGGATTCATTGGCAGCTCCTGTTTGTCTATGATGCCTCCCAAATAATCCTACAAAAATAAAAAGGAGCGTCATTTCAGTTTCGTCTATTAATCACGCCGGACGCCTTTATTGGCTCATTACTGTCATAGCTGCATCCTGCTCCCCAGGTCATGAGTTTTTATTATAGGAAAAAATACAATTTCTTATCAGCGTGATGTAATAAGCCATAAACCAGATTCACAGACCTGCTTTCATTCACAAAATGGGAATTAAAAAGAGCATAAAATAGGTAATTTGCTGCCTAGAACGTGTCATGGAAAATGGCGAATTCTAAGGAAGGAGACAAAGCACACAAAAGACAATTCTACTGTACAATTAACTGAAGGAGAAAAATGTAGTAATTGGAGGTCAGAAAAGAAAGACATGTGCTGGTGTGGAATGTACAGACAAAGCCTCATAGCCAGAGGCCTGTGTGATGTATTGGATTCCCTGGTGATGCCAAATAACAGGAAAGTAGCGCCTTTCACGTCTGCAGGAAATCAGGCACAAAATTCCTTTGCAGAAGACCAAGTGCCTTTCTTTCCCATGTAGGGGCACAATTACAACACTATCTATTTGGGTTACCTGCATTCATTTTTACCTAAAAAAGGCATATAAAAGAGCATACAAGGACCGGTCACCGTGTCCATTAGCCTGCATTGCTTCTTCATAAGGCATGCTGTCCAATCAATGTGGAAGAACACGAGGACGTGAACAAAAACGCACCGCAATTCATACACAGGTTAGGAAGAGTGATAAAGGATTAGATCTTCTGTCAAAATATGTATTGCCATTTGTAACTCCATGGGACCGTGCAAGAGATCCCCCCCCCCCCATGACACCAGAACAAGAAATGCAGGGAATAGGGAATATTGAGGCAGGAAGGTTCATTAATACCCTCAGAGATTCTAACTTCAACTTCAATTTCCCATCCCATTCTGTACTTTGAACCCAGTGGTCTCCAAACTGTGGCCCTTTGCTTGCCTTTATCTGGACCTTGAGGTACTATTCCTCCCGTTGACACCAATGATGGGGCAAAACGCCTTCCACCAACACCAATGATGGAGCACAACTCCTCGCATTGACACCAATAATAGGGCACAACTCCTCCCGCTGACAGCAATGATGGGGCACAACTCCTCCTGCTGCTGACACCAATGATGGGGCACAACTCTTCCTGCCAACACCAATGATGGGGCACAACTCCTCCCGCTGACACCAATGATGGGGCACAACTCCTCCCGCTGACACCAATGATGGGGCACTGTTCCTTCCACTGACACCAATGATGGAGCAGTATTCCCCACCCAATAACAAAGATGGGGCATGGTTTATGCCCACATATGCCAGTACATTGCTTTTACTTCTCCACCCATCCACCTAAAGCCTAAAGGAAATGTTGGAGACCACTGTGCTAACCCCTAACCCCCCCCCCCCCCCCAGCAATGGATTAAACAGTGTAGCTTAAACACAGCTGTCAGAGAAATCTTTTCGCATTCTAAAGAAGATCAACCAAAGATGCCATTCTCCAGTTTTCAGACAATCTAATCTGTATCAGGGCAGAGGAGACATCACCGGTCAAGGCCAGTCTGGGGTGAGAAGCATTAGGACGGGTTGTAAATCCTTGGCTGAGCACTAATGTTTTCTTCTCGATAAACTACTACCATGCCCCCCCCCTCCCCCACCCTTTTCCATACAGAAGTGCTGAAGGATTCATATGGATGAGGAAGATGCTATTTTCTGTTAGGCAGGCCCATCGCTACAGGACAGGCAAAACAAACAAATGCTGGGGGCCCCGAGCTGGCCTGGGGCCCACAACTTCCCCTTCCCATGCTGTAGCATGGCCAAGCTCCTCTTCCTTCCACCTGGAGTCCTGTCAGTCTGGCCGGGTTCCCGCGCGTGGTACAGGAGATTCAGTTTACTGTTTCCGGCCAGACTGACAGGAAGTGCACGCTAAGTGCTCACTTCCTGTCAGTCCGGCCGGGAAGACAGGAAACTGAATCTCCTGTACCACGCGCGGTACCCGGCACTATATGAAAGGAGACTGGGGAAGAGGCAGGGGGAAGAGGAGCTCGGCCACGCTACAGCGGCAGCCTACAGGGAAAAACAGGAGGTAAGAATAGGAAAAAAAATTAGTGTAGCGTTAACGTAGGCTTTGGATGTGGGGAGGCGGGGGGGGGGTGCTTGGGGGCCCCATTTTGCTTGGGGGCCCCAAATTCCTTCAAACGGCCCTGCTGTTAGGTTCAAGAATAATATTAGGGAATCTGTGGATAAGGAGAGATTCACAAGGGTCGCAATCAGATCATTACTGAAGAATGATCACACAATATATACTGGTTATTATACAAACAAGTGCACTACAATGCTTGTTAGTAGTTAGAGTTTACCATCGAAATGAAAGGGATGCATTTCCTGCACATCCCCTGAAAGAAAATTCCACGCATACCAGGTCAGCAATTGTAAAAGTAAGCAGTTCTATAATTTTCTAATGTTTTTAAAAAACAGCTTTGTCTATGGCAGCGGGTTATGAATTTCAGAATTAGATTAATTGGTAACAAGTCGGTAACATGATTGGGTATAAAAACAGCATCTAGAGCAGTGATGGCGAACCTTGGCACTAGGGTTGTCCCGATACCACTTTTTAAGGACCAAGTACAAGTACCGATACTTTTTTTCAAGTAGTCGCCGATACCGAATACCGATACTTTTTTTAAATGTGTCCCCAAATGCAGCCATGTCCCCCACAAATGCAGCCATGTCCCCCACATATGCAGCCATGTCCCTCCAGCCATGTCCCCCACATATGCAGCCATGTCCCCCACATATGCAGCCATGTCCCCCACATATGCAGCCATGTCCCCCACATATGCAGCCATGTCCCCCACATATGCAGCCATGTCCCCCACATATGCAGCCATGTCCCCCACATATGCAGCCATGTCCCCCACATATGCAGCCATGTCCCCCACATATGCAGCCATGTCCCCCATACCTAGCCGCCGAAAGCCGCCGCTGCCGCACGGAGAACATCACAGCATTCATTTGAATAGCTGTTTTGCCCGCGTGTATAGACACTCCCCCTTGCTCGGGATTGGACAGATCACGATCACCCATCCAATCCCGAGCAAGGGGGAGTGTCTATACGCAGCGGGAACACTAGAGCTGTTCAAATGAAAGCTGTGATGTTCCCACACGCTGTTTAACCCATGCTTTTGATGCGGCGGCGGGGGGGAGTATTCTATTTAGGCATCCCGCAAATACTCTGTATCGGTCCCGATACCGATACTGGTATCGGGACAACCCTACTTGGCACCCCAAATGTTTTGGAACTACATTTCCCATGGTGCACAGCTACAGTGCAGAGTGCATGAGCATCATGGGAAATGTAGTTCCAAAACATCTGGGGTGCCAAGGTTCGCCATCACTGAAGAGAGTCAGAGTGTCTCAGAAGTAAAGATGGACAGAGGGTGAAAGGTGAAACGCTGCATCTAAAAACAGTTGAAAAAATTCTGAATAATGTTGCTCTATGTAAAATTGCCAAGACTTTAAAGCGGAGTTCCACCCAAAAGTGGAACTTCTGCTCATCCGATTCTTTCCCCCCTCTGGTGCCACAATGGGCACTTTTCGAGGAAGGGAAGATGGGATAGCTCTTTGACAGGTATCCTTTCCCACTATCCGCGGAGCCTCAACTGTGGGTATCGACGTCATAGCTGGGGCTCCCTCCTCCTTCCCCTGTCGCCGGGCCAGTAGGAGAGATGAGCGGGCCTCACGTATTCGCAGTAGGGTTCCCGGCGTGAAGCCGAAGGGCTACAATGCTGGGTACCCTTATCCTCAATGGCGGCGGCAGCACCCTACAGCTGATAAACATCAGCTGCGGTGCCGACATCGCTGGACTCCAGGATAGGCAAGTGTCCTATTATTAAAAGCCAGCAGCTGCAGTATGTGTAGCTGCTGGTTTTTAATATTTTTTTTGGGGGGCGGACCTCCGCTTTAAATATATCATTATCTACAGTATACAATATCAATCGATTCAGAGAATCTGGAGAAATTCCTGTGCCCAGGGGACAGGGCCAAAACACAATATTGGATGCCCGTGATCTTTGGGCTCTCAGCCTGCACTGCATTAAAAACAGGCATGATTCTGTGATGGACAGCACTACATGGGTTCAAGAATATGTTCAAAAATCACCGTCTTTGAAGACGCCATATCTGAACATGATCTGGAAACGCTGCTGTCTTCTCTGGACCAAAGCTCATTTAAAATGGTCTGTTGCAAAGTTGAAAACTGTTCTGTGGTCAAACAAATCAAAATGTTACATTCTTTTTGGCAACCATAGGCACTGCGTCGTCCGGACTAAAAAGAGGAGAGGGACCTTCTGGCTTGTTATCAGAGCACAGTTCAAAAGCCTGCATCTCTGATGGCAGAGGGGTACATCAGTGCATATGGAATGGGCAGCTTTTAGAAAGGGCACCACACCTGCAGGATATACTAGAAGTCTAGGAAAGCCACAGTGTGGGTAAACCTTGTGAAAGAGGCCTTAGTCCCCTTTCACAAGATCGGTCTGACCCAAATCGCACTCTCCATTCACCTCTATGGAGTGGCAGATGTAAATGGACTTGTGTCGCCTACCTCCAATCTGATCCACAATAAAAAAACAGGGGATCAGTTCCCCTATGTCTGGGCAGATCGGATCGGAGGGCCCATAGAGTAGAGTGGGCTGTGTATGTGTCTGGCTCTGCATATACAATGTGGACACGGACCTGTCATTTGCCCGCTCCACTCATTGACCGGTTACCAAGTCGCTTAAGTGGCCCTCGCTCTTGAAACGGTTGGGCACCCCTGCTATAAGGGCTCCCCTGCCTTCTCTCGCCTGTTTATTTCTTACGCTACAAGTGTCATAGTGGGTAGGCATCATTTCATTATCTGTTTGCTAAATTTTACAGGAATACTGTAGCTTTCCTGTAATTAAAGGGAAACCTTCAGAGAAATGCAGAGCCACTGCTGAGCTCCTGAACATGCTAATTACCTGGTAGCATTTCACTTTAATACTTTTAAGTCACTAAACCAGAAAAAGGAAGCAGATCAAGACAATAAGATTAAAGTCAAAATTCCTAATGTTGTTCTGAATCTTCTATCTTCAGTCCTCGAATACATGAGTGGCCAGGAGGTGGTAAAAATAGGCGGCTGAGCTGCAAATGACCCATTCAAGTGAATAGGGCTGCTCTGCAACATAAAGGTAATGCATGCAGTTGCAAGTAGTAGGCTTTCAATGGTCAAAGCAGGTGTCCAGGAAGGGATAAACCATCTCCAACTTACTTGTCAACAGCCTCTGAAAAGCAAACTGCCACTGATCACTTTATGACTGCCACAGTGTAAACAAGGACCTAAAAACAAGTCAGCAACACGTTTTGTCCCCCACAGGTTCTCTTTAAAGGTTTCTATGACAACCCCACATCCCATAATGTATGCATTCAGAATCTCTGCATTTCTAGCTGACAAAAGAACCCCCCCCCCCCATGGGTGAAACATGTTAGGGACACAGCCAAGCCCTGACTATCAAGATTGCACTTCGAATTGAGAAAGATCAAGTACACCCCAAAAAAGTTTTGGGCTCCAATTTGCTGCCACACGGCGTATAGAATTTCTCATAACGCCATTGTAAATGGCCAGTTACCTACCTCCACAATACTGCGCAGATCCTGAACGTACATCCTCTCGGTCTCACATATTTCCAGCACCACACGTTCCACATAGGTCAGTTTGTTGGAAATCCCACTGACTTTGGTCCCAAATGGAGAAAGAGACCTAGAACCATGGCTTCGTCGGTTAACATTATTGTTGCCATTGATAGCGTGAGAATTTTTGAATCCGCTTTGCATTTCCCGGAAAGTGGTGTGCAGGGCGTCCCCAGACACTAGATCCATGGCCAGACCAGATGGAGCGTTACCCAACAGCGCCTCTTCTGTCGGTCTGATATTTTCATAGAGATCGCGGCCCTCACGAAGGGAGCCAGAAGATGCCGTAGAAATGAGGCTTACAGGTCGGTCCGAATCATAAAAGTCCGTAGAGAGGGATGCAGAGCTGGAGAACTTTTCATTGCTGCTGGAAGAGCCTGCCGACAGCCTGGGGGATTCTGGGAAAAACAAGACAGACATGGGATTTGGATTAAATTAAAGCACCTCATTGAATTTAAATCTTGTTTTTAGATGGTGACATTTTACATTTCCAGAAAAGTTATATTCTGGCAAAAGTCACAAGGAAGCCATATAAACCGGAGATTAAAGTAGATGTAAATCCAAAAAAAATGTTGTTGTTTTTTTATGTCACAGTGTAGAGTATAAGATTTCCTATCATCTGTGTCCAGTCTTGCCACACAGAGTTAATCCAGCGCTGAGCAATCCTCTTATTGTTCAGTGAAAATTAGCAGAATTCCAGATAAAAACTTGCTATACAAATTATAAAGTCCGTTTCTCTCTTCTTGCTTTGAGTGACAGGTTATTTATATATCTAGCTTGGACATGTTTATCATATGTTATGTTTATCATAACATGAGGTATAAAAAGTGAGAAATCCACCCCTCCCCCACATAACACATCTTGGTAATATACAATGAACTGTGGATCACCTCATGTTATGATAAACATAACATAACATAAGATAAACATGTCCAAGCTAGGTATGTATATAACCTCTCACTCAAAGCAAGAAGAGAGAAACAGACTTTATAATTTGGCAAGTTTTTATCTGGAATTCTGTTCATTTTCACTGAACAATAAAAGAGGATTAATTAGCGCTGGATTAACTCTGTGTGGCAAGACTGGGCACAGATGATAGGAAGTCCAAGGCCGCGTACACACGATCAAATTTATCTGCTGAAACTGGTCCGACGGACCGTTTCAGCAGACAAATCAGATCGTGTGTACGGGCGAGCAGACAGGTTTGTCCATTAGACAAATTTCAAAGAATGCTTTTGTCCGCTACAAACCTGTCCGTCGGATCTGTCCACTGGTTAGTACACTAACCAGCGGACAGAACTGTCCGTGCATGCGTCGAATGGATTCAACGCATACGCGTAAGCATTTTATTTCCGGGTTTGGTCACGTGGCGGCGTCAACGTCACCGCGTTCCCTGGCCGAGGGGATTTTCATCCGATGGTGTGTACACACCGTCGGACGAAAATCCGGAGGAGACATGTCCGCTGGAAACGGTCCGTCAGACATGTTTCAGCGGACATGTCCCTCCGTGTGTACATGGCCTTATACTCTACATTGTGACATCAAAACGGCAACATCCACTTTAAAGGCAACAGAAAAATGAAAACAGAAGCAATTTACTTTACCCTAGAGCAGTCATTTTTTCCTAAGATTAAATGTAAAAGTTTTACATATAAATTGTATCTTCCTGGCCCCTCTCTGACTTATCTCCGTGGCCTGCTCAGTATCACAGTAAAACCATCTATCCCATCCATCCTGAGGAGCACCAGCTGTTCCCTTTCCAAAGATCACAAAGCATCAGCAATTCCGAAATGTTGGTTTCACCTAAAAAATTTCACACAGATGGGTCTGATCTGAGGGGTTCCAGGAGATTGCGATTCAAAAATTGTACAATTCTTAATTGATTACACATACCTGTATCCATATTATTCAAATGAATTAAGAACCTTGGAGTTATGTTCATGCCTTTTTGGAACCAATTCACTCACCCTTAATCATGGTCATCGTCGACGGGTCTACCACATACAGAATTTGGCTGGTAAAAATCACAACAAACCGTCATCCAACAACGTCAGAGCGAAGCCAGGACCCCTTCTGTTGCCAGTGCAGAGACTAAAAAAGACTTAGTAGACTTCTCTGTTTCCAGTCCCCAGTCACCTTTGTCATACCTGCCCCTAAAGAATAGGTATTAGCATGAAACACGCCCATTGGAGATATGACAATGGGGATTAGAGGACATGCGACACTTCCGACTTCTATATATGTGTCCACTCTGCCTTGTGATGCTAATAAGGATGGACTACATATAGAAAAGCATGTCCCATAAGTATTTGTTTTATAATTTAATTCAGTCAACTTACCTTTCTCGTTGACTTGTGCCCGTACAGTAATAAAGGGCACACTTATGGGCTAAACCCAACCAGATACTCTGCAGGTTTCACTAGAATTGGCTCCAAGCGTCAGTCTTGCTAAATACATACTGTATTCATTGGCGTATACCGCGCACTTTTTTGCCCTTAAAATCAGGGCAAAATCGTGGGTGCGCGATATACGCCGATAGTCGCTTCCTGCACTGTGTTTGAACGGAGAAGCCGACATACCGAGCCCAGTACACTCAGGTACATTCAGCCAGGCTCGGCTCCCCTCGCGGTCACGTCCTGTGTGTCCTGTAGTTCTTTAAGCGAGAGGAGTCGAGCGTGCCCGAGTCTACTGCGCTCGGTATATGTCGGCGGAGTTGTTCAAACACAGTGTGGGAAGCAGGGATCGGCTCAGAGACAATGCGGGAGGACACCACCGAGGCTGCAGATGGACACCGGACCGGACAAGGCCACCGATGGACACCGGGCAAGACACCGACGAAACCGTAAGTATTTTTTTTTTCTGACATTTTTCTTCCAGGTTGGGGGTGCGCGCTATACGCGGGTGCGTGCATTACCCCGATAAATACGGTAATGTAGGTCAGACAGACATTCTCAACCAGGGTTCCTGCAGAGGTTGCTTGAGGTTCCTTGAGCTGTGGCTGATTGACTTCCCAATTGGATAGTGCCTGCATAGTTCCGGGGTTAATGCTACTTGGCATAACCAGCAACCTGACATTTATGTTTTTGTTGTCTTTAAAGAGGGCATTCTTCCCACTGACCACCAATGTAAGAGACATTCTTCCCACTGACCACCAACGTAATGCACACTCTTCCCACTGACCACCAACGTAATGCACACTCTTCCCACTGACCACCAACGTAATGGACACTCTTCCCACTGACCACCAACGTAATGGACACTCTTCCCACTGACCACCAACGTAATGGACACTCTTCCCACTGACCACCAACGTAATGGACACTCTTCCCACTGACCACCAACGTAATGGACACTCTTCCCACTGACCACCAACGTAATGGACACTCTTCCCACTGACCACCAACGTAATGGACACTCTTCCCACTGACCACCAACGTAATGGACACTCTTCCCACTGACCACCAACGTAATGGACACTCTTCCCACTGACCACCAACGTAATGGACACTCTTCCCACTGACCACCAACGTAATGGACACTCTTCCCACTGACCACCAACGTAATGGACACTCTTCCCACTGACCACCAACGTAATGGACACTCTTCCCACTGACCACCAACATAATGGACACTCTTCCCACTGACCACCAACATAATGGACACTCTTCCCACTGACCACCAACATAATGGACACTCTTCCCACTGACCACCAACATAATGGACACTCTTCCCACTGACCACCAACATAATGGACACTCTTCCCACTGACCACCAACATAATGGACACTCTTCCCACTGACCACCAACATAATGGACACTCTTCCCACTGACCACCAACATAATAGACACTCTTCCCACTGACCACCAACATAATGGACACTCTTCCCACTGACCACCAACATAATGGGGACACTCTTCCCACTGACCACCAACATAATGGGGACACTCTTCCCACTGACCACCAACATAATGGGGACACTCTTCCCACTGACCACCAACATAATGGGGACACTTCCCACTGACCACCAACATAATGGGGACACTTCCCACTGACCACCAACATAATGGACACTCTTCCCACCGACCACCAACATAATGGACACTCTTCCCACCGACCACCAACATAATGGACACTCTTCCCACCGACCACCAACATAATGGACACTCTTCCCACCGACCACCAACATAATGGACACTCTTCCCACCGACCACCAACATAATGGACACTCTTTCCACCGACCACCAACATAATGGACACTCTTCCCACCGACCACCAACATAATGGACACTCTTCCCACCGACCACCAACATAATGGACACTCTTCCCACCGACCACCAAAATAATGGACACTCTTCCCACCGACCACCAACATAATGGTCACTCTTCCCACCGACCACCAACATAATGGACACTCTTCCCACCGACCACCAACATAATGGACACTCTTCCCACCGACCACCAACATAATGGACACTCTTCCCACTGACCACCAACATAATGGACACTCTTCCCACTGACCACCAACATAATGGACACTCTTCCCACTGACCACCAACATAATGGACACTCTTCCCACTGACCACCAACGTAAAGGACATTTTCCCCCATGGACCCCCGAAGAACTGTTTTTTTTTTAAAGTTCCCCAAGACCTAAAAAATATTTTATGGTCTCCTCGAAGGTAAAAGGGTTGAGTGTAGGGGTAAGGAAAAGAGACAATCACTTGTGTGCAATAACTAAAAGCATCTGTGAAAAACCCATCTTTTCAAGGAATACACTTCAAGCATAATTTTATACTTGAGGTGTATTCCTTGAAAATATGTTTTTTTTAGGAAATATATAAAGAGAATAGAACTTTCAAACATTCTCTTGTAGGGAACCGATAACTCATTTAAAAACCCACAGACCTTGAATATTCATCTGCAGAGAATGTTTGCTAAAAGTCAGATTTCCTTCTTTATACCCCATAGTGAGTTGTATATGTTGGGTGCGGTCATGTGCAAGGCTCATAATCTATACACGCAACAAATTCAGTAGTTCAAATTCCACAGTCCACCTCAGGCATGAGCAAGAAAGTGTGGCTACATATTTGCCTACAGTGGGACCAGGAAGAACGATTGTAGCCACTCTCTAAGACAGGCATGTCCAAAGTCCGGCCAGAGGGCCAATTGCGGCCCCCGTTTCAGTTTAATGTGGCCCCCCTGGTAATTTGGATATATACTGTATTTATCGGCACTGCCTCGGAGGGAACAGGGAGAGGGGGAACGAATGCTGTCAAATTACAAACAGGAGAATCTGTAATAGGAAGTCCCGTCTCCTGGGCTGCCATTGGACGACTCCTCGGTCTATCATAGGAGGAGGGAGAAATTGGATTAAAGAGGCTGCTGTGTTAACAGGAGATTCCCCTGTATGTAATCTGTTGGTGCTCATCCCGCCCCCCCTTCCCTCTGAGGCTGCAGATGGACATCGATCAGGCTGCATTCATGGCAATGGAGAGGCTGCATTCATGGCAATGGCAAGGCTGCAGATGGGCACCGATTAGGCTGCATTGATGGGTAATGGCCCTTATTTTGCTTCACAGTTTTTTATTTACTTTTTTTTCCCCTGAAGCTTCCCTCCTAAAGTGAAGGTGTGTGTTATACGCCGATAAATACGATATATCCAAATAACACGCCCACACTCATCTCTTCACCACACAGCCACAAAGGCAAGAGAATTTGTGTTGGGCAGTGTATTAGCACTCAAACGAACACACTTAGACCAAATTTTAATGGCTCAAAGAATGTCGGGCAAAATGGTCGGCCCTTACGCATGTTCACTTCATCAAATCTGGCCCTCTTTGAAAAAAGTTTGGACACCCCTGCTCTAAGAGGAAGTCGGATCACAGCAGAAAAAAAAAAGAAGGAGACCAGGAGGAGGCCAAGAGCTTTAACCCTTGGTTGCTTGCCATTACATTAACATTAAATACACCTCTCTGAAGCAGTTTTGCGTGGTCATTGAGGGGCTGACTTCCCTGACTCCTATCTAGGACTTTTGAAAACTTTAAATTGCCAACCGGTCCACTTTAGGAAGGCAATACATTTGCCGAGTATGAACCAATAGTCAATAGTTTTGAGGCCAATTTGCCAATAATTGAGACACTATGGGAATCCTACAATACCCCATTCAACTGGACAGGCATGTCTTTACATGTATGGGTGGGAAATAAATGGCTTGTGTATTCCCCCCCCCCCCCCCAAACAATAGTTTATTGGGCAAGATAGAAAAGACAAAAGGGATTTATTTATTTTTTTCAGAAAAATCTTCTCTGCTGTAGCAAATGAGGAAATTACCCATGGCTTTTTTAACTGATACGTTTCTCAATAGATTCTGAAATCATCTTCAAAACTATTCAGTAGTGAAGATCGAATTATGCATGGCCTGCATTTTTAAAGAAAAGTCCACCTTGCAAAGCACCTTGTTAACCAGTAGACTACCGCCCGCCGTCAAATGACGGAGTGACGCTAAACCTCTCGTTCTGGCGTCCTATGACGTCCTCATATGACGTCCTCGCCTTCCTGAGCCACTAGGGGGGCACGCACCCGCCACGTCACTGGGAACCTGATACGCATGCCTGGCGGGTGCGATGGCCGCCGGACACCTGTGATTTCCCAGTAACTAAGCATGACCGTGGATCTCCACGTCCTGTCAGGGACAGGAGACCGATGGTGTGTCCCTTGTACATAGGGACACCGATCGGTCACCTCTCCCAGTCAGTACGCTCCCCCTACAGTTAGAATCACTCACTAGGGTACACATTTAACCCCTTGATCGCCCCCTAGTATTAACACATTCCCTGCCAGTCACATTTATACAGTAATCAGTGCATATATATAGCACTGTTCGCTGTATAAATGCGAATGGTCCCAAGACAGTGTCAAAAGTGTCCAATGTGTCCGACATAATGTCGCAATCACAATAAAAATCACTGATCACCACCATTACTAAAAAAAAAAAAAAAAAATGCTATAAAATCTATCCCCTATTTTATAGCCACTATAACTTTTGCGCAAAGCATCCAATATACACTTATTGCAAAAAAAAAAAAATTAACAAAAATAAAGTAGAAGAATACATATCGGCCAAAACTGAGGAAAGAATTTTTTTTTATACATTATTGGGGGATATTTACTATAGCAAAAAGTAAAAAATATTGCTTTTTTTTTCCAAAATTGTTGCTCTTCTTTTGTTTATAGCGCAACAAATAAAAACCGCAAAGGTAATCAAATACCACCAAAAGAAAGCTCTATTTCTAGGGAAAAAAATATTAAAATTTAATTTGGGTACAGTTCTGCATGACCGTGCAATTGTCAAAGCGTGACAGCGCTGAAAGCTGAAAAATGGCTTGGGCAGGAAGGGGGTGAAAGTGCTTGGTATTGAAGTGGTTAAACTTTACACTTGTATTTAGGGTGTAACATGCTGCAGCACATCCATTCCCATCCCCAGATCCCCTTCCCTTAGCCTTTAAGACTGGATTAAAGCTAAAACAAAAGTAAAAAAAAAGAACAAAAAAAAAAAAACTGAGCCCGATATTGAGTTGCGTATACTGTATAACCAACATCTGCAACTGTCAGGGTACCAACCTAACCAAAGTGTTAAAAAATAGTGTTTTCCATAATAAGAAGCAAGTTCCTGAAACCTGCAAGTTTCTTGGGAAAATGCAAAACAAAAAATGAAGACTTTGTAGTAAAATGAATGGGTTACACACGTACTGTATATGCCAATTACCAATCAATGAAATCTTTTGTTGCTGAATTTGCCCGGGGCAATTGGAGGTGTCATCTTCTGGAAGGAGATGGGAGACTGTCCTTCCTGCCAGGAAGTGACAGCCAGTCTGATGAGAAGCGGAGCTGTGAGCCGACAGCTAGAGTGACGTATTTTCCTAGAGGTAGAACTAGACCCAGAACAAATTCTGGTGCTATACAATCAAGCGGGATGCAATAAGGCGGGAAAACTTGACGTGCTTTCATGCAAAAGGTGGAAACACTGATAAAGAATTCAGGAACCAGCAAGCACCATCAGGATAAATCAAAATAATCTGGGAGTTTAGAAATCTGGGAGCAGCTACTGTTGTCTTGTTTTTTTTAGGCTCCATTCACATCTGAGCGACAAAACGCTGGACGCCCGTCGCGCTTGTCGCTCGAGATGTGAAATAACATTGCGGTCTATGGAGACTGTTCACATCTCCACGCCTGTCGCCTGAAAAAAAGTCCCGGACCCTTTTTTTCAGGCGACATTGGCGTTCGCTCATAGACCGCAATGTTAAAAAAAAAAAAAAAAAAAAAAAGTTTCATCTACAGGCGGCAAGATACGCCGCGTACGCGGCGTATCTTGTCGCCTAGGTGTGAATGCAGCCTAAAGATGAAGATCTAAGGCCGTCTTTCTTATACCCGCTACCAGTAAATGGCCCGGAAAACATTTATCCATATCATGGTCAGAAAGACAACTGGGCAACCACATTTTTTAAAGTGAGTTCGTGCATCCCTCACCAATACTTTCATCTTAGGCTGCATTCACACCTGAGCGGTTTGTCGCCTGAATCGCGACGCTCAGAAACGCTAGACGGGAAGAAATACATTATTCCCTATGGACATTGTTCACATCTGCACGTCAATACGCCTGACGCTGAACGTCTGAAGCTCAAACAAGTTCCGGACCCTTTTTTGTCGCGCGAATCGCGCGGTTTGGGTGTATTTGAGCATTTCCCATAGAAAGTAATGGAAACGCTCGATTCAAGCGACTAGCGCGACAACGAGCGTTTGCTACAGGCGTTTTGTCGCTTTAATCAATAGAACTTTTCACCCAGGCAGAAGATAAAAAAAAATTACCAACATAGCAACAAGTGATGAAAAGTTGGTAATTGTTCCTATTGGCTAAAATAAAAAACGTCAAAGTACAAAAATGCCGGACGACGCTGTATGCAAATGCACAAATAAGCATTAATACGTGTGACAAAACTACGGAAAAAAATGCCGCAAATCGCCTACGCTTAGGTGTGAATGCAGCCTTAGTTTTGGATGAAGTAGGGAAGGTTTACAACCCCCGTCAGGATTTATATCTATTTGGTGCTTTGTTAGAGAGATCTCCTTTTACCTCCAGCTTTAAGGGTAAGGTTACCAGACCGGAAATAAAATGCTATAACCAATTCCCTGACAGCAGTAAACCCTGTCAGGAGTTAGTAACCTTCCGCAGATATTCACAACTAAAATAATAGTTGTGGCTTTAGGTTCACTTTAACCACTTCCCCGTCCGGCCTATAGCAAAATGACGGCCGGACAATGGTTCAGTTATCCTGAATGGGCGTCATAGCTGATCACAGTCTGACAGACACGAGGAGAGCCAATCCGTTTAGCAGCGCAGCCCCCCCACGGATGCCCGGCCAGGGCCACCAGGACCACCAGGGATTCCCACAAAGGACCCCCACCAGGTATGCCACCCTGAACCACCAGGCAGATGCCAATCAGTGCCCACCAGCAATGCCTGCCAGTGCCACTCATCAGTCTTGCCTATCAGTGTTGCATATCAGTGGCACCTCAATGGTGCCCATCAGTGCCCATCAGTGAAGGAGACAACGTATTTATTTACAAAATGTTACAACAGAAACAAAGAAAACTTTTTTTTTTCACAATTTTTGGTCTTTGTTTAGCAAAAAGTAAAAAACACATAGGTGATCAAATGCCACCAAAAGAAAGCTCTATTTGTAGTAGGAAAATATAAATAAAAGTTTGAGTACAGCGTAGCATGATCGCACAATTGTCATTTAAAAAGTGACAAATTGGCCTGGTCAGGAATAGGGGGAAGTGCCTGGTATTGAAGTGGTTAAGCAACAGTAGTCCATATAATTTCTAATGACAGGTTTCCGTTAATGTAATTGGCTGCATGAGTACTGGGATTTATCCATCCATAAAGAATCGTAATAACACTCGACGGGACCCCATAACTAAATAATTACAGGGCCTGCTTGTGCTTTCAGCCCAGCTGCATCTCCTAGAGCGGTTATGACTCATTTTGCTATTCCCTCTTACATCTCTGATGAGGGATGTTAACAGTGCCATGAGATTTACGCTGCCATTTTGTTTTTCTTTCTTTATGAAAAGTAGGCTGTCCACTATTTTCGTATGGTGTCTGCAACTGTTCTATGGTCAGTTGGGTAGGTGGTAAGCCATCAGCTGCCTCCCATGCTTCACCCCTCCACCAACCTAGATGTGTATGTAGCCAGAGTGTACAGGTTTACGAAGCAATCTGAAGACTGTTTTACCGGATGGTGGTCAGATTATGCCTCAGTGTACACCTAAAATGACCTAGTCAGAAACATTTCTAAAGAAAAGTACAGGGACCTTGTGGAGCCTAAATACACCTGTACTGGACTTGAAATTGATCACTATGCAACACCTACTTTAATGCAAAATGTTAAATCTTCATGTACAGCTTTTGCTTAGACTTAAATAGAGACGAACACATTCCCCTTCTGTTACTGAACCCTGACACTGTCTTCAGGGCCATTTGAAGGAATTTGGGGGCCCCAAGCAAAATAAAGGCCCCAAGAACCCCCCCCCCCCCCAGCATGCAAAGCCTACGTTAACGATGCACAATTTTTTTTCTATTCTTACCTCCCCTTCTTTCCTGTGGGCTGCCGCTGTAGCGTGGCCAAGCTCCTCTTCCCCCTGCCTCTTCCCCAGTCCCCTATTAGATAGTGCTTGGGCACCGTGCTATACAGGAGATTCAGTTTCCTATTTTCCCGGCCGGACTGAAAGGAAGTGAGCACTCAGTGTGCACTTCCTGTCAGTCCGGCCGGGAACAGGAAACTGAATCTCCTGACAGAACTCCAGGTGGAAGGAAGAGGAGCTCGGCCACGCTACATCCTGGGAAGGAAAAGTTGGGGGCCCCAGGCCAGCTCGGGGGCCCAAGCAATTGTTTGTTTTGCTTGTCCTGTAGCGACGGGCCTGACTGTCTTAAATTGTTAATTGCCAGAATCTTACCACCCACCCCACGATCTCTCCCTCATAATCCATACTGCCAGGCTTTGCAGTATGCTTACCTTCAAAAGCCACCTAAATCCCCCCATCCAGGTCCCACAACACCGTAATTTATATGTGGGGGGGGGGGGAGATCCAGTACTAAAATGGCCCCCTGAGACTTCCCTCCACTGACCTCCGCCACTGAATGTTCCACTGGAAGTGTCCACGTCACATAGCCTGATGCGGACCCCTGAAGAAGGACCCATGCAGGGAACAGAAAGAGAAGACTTGGAGGGGCTTTAAACTTCTAGCATTCAAACAGTCAGAAGTCCATCAGCAAGGTCGTGAATCTTAAGCCCCGTACACACGATCCGAAAATTGTACGAAAAATGCCGCTTTCGAATCGATCGTACGATAATCGGATCGTTAGTACAGAGCTTCCGAGAGCCGATCAGTTCATCCGATTTTATTCTATCGGACATGCACGGAAATTTTTTTTGTACGGTGCCAGATCGTACGATTTTCGTTTAATCAGTACAGCTGTCGTTCGAAAATGAAATACAAATGCATTACAACACATGACATCACTTCCGATTTTTTATTCTGCCGTACGACAATTTTCGTGACTTTAGTAAACTCATCAGATTCAACGTGAGATTAGCATACAAAAAAAACGGACGATCATTCGTCCGATAATCGGATCGTGTGTACTGGGCATCACTGTCTGAGCCATTAGATGGAGAAGCAACAATCTGATTATAAAAGATCGTTAAAAATAATGAACAGTAAGCATACACAATGTATATTCAAGTCTATAAATGTCACATAAAATATTACTAAGGGATGTGTATTCACTGAAAATATAAACGTGGTTCTCCTTTATTGGAAATTCTCTTAGCGTAATTACAGCCCTAGTTTCAATATGTTTGGACTTGAAACAGATGGTAAATAGTAACAGACCTTCTTCCCGAAATACGCATACAAATCTTGTTCCGGCAAACCTAGAATTCCCAACGGATACCAATTTCCCTGCACTGTACCAAACGGTATATTGATCTTCTCTAGCCAACAAAATTAGAAAACAATAACTGTGGAGAGGTATTGGAGGTCGGACTATCGAGGCCAAGGAAGTAGTTTAAAAATATAGTTTTAATGTATTCATAAAAATAAAGCAAATTTGACATATACATAAAAATAACAATGATACATATATACAGGTGAACCGCTCTATACACTAAATCCCCAAAGTCGCCGACGCGCGTTTCGCCGTGGGGCTTCTTCAGGACGGATGTTTAAGGATTTTTGTAAGGAGATGTATAAAAATAGTTGTATGGCCGATGACTCTGCAACCAATGCAAGACAGGGCACACACCACGATCGGATAGTCGATAGTATGAAAAATACTGAATTCAGGAAAGTCCTCAGAGCTTGTTATAGATCTGTTAATTGACAGTAGAGAGTCAAAGTAAGGGTATTTCCAACATTCATAAAAGAAATTATAATATGGTGCTATTAGCAGCCTTCATTCCTTGATAGGAGACCATAGGGCCAACTGGGACACAAAGCCAAAAAAATTGTATTAAGCTTATAATATAATTTAACTGAGAATGCAATTGGGCTAAAAATGATTTACTAATATATATTTGAAAAGGGTATGGCCACCCAAGTGTGAAGATGTACGTGTCATGCAGATGTACACCCTGGGACACGGACGCCTGTACGAGTTAACCCCCTGATCGGCGGGCTCATACTTAGAAGCTTAAAAATCTATGCGCTGATTGGCGGTCTGGTACCCCTCGATAATTTGAAGCTTAATACAATTTTTTTGGCTTTGTGTCCCAGTTGGCCCTATGGTCTCCTATCAAGGAATGAAGGCTGCTAATAGCACCATATTATAATTTCTTTTATGAATGTTGGAAATACCCTTACTTTGACTCTACTGTCAATTAACAGATCTATAACAAGCTCTGAGGACTTTCCTGAATTCAGTATTTTTCATACTATCGAATATCCGATCGTGGTGTGTGCCCTGTCTTGCATTGGTTGCAGAGTCATCGGCCATACAACTATTTTTATACATCTCCTTACAAAAATCCCTAAACATCCGTCCTGAAGAAGCCCCACGGCGAAACGCGCGTCGGCGACTTTGGGGATTTAGTGTATAGAGTGGTTCACCTGTATATATGTATCATTTTTATGTATATGTCAAATTTGCTTTATTTTTATGAATACATTAAAACTATATTTTTAAACTACTTCCTTGGCCTCGATAGTCCGACCTCCAATACCTCTCCACAGTTATTGTTTTCTAATTTTGATTCCATATACGGATGTGGCCAGTGCCGGCCCAAGACATTGTGCTGCCTGGTACCAAGAATAAAATGCTGCCCCCCCCCCCCCCACAGAAAAAATCACATTGTATAAAGAGGACCTGTCATGGCTCTATTCTAGTGATTCGGAACAGAGATCTCTCTCCTCCTCCAGTCAGTCCCACCCCCCCAGTTAGAAACACCTCCCAGGGAACACATTTAACCCCTTCCCTGACAGTGATATTTACACATTAATAAGTGCATTTTAATAGCACAGATCGCTGTATAAATGTAAATGGTCCCAAAAATGTGTCAAAAGTGTCTGACCTGTCCACCGCAATGTCGCAGTCTCGCAAAAAAATCACTGCCATTACTAGTAAAAAAATAAATAAATAATAATAAAAATGCTTGAAGTGCATAATTTCTATTATTACATTGTTATATAAAATAGTTCAACTCACCATATTGCAGAATCAGTAGGAGCCCCGAGTGTGTCACTTGCCAACGTCACCTGCCTTCAAATGCGGATTGTCACTTGCCGCGTCACCTGATGCGGGTTGTTACTGTACCTGCCATACATTGCAGATTTTTACTTGCCACAATGTCACACATTGAGGATTGTCACTTGCCACCTGCCACACAATGTAGATTGTTACTTGTCACGACGCCACCTGTCACACATTGTCACTTGCCACAACGTCACCTGCCACGCGTTGCAGATTGTCACTTGCCACGTCACCTGCCACACATTGCGGATTGCCACTTGCTGTGTCCCAGAGTAAAGGCAGGCAGCAGAGAGATAATGTAATCTCTCTGCTGCCCGACACAGTGGGGGCCGAACTGCAATGATGCAGAGTGGGCAGTGAGAGATGATGTCTTCTCTCTGCTGCCCCGCCCGCTGATTGGCCAGCAAGCCAGCTCACCCGCTGATTGTCCCACCCGCTGACTGTTCCCCTGTTTTGCCCGCAACGCCCAGGTGAATGGAGCGTGCTGGCAGAACAGGTAGAGCGGGCTGGCTGGCGGGTGGGTGGGCGTCAATTTGCCTCACAGTGGAGCGTGGAGCCGGCAGAACGGGTTGGCAACAATTTGTCTCACAGTGCAGCGGGGTGTGGAGCGGGCTGGCGGGCGGAAATTTGCCCCTCAGTGCAGGCAGGGCCGGTGATAGGCAATTTGGCGCCTGACAGGGAGATGACAGGGGTGGGTGGTAGAAAGATGACAGGGAGGATGCAGATGACAGGGGTGGGTGGTAGGAAGATGACAGGGAGGATGTAGATGACAGGGGTGGGTGGTAGGAAGATGACAGGGAGGATGGAGATGACAGGGGTGGGTGGTAGGAAGCTGACAGGGAGGATGGATATGACAGGGGTGGGTGGTAGGAAAATGACAGGGAGGATGGAGATGACAGGGGTGGGTGGTAGGAAGCTGACAGGGAGGATGGATATGACAGGGGTGGGTGGTAGGAAAATGACAGGGAGGATGGAGATGACAGGGGTGGGTGGTAGGAAGCTGACAGGGAGGATGGAGATGGCAGGGGTGGGTGGTAGGAAGTTGACAGGGAGGATGGAGATGACAGGGGTGGGTGGTAGGAAGTTGACAGGGAGGATGGAGATGACAGGGGTGGGTGGTAGGAAGCTGACAGGGCGGATGGATATGACAGGGGTGGGTGGTAGGAAAATGACAGGGAGGATGGAGATGACAGGGGTGGGTGGTAGGGAGCTGACAGGGAGGATGGAGATGGCAGGGGTGGGTGGTAGGAAGATGACAGGGAGGATGGAGATGACAGGGGTGGGTGGTAGGAAGCTGACAGGGAGGATGGATATGACAGGGGTGGGTGGTAGGAAAATGACAGGGAGGATGGAGATGACAGGGGTGGGTGGTAGGAAGCTGACAGGGAGGATGGATATGACAGGGGTGGGTGGTAGGAAAATGACAGGGAGGATGGAGATGACAGGGGTGGGTGGTAGGAAGCTGACAGGGAGGATGGAGATGGCAGGGGTGGGTGGTAGGAAGTTGACAGGGAGGATGGAGATGACAGGGGTGGGTGGTAGGAAGTTGACAGGGAGGATGGAGATGACAGGGGTGGGTGGTAGGAAGCTGACAGGGCGGATGGATATGACAGGGGTGGGTGGTAGGAAAATGACAGGGAGGATGGAGATGACAGGGGTGGGTGGTAGGGAGCTGACAGGGAGGATGGAGATGGCAGGGGTGGGTGGTAGGAAGTTGACAGGGAGGATGGAGATGACAGGGGTGGGTGGTAGGAAGTTGACAGGGAGGATGGAGATGACAGGGGTGGGTGGTAGGAAGCTGACAGGGAGGATGGAGATGACAGGGGGTGATAAAATGTATGACAGGCTTTAAAGGTAGGGTGGTGGGATCATAATGCCACTGGGATGCCAGGAACAGGGGGATGACGAGGAGCATGATGATGACAGGAGACAGTAAGTGGCATCACAGCATTAGGGCTGTGTGTGAGGTCATCACAAGCAGCTGGTAGCAGGGATGTTCGGGCGCCCTTGTTCAGGGAGTGAAATCGGATTCTGTCAGTGTCAGGCAGCGGACCATCATGCACAGTACCTCGCCGATGATCGCGCTGCTCTGGCAGGTCTTCTACACTATGGCCGTCCATCCTGAAAGGGGGCAAGGAGCTGCTCAGCATTATCCGCGCTTCTGCACATGGTACTTGGTAGGAGATCCGAGATTCGCAGAGCATGGGAGAAGGGGAGGAGCCAGGGGAGGGGAGCACATGGATCCACCTACTGACCAAACAATCGGATGATTGAGGTTGCGACAACCTCCCAGCGCCGCCTCCTCTTCCTCCACAGGACTGCTCGGGGCAAGGAGTACATTATGTCACACATTAAGTGCAGGGGGAGTGGAGCGGGCGGAATGACATGGCGGGCGGGCGGCAACTTGCCGCTCCCCTTAAAGTGCCGCCTGGTACCAATGGTACCACCCGGTCCCATCATAGGGCCGGCCCTGGATGTGGCCCATGTGAGTGCAATCCCTTTGTTTTTTCTTATCCCTTCTACTTCCCCAGTCCACCCTTTCCTTTCCCTTACCATTCTCGTTTTCACATTCATTCTCTAGCCAACAGTTTAAAGAGAACCTGTGAAGCATTCAATCAAGGCCGTACAAAAAGGAAACCAAAGATGGAGCTTGAGAAGGCAACTTTAACAAGTGTTTACAATCTTTTCTGTCTGATATACCCGATTTTGACTGTTCGAAATCCATTGATCGGCATCACCAAAGCACAGATGGGCTGCATCTACAGAGACAAGACTGCATATGTGAAGCCCTGTGTCTGCTTTCATGAAGGACCACCACACGTGTCGCCCCCCCCCCCCCTCTACTATGCTGTATCTCCCTCACGTCCTACAGCGTAAGCTCCCTACTGCCAATCCCTAGCTGCTGGCATGCTTCCCTTCTCATTACATCACCACCAGCAGCCGACAAGACACCCAGGTGACATCATCGCCCGGCATTCTGAAAGTTTTCATTCTTCTCGCCTTCTTATACAGACAAGAAACCAAGTATATTATCACTGGCCATACACAGCAGTACTTCTCAGTCACCGGTCCATGAACCACTGAACGCTGTACACAGGGCCAGCCTTAGGTGTTCAGGCGCCCTGTGCGAGCTAATCCTGTGGCGCCCACAGGCTCCCCCTCCCTGATATGGAGTTGTCACACAAACACACCTTGCAGGGATCAGTCGTGGTCCCGGCTCCATAGCCCTTCCCAGCGGAGAAGTCCCGACAGAAAGCGGAGCTCCATGGAACCATTGTATGTATAAGACTTCTGACTTCTCCTGGCCGGGCTCTTCCTCCCCGTATCTGGTAAATACAAAGGCCGCTTTCCAGGAACTTTACAGGAATCCACTAATGTGACCGAGCGCTACTTCACCACCCCTCTGCTGCCACCTCTGTCTGCTTCTAAGAAGCACAGGCAACAGCGAGCCATTTATCTTTTGCGGCTCGGCGGTAGGACCCTTACCTGGAGGAGTCACACTTTTCCACCTACACGGCTCACATTCTGCGAGCTGTGATGGCCGCACGGTGCCCGTGTTGCCCATGGCGCCCTGTGCGGCTGCACAGCTCGCACACCCCCAAGGCCAGCCCTGGCTGTACAACAAATGTAGAGTTATGCCTCGTACACACGATCTGGCTTTTGCCCGACCAAACTCACATCGGAATTCCATTGGAGGAAAAAAAAAGAGAACATGTTCTCTATGTAAACTCCGATGGAACTCCTCAGCATTTCCGATGGAAAGACTCAGATGGGCATACTTTTTTCATCGGAAATTTCCGATCATGTGTACAAGGCAATTTCACACTTGGGTGGCCATACCCTTTTCAAATATATATTAGTAAATCATTTTTAGCCCAATTGCATTCTCAGTTAAATTTATATTATAATCTAAAAGGATTACATTTGCAGATTTTTTTGGGGGGGGATGTTGACTATTGGTCTCTCATAAAATGGTTGTCAGTTTGTTTACAGATGACTCCCATGACATTCACATACAGTATAATTTGAACAACTACAAGCAAATTAAACTAGAGCTTTTCATGCTCCAAGTACTGGCAGGTAATGTGCCAGAGGATCTCTCTACTGGTCTGAACAGTAACACAGGGCTACAGAAAAACTGGGGAACTCATCCAACTTCTTATATAGCTTAAAGCGCTTGTACAGCCCCCCAATAAAAATTTTTGTTCAAGTCAAATGTGGTTCCATTTAATTAAGCTACAAAATTTAGCAACTCACATGGTTGATGATTAAAACCGGCATATCTAGTATGCAGGCATCCGCGGTAAAGCTGTCCACACCACCGACTCTCACGGCTGTCAATCTGCAACTGTGACCGGGAACACTACCCTGCAGTAGAGCGATCTGAAAGCGAGGCTTGAAGCACTCATGGAACGCATTGTGGAAGGGATGACGTCGATGGCGATGCGGCGGACGGTCTATGGCAGGGGTGTCAAACTCAATTTCTTTGCATTATCAGCATTATGATTGCCCTCAAAAGGGCCGGTTGTATCTGGAAGATTAGATGTCCAGAGCATCGTCTCCCCTTACATTAGATGTCAAGAGCCCCCCCACCATCAGTAGTCGAGTCCCCCAGTCTCCCTTACATCACAGTGCACCCCCCTTTCCTTATGCTGCTGCAGAAAGTGATGAAACCCTCGATAGCATTAAAACCAGAGAGGGAGGTTCTAACCTTTTTTCCCATTCCATCCAAAATGTAAAAAAAAAAAAAGTATTGGGTTCTAGAAACGCTTTAATGAACTTTCACCAGATCCAATTTGGGAATGTAAAATACAGGTCATAATGGGCGTGCTGACTGGTTCATTAAAAACAATTGAGGCTTTGATAGGTTTCAGGTAGTGCTGAAGGTTGCTTTAGGGCCCCTTCACACCATTGTGTACTTTAAAAGCTAAAGCCCATATCTAAAAGCCTGAAAGATTTAAATCAACTCTAAGCTACTATTCCAGTTTTTGATGGAGCTAAATCTCTTGCTTTATTCCTTTATGTTACGGGGAATCAGATTGCAAGAACCCTGCAATTACGGTAAATTCTCAGCTTATCCTGCTACTGTGGCCATCACAAAGAACCTCATTCTGCTTGTCCAATGTGTTGTGCATTTTACAGTGTGGAGAATGCTACAGGAGGATCGATGGGTCCAGTAGGAGGATTGAGGGATCCAGTAGGAGGATTGAGGGGTCCAGTAGGAGGATTGAGGGGTCCAGTAGGAGGATTGAGGGGTCCAGTAGGAGGATTGAGGGGTCCAGTGGGAGGATTGAGGGGTCCAGTAGGAGGATTGAGGGGTCCAGTGGGAGGATTGAGAGGTCCAGTGGGAGGATTGAGAGGTCCAGTGGGAGGATTGAGAGGTCCAGGAGGAGGATTGAGAGGTCCAGGAGGAGGATTGAGAGGTCCAGGAGGAGGATTGAGAGGTCCAGTAGGAGGATTGAGGGGTCCAGTAGGAGGATTGAGGGGTCCAGTAGGAGGATTGAGGGGTCCAGTAGGAGGATTGAGGGGTCCAGTAGGAGGATTGAGGGGTCCAGTAGGAGGATTGAGGTGTCCAGTAGGAGGATTGAGGGGTCCAGTACGAGGATTGAGGGGTCCAGTACGAGGATTGAGGGGTCCAGTAGGAGGTATTTGTAAAGAACTACAGAAAGCAGACCTCACCCAAAATCCCAGAGAAAAGAAGAAAAATTAGTTCATAGCATCTGATCCTCGAATCGTACCACAACTAGAACTATAAATGCAAATATAAATGGAAATACCGCGACTTGGTGCATTTACATACCAGCACAGTAAATGCTATTTATAGTTATGGGAGGCAATGTGGGTATCCAGTCTAGTTACTCAATAAAAGGATATGCCCATTTCTGAAAGGTGATTGACTTCAGTAAAAAGAGATTGGAAAAATGGATTCAAATGAAGGCTTTATTTAGAGACTGTGGGTACACGTGATCTGACGGAGCACGAGTCTTTAGTCGTTTGTATGTTCTGCACGCAGCCTCGAGCTGCGCAGTCCTATTTAGATTTGACTGTGTCTTTATGATACAAAAAAAAGAACACAGACCAGGACTGTTCAGGGACACTCCAGATGGTCAACTATTCACAAAAAAGTGCCAGTATTTACATTTCTCTAAAATGTGCAATTTTCCCAAAAAGTAAGAAATCAAAAATGACGTGGCCGGATCCATTTTAAAAGTAGATCAGTTTAATGGGTTCCGTTACTTTCTCACTTGCAATAGTTGTTTAACTGAAGACTGATCAGCTCTGTTAAGAAAACCGGTCATTCTATGCCAACAGATAATCACTTTATAGAGGATGGCGTAAAAAAAGTGGGTCACACAGCTGCATTCCCCCAATGGTTCCATTTTATGATGCCACTGGGGAAGAGAGACACCATTGTTTGATTTCATAATGGCCACTGCAGGTGAGAAGCACTGAGAACTATGACAGAGCTATATCACCAATAGACTCCCTAGATATAGGACGCCTACAAAGTGTCACATTCTTACAACAATGCAAAAGTCAAAGGTCAAAACTCGGGTATCGTTCACTTTATAGTATTCATGGTGATTAAAGGGTCACTAAAAGGAAAAAAAAAAAATTTTTTTGCTGAAATGACTGTTTACAGGGTATAGAGACATAAAAGTTAACCGATTCCTTTTCAAAATGATTAAAAATAGATAAAAATCAATTATATAATGTGCCTGCAGGTTAGTTTCACTTTTGAACTGGCTTCATGTTTCTGCAAAGTAGAAATAGACACACAGAACAAAAACAAACAAATCCAGGGCAGTGTTTTGTTTTTAAAATGAATCTGATTGGTTCTGGGAAGTTTTAGACACACAGTAATGACAGCTTAAACCATCGTGAGAAAGCTCCCAGCATGGTGGTCATAAGGAAACAGACAAGCAGGAAGTGTGGAGAACAGAGCAGGATTACAGCAACTTCAAAGCAAAAACGAACAAGAAGGACATGAAACCAGTACTGCAGTAAGGTAAAGGAAGCTATTTAGCTAAAAAAAAAATTCTTTAGTGATCCTTTAATGCAGACTGTAGCCCAAAGTGAATTTTTTTTCTGAAGCCTTATGGAAAATTACTACGGACCTGTGGAAGGTTATTCAGCTTCATTTTGCAGCCTAAAATAATAACTCATTTTAAATACTCAGCCTTATGTGGCTTTCCTGTTATGGCAAGAATGTTTTTTTGGGCTGTAAAATCAAGACCAGCCATGGTGTTGACTAGAATTTGTATGTACTGCAGTTGTTGCGATTTCTTTTCATATATATCAGTGGTGGTCCAATGACATGCTATAGGGGGGGCTCAAACGTGAAGTCTGATATCACCAGAAACTCCACATAATATTTCATTGATGTATCGCTGAAGAAATGGACCAAAAACGAGACATGCTACAGGGGGTGATCAGGGACTGGGCCATGCTGCAGGAGATGGTCAAAGGCTGGGGGGCATGCTGCAGGAGATGGTCAAAGGCTGGGGGGGCATGCTGCAGGAGATGGTCAAAGGCTGAGGGCATGCTGCAGGGGGCGGTCAGAGGCAGGGCTGTCTTAATGAGAGTACACACCTGGGCACTGCCCAGGGACCCCAGCTGCATGTGGGGTCCCTGCACTTTCCTTAAAGCAGCTGGTCCTTGAGCCCATGCTGCCCCGAAATTAGCATACTAGCTCATTATGAATTAACCTGGGATCGAAGCCCCCTGCAGCCAACCTAGTACACCACTCCGGCGGCCGACATCTCTCCCAGGGGTTACTTCCGGGTATCGTGGCTCAGGCGCTATGATTGGCTGGAGCCGTGATGACGTCACGCCCACGCATGCGCGCGGGAGCCTCAGGTAAAGCCACACGGCCTGAAGCAACGGCAAGTACGTGCCATTGCTTCAGTTTGCCCCAGTGCGCATGTACCAATGACATCCAGGGGACAGGGGATATCCTGGATTTCTACAGGTAAGCCTTATTGTAGGCTTACCTGTAGCATAAAAGTGGTCTGTAAGGGTTTACAACCACTTTAATGCGGAGTTCCACCCAAAAGGGGGGACTCAGCTTGTCTGCCTCCTACCTAATTGATGTCTGTTTACCTGTCTCCATTGTAGGGGCCCCAGAGCATTACTTTGTCCAGGGGCCCATGATGCTATTAAGACGGCCCTGATCAGAGGCATGCTGCTGGAGACTATTAGAGGCAATGGGCATGCTGCAGGAGATGGTCAGAGAGGGGGTATGCTGCAGAAGATGGTCAGAGGCAAAGGGAATTGTGCGGGAGCTGGTCAAAGGTGGGGTGCATACTGTGGGAAATGGTCAGAGGCTGGGGGGCGTGCTGCAAGATGTGGTCAGGAACTGGAGCATGCAGCAGAAGGTGGTTAAAGGCTGGGGGCATGCTGCGAGAGATGGTGAGAGGCTGGGGGCATGCTGTAGAAGTTGGTTGGAAGTCGGGGGGATGCTGGAGGAGAGGGTCGGAAGTAGGGGGGGGGGATGCTGGAGGAGAGGGTCGGAAGTCGGGGGGGGATGCTGGAGGAGAGGGTCGGAAGTCGGGGGGGGGGGGGATGCTGGAGGAGAGGGTCGGAAGTCGGGGGGGGGGGGGATGCTGGAGGAGAGGGTCGGGGGGGGGGGGGGGGGGGGGATGCTGGAGGAGAGGGTCGGAAGTCGGGGGGGATGCTGGAGGAGAGGGTCGGAAGTAGGGGGGGGGGGGATGCTGGAGGAGAGGGTCGGAAGTCGGGGGGGGGGGGGGATGCTGGAGGAGAGGGTCGGAAGTCGGGGGGGGGGGGATGCTGGAGGAGAGGGTCGGAAGTCGGGGGGGATGCTGGAGGAGAGGGTCGGAAGTCGGGGGGGGGGGATGCTGGAGGAGAGGGTCGGAAGTCGGGGGGGGGGGATGCTGGAGGAGAGGGTCGGAAGTCGGGGGGGGGGATGCTGGAGGAGAGGGTCGGAAGTCGGGGGGGATGCTGGAGGAGAGGGTCGGAAGTAGGGGGGGGGGATGCTGGAGGAGAGGGTCGGAAGTAGGGGGGGGGATGCTGGAGGAGAGGGTCGGAAGTCGGGGGGGGGGATGCTGGAGGAGAGGGTCGGAAGTCGGGGGGGGGGGGGATGCTGGAGGAGAGGGTCGGAAGTCGGGGGGGGGGGGGGGATGCTGGAGGAGAGGGTCGGAAGTCGGGGGGGGGGATGCTGGAGGAGAGGGTCGGAAGTCGGGGGGGGATGCTGGAGGAGAGGGTCGGAAGTCGGGGGGGGGGGGGATGCTGGAGGAGAGGGTCGGAAGTCAGGGGGGATGCTGGAGGAGAGGGTCGGAAGTCAGGGGGGATGCTGGAGGAGAGGGTCGGAAGTTAAAGGCTGGGAGCAAGCTGTGAGAGATGGTTAGAGGCTGGGGGATTCTGGAGGAGAGGGTCGGAAGTCGGGGGGGGGGGGATGCTGGAGGAGAGGGTCGGAAGTCAGGGGGGATGCTGGAGGAGAGGGTCGGAAGTTAAAGGCTGGGAGCAAGCTGTGAGAGATGGTGAGAGGCTGGGGAATTCTGGAGGAGAGGGTCGGAAGTCGGGGGGATGCTGGAGGAGAGGGTCGGAAGTCGGGGGGATGCTGGAGAAGAGGGTCGGAAGTGGGGGGGATGCTGGAGGAAAGGGTCGGAAGTGGGGGGGGATGCTGAAGGAGAGGGTCAGCAGTCGGGGCATGCTTCAGGTGGAGGAGGTCAGAGGCCATATAGAAGAGAGGGAAAAAAAAGAAAATGTTCATCCCTGGTCAAAAATTTTAAAAATTGTGTATATCAACCTATTAGTGACAAATTCAATCAAATGGCATAATTATGGCAGCTGTATATCCGTATCAAACAGTTGCATTCCATACTGCAGTCATACCGGTGTAATCAAGTTTTTATGTACCATACGCCTACAATGTAAAGAGTCAATGTATGTTTGGGTGTGTTGCAGGTCTTTTTATATGCACATTCACCAGAAGAATACTCTAAAAACTAGACACATGAAACCAGAGTATGGCATATGGAAGTTATCATAATGTGTGAACACAGGCAGAGTACAAAGGGCACAGGAGGAGTAAACCATTAATATGAAGTAATACCTTATCACAGCCATTACTATGGGAGTGTGTGTTTGCACAGAATATTCTATATTTGTCCCAAAACCTCACCGTCTTATCACATTTACTGTCCAGGGACCTTCATACAGCCTTCTTGGAAATTACGTGTAAGAGCTATCACAGATATTCATTTTTCCAATTTTCAATTTCTCAAAACGCCAAAGAATTGATGCACCAAAAATGATTGATTGTGTCATGTGTTGCCTGAGAAAATATGAGAACGCTTCTTTCCTTTTTCTCAGGATTTTTTGATTTCCATTCATTTTTTTTCTTCAAGTGAATGCAAATAAACAAAATAAACCACTCATGCCACCTCCGATCACCCTGTATGCATTGTGGGCAGTGCTTTAGGAAAAAAATTAAATAAGGAGGTTCTTGTCTCTAAGTCCTTGTCTCATGGTAGTGCACTTGATCACTCCATCTGGGACATGAGCCGGAGCTACAGAAGAAGCTTACGAGTCTCCTCCTTCGTTCGCCATCCACCTGTTCCTTTGCTGCCGGTAGCACCTCTCTGCAATCTGATGCTCTGGGATGGCGGGTCGACAAGCCCAGATTGCGCTCAATGGGTAGCTAACCTAGGCATGTGCTTCCCTGGCCACATCAGAGGGCTCTGTGGGACATGTGGCCCACGGGCCATAGGTTGAGCACCCCTGTTTTAGATAAAGAAACCTATGTCACTATTGGGGAGCCTCTGGCCTCCATTCAGTAACTAAATGGTCAGTCAAGCCATATAAATGGCATAAGGAATTGTGCGAGTGGTCTAAGTATTGCAGAACCTAAAACAAAGAAGACCACCTCTGGATTAGGGATCAGCTCCGGTGTGTTCGCACAGTCCCACGTGCAGAGCCCACCAGGAAGTTGGCACCGTGTGCGCTAATCACAGGCCGTCAGACATTTCCCGATCTCTGCAGCCAAGCATCGGGACACTGTCTCCATGCCTCTGATTAGCGCACGCAGTGCCGACTTCCTGGCGGGCTGTGCACGTGGGACTGTGCAAACACGCCGGCGCTCATCCCTACTCTGGATAATGTGTTTACCCTTTATATAAGAGCAGAGAATAGGATGGAGTTTAAGACAAACTTGACTTTCACCAAGAGTTAAATAGGTTAGGGATCCAAGGGACTCATTGCTAGGTATGGCACATGTGGCAGCAAATTTCCTGCTATTAAAGTTGCAGTCGGTTTGCATAAGAGAAGCAGATTGTTTTAGAATGGGCACTGGAGCTTTTGATGGGGTACCCCTTTCTTTGAAGATCCCTCTCGGACAACTTCGGAATGCTGCAAGCTGTACATGTTATCACAACCATGGCAAGCAACCAAAGGCTTTTCATTATAACAATGGAGACGGTAGCCTGCATTTGAGGATTTCTATGGGAATCGGTGTACCTCTGGAGTAGACCATTTAAGGCCGCTTTCACACAAGTCGTGTCTGACCTAATCAGCTGAGGATACGTGAACAGATCCCCTGTCTAATTGGAGAATAGAATGGGTGCCACTTTTGTGACATCTGTGTTCTTTTAGTTTTTTTGATGGAGGGGGCTCTGGACCTATATCAGATGTATGGGTGGCCAGAAGTAAATGGACATGCTTCTCTTATCTCTCATCAGACTACTTCTGATCTATCACATATAGGTTGGAAAAAATGGAAAACAATGCAGACCTTTTCTATTTTTTTTTCCATACCTGGACAGAATTTTGTGCGTCGGAATTGTCCACACACGATTGGAATTTACAAGAACAGATCTTGTCGAAACATTTAAGAACCAGCTCTCAAATTTTTGTTGTTGGAAATTCCGACAGCAAATGTCCGACGGAGCCTACGCACGGTCGGAATTTCCGACAACAAGCTCCCATCGAACATTTGTTGTCGGAAATTCCAACCGTGTGTATGCGGCATTACAGTGACAATATTTTAAGCTTTGATCACACCTGAGCGTTTTTCAGCTTGTAAAACACTCAGCTCTGAAGCTCCAAAAAACGCTCAACAAGCAAAATCCCATTCAATGGCCCCTGTTCACATACAGTATCTCACAAAAGTGAGTACACCCCTCATATTTTTGTAAATATTTTATTATATCTTTTTATGTGACAACACTGAAGAAATGACACTTTGCTAGAATGTAAAGTAGTGAGTGTACAGCTTGTATAACAGTGTAAACTTGCTGTCCCCTCAAAATAACTCAACACACAGCCATTAATGTCTAAACCACCGGCAACAAAAGTGAGTACACCCCTAAGTGAAAATGTCCAAATTGGGCCCAAAGTGTCAATATTTTGTGTGGCCACCATTATTTTCCAGCACGGCCTTAACCATCTTGGGCACCAGAGCTTCACAGGTTGCCACTGGAGTCCTCTTTCACTCCTCCACTGGAGAGCCTTATGCCTTGTTTCCACTGAACGGAACGGTTCGGGTCAGTAAATTTGGAGCGGTTAGAATGGGACCGGTCTATGCTTGTGTGCGTTTCCACTGCAAATCGGACCGTCAAGGACCAATTAGGGTTTAGAAAAAATTCCTAGCGCGTCCACCAATCAGTGAGATGTATTTGTAGGTCCGCCCTAATAGAACCGTTCCATTTTCTCTGGCCCCACATCTGAAGCAGGACCCAGAATGGTCCGGTACGGTTCGCTTTTATGGCAAGCTTTCATAATGGAAACACCCAAAATAGCGTACCGAACCGAACCGATCCGCTCAGTGGAAACCGAGGCATTATATGACATTTTTGTTTTTGGATCTACTAGGTACTTCTAGAACATCTTAAAAGAAGTCATAATTTCCAGTCATACTGAAAGCCTTGCACATAAATTCCAAGCATAACTTGTATAAAGTCCAATAAAACATTAATCAATAACCTGCGTCACAACAGGTATACACTAAGCCAATCAAAGCACAATATACTGGTAACACGGCACTTTATTGATAAAGATCAGCTTTAAAATTCACATGGACTCCTTCTATATGACCTCACCAAGACAACCAGAAGCAACCACCTGGCGCCATAAAATCTTTATTGAATACAGATATGTGAGGTATGTGTTCCAGGCAGTAGATCACATAGATATGGCCAAACACATCAGTAGATGGCTATGGAACAACACACGATCCACAAGACACACGGTCCTAATTCTAACCAGTCTTTAAACCAATAAAAGGGTGGCTGAAATTTTCAAAAACTCTTGTCCAACTTTGGTGTCCTCATGCACTGGTTTAGTTGATTTTTTATTAAAATTCTCCCGACTTTGCAGAAATGAATACTATGATACAAATCCAAGGTGTCATAGTACATAGATATTAAGAAATGTAGAGGTTAGTACACAGTACAACCAATGGATGAGTTAGTATTCCGACGAGCATACCTATCTAGGTTCAGCGTAGACACCACCTTGGAGGTCCTAAAGCTGGCCAAAGACGATTTTTGGATCTCGGCCATGATGGGCCAAGATTCAATCATCTACGGGTTGGCTGATTGTACACAATTTGATCCATCATCCAACCAGCATGTCGGATTTCTAGCATGCGATTACTGCCAGTGGCTATAGCAATATTCACCGTGTTTTCCACAGGTTGCAGGAAACCAAAATTGCATCTTCTATGGCCAGCCTTATCCTGGCGAGAATTGCCTGTTGGTTGAAAACCTGCGACCCCAAAGACTGCTTCTGCTAGATTGGTCTGAGGAGGTCTATTGTACGGTATGCACATTGTTTTACTGTGGAAATCTCAGATTCCAGAGAACAGTCATTAAAGTGGTTGTATACCCCACTTTTTGACTTTTACCTACAGGTAAGCCTATAATAAGGCTTACCTGTAGGTATAAAGAATATCTCCTAAACCTGTACGGTTTAGGAGGTATTCCCCTCGCAATGCGCCGCTGATAGCAGTGGCGCATTGCGCAGGGGGGATCCTCGGCTGAAGGGCCGACCGCCTCCAAACCCTGCCGGAAAGAAATCTGCGCGCATGCGCGGGAGTGACGTTATCGCCGCTCCAGTCAATCACAGCGCTGGAGCGGCGATACACGGAAGACACGCCGGCGTGGACCTGGTAAGTTCATTTCTCCTAGTTCCGAGGTAAGTATTTCATAATGAGCTAATATGCGGTGGCTTTTGCCTTGCAGGTGTAAAAAAAAAAATATATATATGCAGGTTTCCAATCGCTTTAATAGAGCCGACACTTCTATAGTCACACTTTTGTTTTCGAAATAACCAAGATGAACTCCTTTTTTCCACCACAGCCTAGCGAAACTTTCACATACCTCAACGGCCAGGCAGTATAATCACACACCTTAAAAATTCTAGAATTCCTGCATGGGTAAGGTTTCAGTTTTCAGTAACTTGCATATATATAGATCTATAAAGCCCTGCATACTTGCACTGGAATCTGCTATGCAAATGCTCTACAATAACCCCTTCCTACACTTTTCAGCCTATAACTTGATAGAGAGCATAATCACACAGTTGTGTATATGAACTATGGCTTACAGTAGTTCTGAAGGCTTAAGGCTTTTTACCTTGATGCATTCTCTGGGCTTCACGTTTTTTCGCCTAAATGCATCCTAAGCATTAAGGTGAAAAATCATCTGATGCTTACAAGTAGGGTTGTCCCGATACCGATACAAGTATCGGTACTTGCACTCCCGCAAATACCCCCGATGCCTAAATAGAATACTCCCCCCCCCACTGCCGCCGCATCGAAAGCCGCCGCCGCATGGGTTAAACAGCGTGCGGGAACTTTACAGCTTTCATTTGAATAGCTGTAGTGTTCCCGCTGCGTATAGACACTCGCCCTTGCTCGGGATTGGATGGGTGATCGTGATCTGTCCAATCCCGAGCAAGGGGGAGTGTCTATACGCGCAGTATGGGGGACATGGCTGGAGGGACATGGCTGCATATGTAGGGGACATGGCTGGAGGGACATGGCTGCATATGTGGGGGACATGGCTGGGGGGACATGGCTGGGAGGAAATGGCTGCATATGTGGGGCACATGGCTGGAGGGACATGGCTGGGGGGACATGGCTGCATATGTGGGGGACATGGCTGCATATGTGGGGGACATTAAAAAAAAGTATTGGTATTCGGTATCGGCGGTACTTGTACTCGGTCCTAAAAAAAGTGGTATCGGGATAACCCTACTTACAAGCCCCCCAGCCCCACCGTTCGAGCCATGGAAAATCCTGTGTCGTAAACACTCTGGCTTCTCGGCTCATTCATTGGAGCGCACCCCCCCCCTACACTTGATGCTGTGCCCAAGAGCAGCAGCTCTTTCTGCTCTCACAGGGCAGACTGATGGCAGTGTAAGCCATTGGCTCCTGATGTTGTCAATCAAGTCCTGTGCCAAGGGATTGGAGACAGGGCTCAGCCATGCCGTTCGTGTCTATAGACTCGTGCAGCGTGGCTCGGGCATGAGTGCGCCATAGGAAGTGGCTTCCCATGGGGCACTCGCTGAAGAGGAGGAGCCAAGAGCGCCAGCAGGAAACCCCAGATGAGGAGGATTGAGGCTGATTTGTGTAGAGCAGGCAAGTATAACTTTTTTTTTTATACTATGAAAGAAGGTTTACACCATGCACAGCTAAAGCCAAGTACAGTCTGGGATGGACTTGCATGAATTAATTTCAGCTGAAAAACATATACCAAATCCCCTGTTGAAAGCAAAAACAACAAATAAAAAACTATATGTAAGCACCACCTAATAAAAGCACTCAACAGATAAGCCCCGAATCACACCTGTAAATCACACAGTACATACATTTTTGCGCTCAATTCCATTCCTCCTATAAAACTGCCACCCTCCTTTGCCCAGCCCAAAAAAACAATGTCTAAAGCAGGGGAGCACCAACCTTTTTAAGAGCAAGGGCCACCTAAGCGACTTGGTAACCGGTCGTGGGCCACAGAAAGGGGAGCGGGCACATGGCTGGTTTGTGCCCACCCTGCATATGCAGAACAGACACGGACACAGCCCACTCTACCCTATAGAGCCCACTCTACCTTTAACCTAATACCTTTAATAACAGTCTTCTATCAGGTATTGCCGGCTGTTGCTGTTCCACGAAGAACGCATTTGGTATCACTCTGCCTTTGACAGGAACTGGCGCTATACCTGAAGCATTGGCTTATGGGTCTCTGCTTAGCAACCGCTTGCTTTCTCTGCCACCTGCTTCATTCACAACATTGATGCTCTGGGGATAGTGGGTCAGAAACCTATGTTCTAGGCCAGGGGTGGGGAACCTACAGCCCGCGGGCCGCATGAAATAAGGTCCATCCGGCCCCCCGTGCCACTGAGTGTGTGCCCCGAGTCCCTCCGAGCCCTTCCGCCTGGTTGGCTGGTGGAACTGTCTGTCTCTCTCGATGTGGCAGTGGCGGGGAACACCAGCCAACCAGGTGGAAGGACTGAAAAAAAAACAGATAACCGCAGCGATTGGCGGGTGGTGGAGTGGGAGGCGCTGTGCTTCTGCGCTGACGTGTGCACGTGCTTACAGCGCGGCGGCGGCATCGCGCCAAGTTTAATTTTCTTAATCTCCAGCTGCAAGGTAAGCAAACACTCTCCTGTACCGCACAAGCGCCGTGCATTCTACCATTTACATATTGTGCAGCACAAAAATGTAAAAATGAGATTCACACGAGCGTGCACGAAAAGTGCGCGAATGCATATGCATGAAGATGTGCTCAAATACATACCAAAAAAAAAAAAGTTTGAAAAAGTAGATGGCGTATTGTGTGCAAGAGCCCTAAAATGCCTACAAACATGGTTTGAAACCACTAGATGAATAGAACTTTGAATTAAAATTATTTGGAAAAGTCTTGGGAAAATTCATACAAACATGCTCAGAACCTTCTCATGTCGTTCAAACAATCTTGTTTGCTTTTAACATCTGATTTTTAAATGATCAGACTTAACCGAATGACATACCACTGTTGGAAATTAGTTTGTCCCAGAAACATTTTTCTACCCGGCTCCTTCAAAATTCCTCGTCATTGTGGACAAAAAAAAAGAATGTTGATTTGACCCACTAGTCATTCGAAAAAAAACTTTCTTAGAACATTCTATTCCTTAGAATTTTTTTTGAAATTCTACCCATCTATGGGCAGCTTTTATAAGTCATTTCTAAAAACAAAGCTTCTTCGAGGCCCAGGATGGCAGCAAGCAAAAAATACAGTAAAAGCACCAACTAGAGTCTGTGCCATTTTAAAAAATAAAATAAAAAAAAATGTATAAAAAAAAAAAAATACATAAAAAAGGGACAAAAAAACAAAAAACAAAAACAAAAACAGATACATAATATGACGATGTCAAAATAAAATCCACATACCAAATAGACGAGATATCCTGCGGTTAAACCCTTCGAATCGGCCCCTTTCATCAAACATTTTGTATCAGTTGGAGCCTGTGCTCCTTCTCCAGATCAGCGCGGTGTCTTCTCTACATGAGATGTGTGTGCGGGGTGAGGTGTGGACAGACTGACATCATTCTATCACCTTCAGTCTCCCAGGCCGCCCTTCTCTTTCTCCGCCTCTAGACAGGAAACTAGACGTCAAAAGATACACTTTCCTCCCACCCACCGAAATCACACAGAAAGGTGTTTCCAGGTATATCAGATGTCTCTTTAGAATAGAAGTTCAATTCCTGAACTCGCAGATCACCTGACATGGAGAGTTTACATAGTAATGTAGTGCACATGTAAAACGCTTACCAGATTTTTGACAATAGCGTTTATACATTCCTGCTAGGTACATCAGATTGTAGGAACCGCCAAAATCGTTGCCAAAAAAATTAAAATTAAATAATAATAAAAAGTAAAAGATCACCTGTAATTAATTCGTTGTTTCATCAAAACACTGGATCAATGGTAACAAGGGTGAAACTCAATGCACTTATTGCTGAACCGCAATAAACAAGGCAGTCCACTGCGCATACGGTTGTATGCCGGCAATGCTTTGATAAGTGGCTGTTCAGGTCAAATACCAAATGGGAAAGTCAGCATAGATATAAGACTGAAACTAATTGATTAATCAACAACTAATCGATTATGAAATTTTCATAATCGATTTGTCGGCCAGTAACATAATGGGGGTTTAAAAAAACGAAAATCATCTCAAAAAGAGCAAATCGCTACTGTAAGGCCGCGTACACACGATGAGATATGTCCGCTCAAACTTGTCCGACGGACAGTTTAGAGCGGACATGTCTCATCGGATTTTGGTCTGATGGCGTGTACACACCATCTGATCAAAATCCCCGCCGGCAGACAGCGCGGTGAGGTGGCGGGGACGTTGACGCCGCCACGTCACCGCACCAGGAAGTAAAAAAACTTCCACGCATGCGTCGCATCCTTCCGACGCTTGTGCGGGCAGATATGTCCGCTGGTTAGTGTACTATCCGACGGACATGTCTCCGGCCGACAAATTTTAAAGCATGTTTTCAAATTTGTCCGCCGGTCAGACACGTCCGCTAGCCCATACACACGATCGGATTTGTCTGCTGAACTGGTCCGTTAGACCCGTTTGAGCGGACAAATTTGATCGTGTGTACGCGGCCTAAAGGTTACTTTCACTGTCCCACAGTAATAAAATTAACCCCTTACAGTAGCGATTATTTGCTCTTTTTGTACCAATTTTAGTTTTTTTTTTAACCCCATTATGTTACTAAGCATCTCAGGCCTGAGTCACACCTCTGTGTTTTGGTGCTTTTTTCAGAAACGCACTACTGTTCATTTACATGGTTTCCTATGGGACACGTTCACATCCATGACTTTTTCAGCCGCTGTGTATTTGGAAAGGGCAAGGATTTTTTTTAAAAATTTTAATGCAAAACAGTGCTATTTTGTTTCAATAGACTTCAATGGCGAAGCTGCAGGAACGCACGTAATGCGTTTTTGCGGCAATTTGTGTTTTTTAATCTGCCCAACAACAAATTGGCCAAAAGAAATGTAAAATTGCAACGCAAACACGAACGGTCCGCTTTTCATAAGTCAGTTTACGGACTCACACTGTATACCTATGGGATCGCGGATGAGCATCCGCTAACGTCCGTAAACATCCGCCTCCGTAAAGATCTGTTTTTTCGGACGGAAGAAAACACTATTTTTCTTCCGTCTGGCGGATCGCATGAATACGGACACGGTCCGTATTCATTCGATTCCCCATAGGGGAGAGCGGAGGAAAGACAGGGCGGGGATTTTACGGAGGAATCCCCGCTAAGCAAACGGGCTAACGGAGCGGATCAATACGGATCCGCTCCCTGTGAAAGAGCCCTTAGCCGATTCATCGAAAAACAATAATCAGGCAACTAATCTATTATGAAAATAATCGTTAGTTGCAGCCTTCTAGCATATATTTTCAAATTTTTTTTGTAGTGCACTTTAAGTATAAACACAATAATGGAAATAATTTCCCTAAAATAGATTGTTTCTTTTTTTTTTTTGCACTTTAAGTTTATTCCAAATAATGGAAAACTATTTCCCCTAAAATAGACTGTTTAGTCTTTTTCACTTCCCACAATATAGGGGAACTGGATCCCCCTTCTATTATATATATATATATATATATATATATATATATATATATATATATATATATATATATATATATATATATATATATATATAAATATTTTTTTTTTTTTGTGTAGTGCACTTAAGTATATACACAATAATGGAAATTATTTCCTTAAAATAGATTGTTTTTTTTTTTTTTCTTCTGTTTTTATTTTTTTTAATCTTAAGTATAGTACACATAATGGAAAGATATTTCCCCTAAAATAGACGTGGTTTCTTTTTTTTTTTTTTTGTGCACTTAAGTATATACACAATAATGGAAATTATTTCCCTAAAATAGATGTGGTTTTTATTTTTTATATATATATATATATATTAAAAAAAAAAATGTCTTCTCTTCTCTCCTCTCCTCTCCTCCCTCCCTCCTTTCTGGCTTCTATGCCCTCCCCCTGTATCCCCCCCCTGGGTACATGTAGGAAGTGTAGGCCTGGGCATGAAGGAAAATCCAGTAGTTGTAATTGGTAGAAGGTGTCCCCCCTTCTTCTTTATTT
Source organism: Rana kukunoris (assembly GCA_029574335.1). Classification (NCBI taxonomy): domain Eukaryota; kingdom Metazoa; phylum Chordata; class Amphibia; order Anura; family Ranidae; genus Rana; species Rana kukunoris. The sequence continues at coordinate 45,651,534 of CM056059.1, forward strand.
TCATTTTTTTGTAAGGGGTACTTAGTGAGACCATGTATGTTGTATGTCTGTAGGAGTATTGTATGTTGTATTTATTGTACTGTTGAAAAAATTAATAAAAGAATTTTGAAAAAAAAAATAAAAAAAGTTGCAGCCTTATATTAAACAATAGATTAGCACGTCAGGTCATTTCCTAGATAAAAGATTTCTCACTTCTGCATTCAAAGTCATCTACCTGCAGGTAAGTACCAAGATGCCGTATCTAATATAGCAGGGGACGCCAGTGTATTTTAAGTTCAGTCCGCTAAACTGATATTTTAATTACTAATTAATGCTGAAGGGATAAACCATGTGACAGCTTCTTCTATCTCAGGGACTCTATTGGTGAGATCTCTGCTACTTGGTGTTCCTAGGTAAGCACACCTAGTGTGGCCAATTTAAGGCGTTACCCTACTAGGGTTGCCGCCTCATCCCTTTAAAACAGGACATAGATTAATTACACAGGTTCTGTGGCTGATTAAGGTGGACGTAAACTCACTTGGTGCCTTATCTGCATTAAATCAGCCTCAGGACCTGTGTAATTCATATGTGCTCAGGTTTAAAGGGATGAAGTGGCAAAGTAAAAATGCAGCTTAAATGCGGGTACAGGTAGCCTGTATGGGACCCATGATTTCCAACATCAGCCCTGCTTACTGCACAAAAAGACACTAAATGGTTAAAAAAAAAAAAAAATTAGTTAGAATACAAAAGAATACATTTTCTTAGCATTTGTGCAAGACGTCATTCATACTAAGAATGGTCTCTGAAGAGCAATCAGCATTTGGATTGCTCTTCAGAGAGCATTTGACAGGTAGAGAGGAGTTGTATTGCCACCTCACTGACTGCTTTAACCCTTTGAACCCTGCACTAGTGCGTCGCAACCTGTGCATTGCACGGGGAATAATTCTTGTAGTGGAATGTGTACACTCCTAACCCTAAAACTAAAGGGGGAGCAGTTGGAATGGGAGGTAAAAATGTAGCTCAACTGTGGGGTTTTACTGCCCCTAAACCATGAGTTAAAGTGGATGTAAACCCCAAAAAATATATATTTTTTTTATGTCACAATGTAGAGTATAATATTTCCCATCATCTGTGCCCAGTCTTGCCACATAGAGTTAATCCAGATCTGAGAAATCCTCTTTTATGTTCAGTGAAAATGAACAGCCTTCCAGATAAAACCCTGCCTAGATAAAAAGTCAGTTTTCTCTCTTCTTGCTTTGAGTGAGAGGTTATTTACATATCTAGCTAGGACATGTTTATTATATGTTATGTTTAGTTTATCATAACATGAGGTGATATAACATCATAACACATCCTAGTAATATACAATGAACTTTGGATCACCTCTTGTTATGATAAACATGTCCAAGCTAGATTTGTAAATAACCTGTTACTGAAAGCAATAACAGAGAAACAGACTTTATAATTTGGCAAGTTTTTATCTGGAATTCTGTTAATTTGTACTGAACTTTAAAAGAGGATTACTCAGCACTGGATTAACTCTGTGTGGCAAGACTGGGCACAGATGATAGGAAATCTTATACTCTACATTGTGACATAAAAAAAAATCCACTTTAATGAAAGAAGAGCAGGGAGGAGGGAATGGGATTTTCTAATCGGTGCTATAGGTGTTCATATATGAATGAGAAAGAAAACGTTATTGAACCAAAATGGTACAAAAAAGTATAAAAACATATTTATTAAGGTATAAACCAGTTTAAAATACATGCACAAACACCTAGGTGTTTTAATGCACAAATGGAAATAATGGACGGTCACAAATTAGCATATTGTGGTCAAGCCAAGGTAAAGTAGATTGCTGTGTCCCGACATGTTTCGCTTATAAAGCTTCTTCAGGGTTAAACAGTAGCAATTTGGGGTTACAGTTACGACTACATAAATATAAAAAAAGATACATATAATATCACATAGGCAAAAAGGGATACATGCAAAATATGCAAGAAAACAACAAAATATTTCTGGGTTGCAGAGGCCAGATGTTTCATGCTCACCCCAATACTTAAACTGACCGAAGATCACCAAATGATCCGGCTGCCAGGTCAACGTGCAGTCCCCTAATGGGGAGGGAAGGTTGATCCTATAGCACAGGACACTTATAGGAAAAAGGCTGGTAATAATAACCAATCAGTTTTCAGGTTTTAGAACTTATTCACAGTAAACACATTTGGTGACCTCATCTGATTTCACACGATTTCAAAGCCGTATTTCAGTCCCACTTTAGGGGTGACTTGAAAGACATCAGTGCGGGTTCATGCACAGAGGTCTAGTGAAGTCACCCCCAAAGTCGCCAAAACTAGTGCAGGTGCCATTGCCGGCAATAGGCTGCGATTTGACCTGTCAGATCGTGCCGATGTGAATGGAGGCTTATTGTAAAAGCTTAAAGCGGATCTCCACCCTAAAGTGAAGTTCCACTGATCGGGGGAGGGGGTTGCAGATACCTGTCTAAAGACAGGTATTTGCACCCACTTCCGGCCCGCAGTCTTGGGCAAAAGACAGGTTTTTCCAGTTGTGTGTTGGGAACTCTCGGCTCCCAGCACACAGCGGGAGCCAATCAGCGGGCGCAGTGCGACTCGCGCATGCGCCGTAGGGAACCGGGCGCTTCACTTCCTGGTTGCCTCACCGTGGATGGAGGGAACGCTCGTCCTCTGCTGCGGACGCCGCTGGACTCCAGGACAGGTAAGTGTCCTGATATTAAAAGTCAGCAGCTGCAGTTATTGTAGCTGCTGGCTTTTAATATATTTTTTTAATGGGCCATCCGCTTTAATTGAACAAGATGAAGAAAGAAGCTGATTGGTTACTATGCACAGCTGCACCAGATTCGGTAAGTTTTAGTAAATCTCCCCATTGGGTATGTATTGTTCCTTTTTGATTTCTTATGGGTCCCATAGACTGTATACATCATTTTTAGAGACTTTTAACCTCCCTGGCGTTATGATTCTTTAAGATTTTAGGTGCTGAAAATGGTACAATTGTTTTGCATGGAAATTTGGCGTTTTATATTGTAGGCCTGCAATACTTAGGAAGAACTCACTCAAATCTGCCCAAACAAGAGTCTAGTAGACATCTCAGGTATAACGACTTTAACCCCTTCCATACAGGGCATTTTCACCCCCTTCCTGCCAAGACCAATTTTTAGTTTTCAGCGCTGTTGCACTTTGAATGACAATTGCGCAGTCATGCAACACTGTAGCCAAATTAAATTAATTAAATGTTTTTTTCCCCACAGAGCTTTCTTTTGGTGGTATTTGATCATCTCTGCGTTTTTTATTTTTTGCGCTATAAACAAAAGAAGAGCGACAATAAAAAAATAAAAAAAACACAATATTTTTTACTTTTATATATCGGACACTTGACAAGTTTTTGGGACCATTCACATTTACACAGCGATTAGTGCTATAAATATGCACTGATTACTGTGTAAATGTGACTGGCAGGGAAGGGGTTAACACTGGGGGGCGATCAAGGGGTTAAAATGTTACCTTAAGTGTGGTCTAACTGTAGGGTGGAGGGGACTCACAAGGGGAGGAGACCGATGTGTGTTCCTCTGTACTGGGAACACAGCATTGGTCTCCTCACCTCTGACAGGAGGTGGATCTGTGCGTTTACACACACAGATTCACACTCCTGCCTCGATCACCGGTAATCGCGGGTGCCTGGTGGCAATCGCGGCCGCCGGCCACGGGGTCGTGAGCGGTGCTGCGGGCGCTCGCCCTAGAACGCCGGGAACAGAGGACGTCCTATGACGTCCACCCGGATCGAGGGAGAGTTCCTGCCGGCGTCATTTTACAATGACCCGATAAGGAAAGGGTTAATAACCATTTAATTTCTCCCTGCGACTATAAAGCGAAAAAGTCATACAGTCTGTCGAACGATATTCGTATCGTGTGTACGGGGCATAAGTCTTGTGTCTTTCTGCTGCTCTGTTCTTCTGTTATCAGCATGGTAACTTCTAACAGGTTTGCAGACAACCGAGATAAAACCAGCCTGAAATTTGTGTCGGGAGGTTGCTCTAAATCAATAGATTAGCAGAGAGCTGGTCTATTTACAGCTCTGCACATTCCCTCCTTACTCTGCCTATGTGGAGGGGGTGCATTTCATCCAATCAGAAACATGTGTATGCTGAGAAACAACACCCAAAAAAAATCTCTAACACGACGAGCACTTTCTAAAGAATATAGCAAGCTGCAGACAGCAGATATACAAGTAAAACCAGATTTCCAACCAGATTTGCTGGTAAGAAGATGAATAGTGGGAGCTTTAAGTGGAAAGTGAAAAATTGTTTTACTTTTGACTGCTGGTGATTGTGGTGTTTGCATTTTTAGGTTCTTTTTGGGGTCTTTCCTTGCTAACTTTTAACACCTTTTTTGTCGCTTTTTAAACAGCCTTTTATTCTATTTCCTTCCTTCCGACTACTAATTAAGGGGAGTGGTTAATTGGTCACAGGTGCTTCAAGTCCCATATAAAACTTTCTGTAGAACTAATTTCTGAACCTGCTCATCCTTGATCTTGCCACTTTTTTGCTTGCTGGAACTTAGACCAAGTGGAACTGGACTAAGTGGCGAGTTAAAAACTAGAGTTTATAACAGGAGTCATCAAACCTGTAAGTAACATCCAAAATTTCCTGTTAGTAAAACGATTACTGTAACCGAGAAAATGGAGGTTAGGAAGATTGAAGGTTGAAGGTTTTGTGTAGTACACAGTGTGCCGCATGTATACAACAAAGGGGCAACAGCTCTAGGATGGATACCGCTGTGACAGAAGTGAGCGGGTTGCCTTTCTGGAAGCTCACATTAGAGATCTGGAGGAGCAAATAGAAACACTGGACATAACCGACAACCTGGAAAGGGGTCCTCGGCTCACTGAGCATGTGGCTAGTGGGGTTAATGGGGAGGGTGGAGGGGTAAGTCAGGATTAACAGGTAGGAAGGTGGGTTAATACAGTTAGAGGGAGTGGTAGGGGCTCACGGAAATGGAAGGCCACCCCTGGGTTTTCAGCACCCCAACAGTATTGCCAAGTTGGGTGAAGATGTGGGGGTATCAAGCTCAAAAGGTGTCAGTCCTTGATGTCACTGCTCCCCCCCCCCCCCCCCAACAGCCGGGAGAGCAGCCCATCTAGTAGTGGTGGTGAGGGGAGTGCAGGGAGGCCTAGACAGTTGGTGGTAATAGGGGATTCTATAATCAGAAGTACCCATAGAATATTTGTCGCCTCAACCAAATGGTTTGTTGTCTTTCTGGTGCCAGGGTTTGGCATGTGGTGGACTGAGTTGATAAATTACTGGAAGGGGCTGGGCATGACCCAGAAGTTTTGGTCCATGTTGGAACCAATGACAGAATATACTGTATGGAATGTGGAGGCCAATTTAATGAACTAGGCTGAAAGATGAAGGGAAGGACCTCCGAGGTGATATTCTCTAAAATATTGCCTGTGCAACACAGGAAATGCAGGGGGAGATTAGAGAGCTGAATGCATGGCTAAAGACCTTGTGTAGGGAGGAGGAATTTTGTTTTTTAAAGATGGTTTGCACCTAAATGGAAGGGGGTCTACTGTGCTGGGGAGAAGTTTTTGGGAAGGCTGGAGGAACATTTAAACTAGGATTGAGATGGGGGGGGGGGGGGTAAATTAGATTATAATGGGTCAGACAAGTCAGACAGGGGTCAGCACCTATTGGTGGGTGGAATGGGAAAAGGTGGGGGAGATGGGCAAGCAAAATAGGTGAGTTGGAAGCTCTGGTGCACAAGGAGAACTATGATCTAATTGGTATTGCTGAATCTTGGCTTCATTCTTCTCATGACTGGGCTATTAATATTCCTGGCTATGCACTCTTTCGGAAAGACAGGGTAAAATGGAGGGGTGGTGGTGTCTGTCTATCTCAGAAGGGATCTCAAACCGAGTGTGAAAGAGGACCTAGTTGATTGAGAGTGTGAGGAGTCTGAAGTAGAGCTGCATGATTAATCGTCAAGAATCATTATCGCAATCTTTTTCCTGTTGCGATCTTGATACAAGGTTTCACAATCTTTGGTATGCAAAGAATTTCCTCTCTGCTCTCAGTCAAAAGTCAAAGTCTGGGCAGTCTGCCAAGTTTTGAAAACATTCTTTATCAGTGGAATAAGTCTAAACATTGTATCAATTTGACTTTTACATCAAAAGGAGTAGACTTCTTTATGTAAATTAGGAACGTTTAAGCACCTAAACACCAAACTTTTTTCTGACAGCTCTTTTCAAGCTAAAATCATTTTTTTTTTTTGCTAGAAAATTACTTAGAACCCTTAAACAATATATATATATTTTTGTAGAGACACTAGAGAATGAAATGGCGGTTGTTGCAAAATTTTATGTAGTACTGTATTTGCGCAGCAGTCTTTCAAATGCAATTTTTTGGGAAAAAATTACTTTAATGAATAATACTAAAAAAAAAAAAAAAATAGCCAGTAAAGTAAGCCCAATTTTTGTGTATAAATGTAAAATATTTTACGCCGTGAGAATCGTGAGAATCCTGATCTTTTTTCTAAGCAAAAAAATCGTGATTCTCATTTTGGCCTGAATCGTGCAGCTCTAGTCTGAAGTATTATGGGTTTGCGTACTACAAAGGCTGTCATTGGAGTTTGTTATAGACCTCCCAGTGTTAGTGAGGCATTGAAGACTCCACTCCTTGCCCAGAAGGAAAGGACTGCAAGGGCTGGGACAGTTAAGGGCAAAAATTGATAAACCTATTACAAGACAATTGTATGGTCCAGTTTATCGAGGCCCCGACTAGGAATGAAGCTCTGCTGGACCTGGTAATCTCAAACCATTCAGAGATTATTACCAATATTCATATAAAATAGGTGGTTCTGGCCAGCTCAGTAAAAAAGGCCTGGATTCTTTCCTTTGTGTACCTAATATAACTGGGAACTGACATTTATAGGTAAAGTTGATCTGGGGAAATTCCGATTGCCTCTCGGGGGATCAGAAATATTTTTTTTTTCCCCTGCTGTAGCAAATTGTATTTATTTTTTGGTTCCTGTGCATCATCTAGGGGTGCAACGGATCGTCACCGATCCGTGATCCGAAAGGGTCACCCCATTCGGATCGGCACACCACGCAATCCACGGAGCGCTCCGGAGCCTCAGCCGTAGGAAAGTCCCCAGCTTCGGCCTAGCTCCGGAGCGGCGGCCATCTTGCTCCACCCCAACCAATCACAGATCGGCTGTGATTGGTTGGATAGGATGTCCCGTCTCTGCACCCGATTGGCCAGCATGATGAGCGCCCTCTCTGATTGGAAGGCTGCCCGGATCGGCTGGCTGTCTTGGCGGCGCTCTGGGAATCAAGATGAACGTGTGGAGCTTGAGGTGGAACAGTGAGCTCCGCATTGAAGGACGGGGACTCAGTGTTCTTTACTAGTGTGGGGGCAATGTTGGACTGGTCTGGAACAGTGATGGTGATGACGAGTGGGGGACAATGGTGGACATTACAGTGCAAGTACAGTGAGTTGGATGTTGGACTGGCTATTATATTACAGTGATTACTAGTGGGGGCAATGTTAAACTGGCTATTATTACAGTGTTTACTAGTGTGGGGGCAATGTTGGACTGGAACCGTGATGGTGATGACTAGTGTGGGGGCAATGTTGGACTGGAACCGTGATGGTGATGACGAGTGTGGGGGCAATGGTGGACATTACAGTGACGAGTGGGGGGCAATGGTGGACATTACAGTGTCGAGTGGGGGGCAATGGTGGACATTACAGTGTCGAGTGGGGGGCAATGGTGGACATTACAGTGTCGAGTGGGGGGCAATGGTGGACATTACAGTGTCGAGTGGGGGGCAATGGTGGACATTACAGTGACGAGTGGGGGGCAATGGTGGACATTACAGTGACGAGTGGGGGGCAATGGTGGACATTACAGTGACGAGTGGGGGGCAATGGTGGACATTACAGTGACGAGTGGGGGGCAATGGTGGACATTACAGTGACGAGTGGGGGGCAATGGTGGACATTACCATATGGAGCCATTGGCCCAGCTATAGCCCAGATCTGAATCCGACTTTTTTCATAAATCATTTTTTTTTTTGCTGATCCGAAAATGATCCGATCCGTGACTCCTGATCAGAGGATCGATCCGATCCGTGAGTTTCCATTTCACCCCTAGTATCATCTGAGGCTGTTCATTTCACTGGGTACAGAAGAGGGTTTACATCCCCTTTAAAGCCCCATTCAAGGCTAAAAACTACCCTTTTTCTATCCCTCCCTCTAAAAATCAATGACAAGGAAAGTTATGGCTCTTTGTTTTGATTAAATCGCAGATCGATTGGTTAAAAGAGTTGAAGTGTGTATGGTCCCCATTAGCCTGTGATCCCGGCCTTGTTCACAGTGCAGCTTGGAATGACACGATTAGTCACCAAGGTGTAAACATTACTCATAATTATAATGGAAGACTCCGCACCTCCAAAATACTGACGTTTCCTACAGACATCGGCTATGCCCCTCAGGTCCAGGCTTGCTTACAGGATTCTGTTGACAGGAGAAATATTCACAAAGTAGAACAACCCATTTAACCTTTTCCTTACAAGAATCACACGACTAGGGCTGGCCAGATGGAAGAAATCACCCAATTCACACAGAAAGTCCCAGCCCCTCCTCGATGAATCATACCAGATAGCAAAAGCATTATGCTAGGTCACCTGTCCCCTGTTATGTCATTAGTGCTAGAGAGCACAAAGAATGATCATTGACCATGTATATAGTGGATAGAAAAATAAAAAAGTAACATTTTAAGCTATGTGCAGTAAAAAGTTATGTCATAATGAAACTGTGTATAAGAACTGCAAAAATTCACTTTGTATCGTGTAGTTTAGTATAAGATGCTCCTACCTGTCTCTATAGAATACAGAGATCAGTAGGTTTTTATAGGAGAACTCCAGAAAACCTTAATGTTTATTACAGGCAGGGCCGCCGATGGGGGGGCACCAGGGGGGCCCAAACACCAGAGGGAAGGAGGGGCAATTACAGGATGCCCTGTGCGGCTCTCGGCAGCAGCCGAAAACCCTCCCGCCCACTTTTAGCTGTTGCAGGGAGAGATACAGACACAACTGCTGGCTTCCTTGTTCTGTTAAAAAATAAATAAATAAAATACCCCTGTATTGTTTTAATCCATTGTAAAAAAAAAATATAGAAAATTGTATAAAAATAATTTGTAAAAATTGTAAAAGAAAATAATTTATTTAAAAAAAAAAGATAAAATGTTTTTGTTCAAAAATGTTGAAAACAATTTTTAAAAAATTGGTAATTCACTGTGTGTCCGCTAGGAATGATTAGTATATTTATTGTGAAAATGTTTTTTTTATTATATATATATATATATATATTATATATATATATTATATATATATATATATATAATATATATATATATATATATATATATATATAAAATTTGAGGGGGGCCCTGCCAGGTAGGCTGTACGAGGCCCCATAATTTCTAACAGCAGCCCTTGTATAGTGCCAACAATTTACATAGCACTTTACACCTCTACAGTATAGTACATTCACATCAGTCCCTGTCCTCGAGGAGCTTACAACCTAAGGTCCCGAACTCACATACATCCATACATACACATACTAGGGACAATTAACTTACCAACATGTCTTTGGATTCTGGAAGGAAACCAGTCTACCCGGAGGAAACCCACGCAGGCACAGGGAGAACATGCAAACTCCAGGCAGGCAGTGTCATGGCTGAGATATGAACTGACAACTCTAGTACTGCCTTCTTATGGGAATGGATCCGTTATCTGTAAATTACACGTACTCTCCGGCTTCCTTCTCTAGATACGATGCAGCTAAAATTTGGCTTGCTGTTGCCACACACATTCCCATAGACCAGTGATGGCAAACCTCGGCACCTCAGATGTTTTAAAAACTACATTTCCCATGATGCTCATGCACTCTGCAGTGTAGTTGAGCATCATGGTAAATGTAGTTCCAAAACATCTGGCGGTTGCCATCACTGCCATAGACTTTCCATGGCACCAGATGTCGCACACAAGGACCATAGGTGCCTGGGAGCCGCATGCCAGGGAAATGTGAATATATAGTGAAAGATACCAGAGAGGTAAATATAATTGGCAGAATACACCCACCTCCCCAAATGTTGCCTAACTGAACCCCAAGTATGATCTTTACTGCATACTTGCATTAGTCCAGCTTGGGCTCGTGTAAGTTGGGGGGGGGGGTCGCTGGACAATCACTGTTGCTACTCCACGATCTTTCAGTCTTCCCCTCTGCACACAGACTACAGGGGTTGCTTGCTCAGCTCGGGTGCCCAATCACAGAACACCTTGTACAATTTTTTTTACTGAATACAAGGCGTTCTCTGAATGGTCAAAGTGGAGATCCGGAAATGTTTTCTCCACCTACTCCAATCAAAGACCCTGTTTGCATGCTTTAAAAAAAAAATGAGGTATTGTGCAAATGGTTGCAGTGCTGAGCGAGTGACCCATGTGGTCAATGTGTAGAGGGGAAGCCGCTTGGTACAGGACCCAGAGGATTGCAGCCAACACTGTAGTAGCACCAACTACTACAGGGATTGCCATCTTCCCCAGTGGCCTATCAGGTAAGCTGGACCAATCAAAGTATTCCACTAAAAACATAGCTGGTATTAACCACTTCAGACCCGCGCTATAGAGACGAATGACGGCTACAGCGCGGGTCTGAATATCCAACCCGTCGTCAAAAGACGGCCGCCCCTTTGGGCGTTCCCAGTGCGCGCTCCAGAGCGCGCAGCGGGAAGCTCTGTGTTGGCCGTGTCCCTTGGACACAGCCAATCACAGATCGCAGCGAACGGACAATCAAAGTGGCCGTTTGCGATGAGATCTGTGCGGCGAATGAGAGATGATCTCATATGTAACCATATAAGATCATCTCTCATTGCCGTTTTACACAGAGACAGCGTCCTGTCAGGGAGAGAGGAGACCGATCTGTGTCCCTTGTACATAGGGACACAGATAGGTCACCCCCCCCCCCAGTTAGAACACTATGTAGGGAATACATTTAACCCCTTCCTTACCCCCTAGTGTTAACCCCTTCAATGCCAGTCACATTTATACAGTAATTAGTGCATATTTATAGCACTGATCGCAGTATAAATGTGAATGGCGCCAAAAAAGTGTCCGACATAACGTCGCAGTCCCAATAAAAATTGCAGATCGCGGCCATTACTAGTAAAAAAAAAAAAATAATAAAAAAAAAAAAATGATGTCCCCTATTTTGTAGGCGCTATAACTTTTGCGCAAAACAGTCGCTCATTGCGATTTTTTTTTTTTTTACCAAAAATATGTAGAAGAATACGTATCGCCCTAAACTGAGAAAAAAAAAATGTTTTTTTTTTTAAAATTGGGATATTTATTATAGCAACCAGTAAAAAATATTGTATTTTTTTTCAAAATTGTCGCACTTTTTTGTTTATAGCGCAAAAAATAAAAATCGCACAGGCGATCAAATACCACCAAAAGAAAGCTCTACTTGTGGGGAAAAAAGGACGTCAATTTTGTTTGGGA